>JAFEMH010001888.1:0-406372 GCA_022495995.1 Adenophora triphylla var. japonica | reverse complement strand
AATCGCCCTACCCCCGCCTACCCCCCACCCACCCCCCACCCAAAAAATTTTTTTTTTTTTGTAATCGCCCTACCCCCGTAATCGCCCCACCCCCACCCACCCCACCCCCCAAATTTTTTTTTTTTTTTTTTTGTAATCGCCCCTACCCCCGCCTACCCCCACCCCCCACCCACCCCAAAAAATTTTTTTTTTTTTTTTTTGTAATCGCCCCCTACTCCTCCCCACCCCCCCCCCCCCAAAAATTTTTTTTTTTTGTAATCGCCCTCTACTCCTACTCACTCTCACCCACCCCCAAAATTTTTTTTTTTTTTTTTTTTTTGTAATCGCTCCCTACTCCTCGCTTACCTTCACTTCCTCACCCAAAATTTTTTTTTTTTTCCCCCACCCTCCCCACACCCAAAAATTTTTTTTTCAAAAAAAAAAATTGGGGGGGGGGTGGGGGGCGATTACAAAAAAAAAAATTTTGGGGGTGGGTGGGGGTGGGGTGGGGGCTGGCGGGGTAGGCGGGGGTGAGGGGGCGATTCATAAAAAAAAAAAAAATTGCAAAAATTTTTGGGGGGGTGGGTGGGGGTGGGGGGGGTGGGGTGAGGCATTTTTGGGGGTGGGAGGGGGCGATTACGAAAAAAAAAAAAAATTTTGGGGGGTGGGGGCAGGCAGGGGTGAGCGGGGTAGGGGCGATTACAAAAAAAAAAAAAATTTTTTGGGGGAAATCGGGGTGGGGGGCTAGGCCGAGGGTAGGGGGCGATTACAAAAAAAAAAAAAATTTTTGGGGGTGGGGGGTGGGGGTGGGCAGGGGGTAAGGGGGCGATTACAAAAAAAAAAAAAAAAAAAATTTGGGGGTGGGTGGGGGGGGGTAGGTCACCTTGTGAAATATGAGTCGTTTTACCAAACACCCGAAAACATTTTACACCCTTCCTCCGTAAAATATTTTCCTCCGTAAAATATTTTACGCTCTACCTCCGTAAAACATTTTACAGGAAAACATTTTACAGGAAAACATTTTCCAGAAAACGTTTTCCGGAAAACATTTTACGTCGAAACAAACGGAGCCTAAGTGTTGTGAATATGAAAAGTGAGGTAGGAGAGAGAAAGTGGGGTAGGAAATAGTGAGTTGATTGGTGTTATGAGTATAAAAGTAAAGTATGAGAGAGAATTAGTGGGTGGAATAGTAAAGATTATTTGCCATTTTAGAAAGTGTGTGATTTGTAGCTGGACGCCAAATGAGGAAAGTGTGATTTATAGTGGGACGGAGGGAGTATATATTTAAAATGTTTTACTAATAATAATAAACCTTATAAAAAATTTGATATTGTTTTGAGAAGGATAAAAAATTTGCCACATTATTACCGAAGTGAATCCCTTAGTCCCGGACTAATGGTCATACTAATAGTTTGCACACTTATTAAAAACATTAAGAAATGATTAAGCTACAATTGGGTGGAAGATATAATTTTTCAGAATACTATCGATGATGATTCAAGTGATTAAAAAGTAGGATAATAAGTATTTTTTTTATATAATTTTATAAAAAGAAGAAGATACTCCCTTCAGTGCAAATTATATGTCGTTTTGAAACTTTACACAAATATTAAAATATTAAGAAAGACAATTATTATTATAACTTTATGAAGAAAGTACCAAAATGGCCACAATAATTGTGACTCTTACAATAGGTTTACTTAAAAAATATACTTAATGACAGAAAACATGTTCCAATGAGAGATAAATTTAGGTTTTTGCCTAAAACGATATCTATTTTCGATCAAATTTTTACTCTTAAAACGATATGTATTTTAAACTGAATGGAATATAAATGTCTAAAATACTATTAATTATTTGTTATTTTGAGAATAAAACAAAGTATGACTTATACTCTTTAATCTATCAAGAATATATAAAAAAGAAAGGAGGACTTTTAGTATACGGCCTGAGAGAGAAATAAAATTCCTCCTTTTTTTTTTTTTTTTTTTTTTTACGTGAGTGGAGATTAAAAAAAAATAAGACACAAGCGTTCATGAATAGTAGGGGAGAGAATTAGTGAAATGAGATATTTGTTCATGAATAGTAGGGGATAGAATTAGTGAAATGAGATATTTGTGAGTATAAAAAATAAAATATGAGAGAGAATGAGTGAAAAAAATAGTAAGTTGATTGGTATTATGAATATAAAAATAAAATAGAAAATAACAGAAAAATGAGTCAGAAAAATAGTGTAAATTTTTTTTGTCATTTTGTACGGTATTCACTCATGTAATATGAATGAAAAAGAAAATAAATATCCGCACTCAGGATATATTTAATTGACCCACATGTCAGTTGAAGTTTAGTTGGATGAGTGGGCCCACGTGGGGTTTGGATTTCCCTTGAAGGAAAAGCTTGTAATGATATTAGTGTAGACACGAGTCAAAAGTTAAAATTAAAGACCAAATTGTAATAATCAGAGGTTGAAATTCATGCGTAATGAGTTACTTTATGCTACAGTTAATAACATGTTGAATTTGCAATTGAGAGGTAAGAAAGATTGTCGTTGTAACGTGGGAAACAAGATTAGTGTTCAGTCCCAATTTCTAGGGAAAATTAATCCAAAAGCCATCCATTACCCGAATTCGGTTATCTGTAAAAAATTTCGAAAAATGATTTACTTAGAAAAATTCGTAAGTCATTTTACGATGAAAAGGAAGAAAAACATTTTTCGAAAAATATTTTTCCCATTTTTCGGTGACTAGCAAACACCGAAAATGGGAAAAACATTTTCCCAAAAATATTTAATGGCAAAAAACGGAGCCTAAGTCCGGATCATGTGTACCATAACGACAAATTTGTTGAAAACTAAATCTTTTAAAAAGGTAAGTTCACATATTTGCTTTAGTAAGGAGTATATAGAGATAAATATGCTCGAGCAAATTAAGGGTTAATGCAATAGGTTATCCCTAATGTTTATTTCTTTTGTGATGCTGATCAAATTATTTGTGACCTTTTTTGATGGTTTCCTTTTTCATTTTCATTTTTTTTTTTTTTGTACTTACATATTACATACTCCCTCCGTTCCATAATAATAACTTACTCATTTCTTGTTAGGGCAGAAAAAATAATAAATAATCTGTTTAAAAGTAAGAGTTGGAATGGGCATGAGAGAAGGAATGAGTGGGAGAGAATAGTAAATTTGAAAAGATTTAGCATTTAGAAAAGATATGTGAGTTATAAATAAAGAAAGAAGTATTAAAAAGTTTTCTTTTTAGTGAAAGCCGCGACACTTTAAAAATACACCCCCGATGCTACCATGAGAAAATTTGGTTGCACAGGATCTGAAAAGGACGGGATACTCCGGCTTCTTCCTTGCTAAATGGGTTGCCTACACACAAGAAAGCACGTTAACTAGGCCGGGGGTGACTCACAACCCTCCGGCGTGAGAATGAGGTTAGAAGTTCGGGTGGAAAGTGTATCAATGAAAAGCTTAGAGAGAGAGAGAGAGAGAGAGAGACTCGTCTCCAAATGAGCTATTCCTCTAGTTTTATACCTCAAGCCCTACGTGTGCCTTGCACACGGGGACACGTGTCAATCATCCACAATGGGTCACCAACCACTTTCACTTTGAGTGGGATTTCACTGCTCACCTAGTCAAATCAAGCTACAGCTGAATCATGCAGTGGCACCGACGCAAGATCCCTTCAAAGATAGCTTTGCAAGACGATCAAGGGGACATTCTCGCCACCGGCCCACTGGAGGCGTCTAACCCAGCCTTGGCTAAGTCGATTCTCGCCCCAGGACTTCTACCGATCATCAGGTTGCCGAGCCTCCATCTCGCCTTAATAACTCCTCAGGTCTCCGGCGGCGTGAGCCTATCTCGCTAATCCTTCCCGCCACTGGGCCGCCCTTAGGGCCAATAGCGACCTAGAGGCATTCTTCTCGTCATTCTATTAGGCCCAATAAAAGAGGTTGGGCCCACTTTTCAAGCCCAATCCAATTTTCCATATCGCATCAGAAGCCCCCAATTTCGAGGCCTGGATTATTCATGATCCAGGCGAGAAATTCGTCAGGTCGCTCGGGCTTTCCATCTCGCCACTTCCCCCTTATAATTGAAACAAGACTGTTTTTTGACACGTGTGCATACACGTGTCAAGCTAGGGTTGATGGCCATGGGCGGTTCGTCAGGGTCGTACGCCTGGGGTTTCGTGCTTCCCCTTAAATAGCTTCATTAAAGGCGGGGGAATTTCAAAATTTCGAATCGTCATTTTTTTACAAGAAACTTCGAACGCCCTTTCGTCTCCACAAAGTCCTTTCGTCTCCACCGTGCTAAGGTTAGTCTACTATCCCACGTTTCTCACTTTCCAGCTACTCCATCCACCATTTTCTCTCTATTTTCCGGCGAATCGGTTTTGAGAAAAATCTCTATTTCCCACAGATTTCACTGTTTATTTTCAATATTTCTTTGATATAAGTGTTCTTACGGTCACCATTCTTCAATTTTGAGCTTTCTGGGTGCCTTTTTGACCAACTTCTTCATTTCCTTGAAGATTCCGGCCAATCTCCGGCCAAGTTCATCACCTCCGTCAGCCTTTCAACTTTTCCAGGTATTCTCCTTGATTTCCCGCATCTTCTTTAATTCCCGCTCCTTATTTCTGTTTTAGTTATCTCGCGCTATGGCGAGAACCAAATGTTGTACTCGAGCCATCCGTTTTGGCCGAAGCTTACACACGGGGGGATACTATAGGGTTGAAGTAGGGACATGGGCTAGGATCCCGCGCGAGGATCTGAATCTTATGCTCATGCGACATGATGCTGAAGCCGCCGTCCTTAGCACTTTAGAAATTAGAGGTCCCCCCTTTTTATCTATGTCTGCCCCAATGCAAACCTTCCACAACACCTTTGAACTATGTTCATACATTTGTTCTTTCTACCATTCCCTCTTTGAATCTGATTTCTCTGATACTCACAATCCCGCGGCTCCCAATTTACGTAGTCGCTTCTCTAAACAGGTTCAATCCAAGCCAGCGAAGAAAAAGAGATGTCTTCCGCCAACTCTTCTTCTAATCATGATGTCTCGATACTCTTGCCGCGGGAACCTCTTCTCAAGCCCAGGTTTCCTGCGAAGCCCAGTTTCTTCTGAGCAACCAAATGTTACCGCCCTTGCGACAACCAGTACCTCATCTTCTAACATTCAGACCCCTATTCACCAAAAGTATGGCATTGACCATAATGTTTATCGCATTGAGCCGTACAATGACGATGAAAGCCTAGCCGTGATGCGACAAAGAACTGATGGGGTCATTGCGTACGTCTCACAGTTTGAGGCCGGGCTCAGACTCCCTCTGGACCCATTTATTTCCGAATTCCTTCACCAAGCTCAAGCCGCCATTGTGGATCTTCATCCCAATGTTTTTCGAGTTTTGGTGAGTTACATTGTCATTTGTCGATTCCTGAAACACGAGCCTTCTCTTTCTTTATTCGTTCATTTCTTCGACGGCTATACCTCCGTCTCTCAGCGAGAAGGCGTAGTTGAAAAACGCTTATCTATCAAATACAGGCAACAAAAAATTCTCACTCCCCTTCTTAGCAAAGTACATAACTGGCAATCAAAGCCACTGTTAATCACTTCTCGCATTGGCTGGTCGCATGATGGTGGCGACTTGAGTGAGATAAATACAAAAATCCTGACCAAACAAGCCTTAATTTCTGGGGATTCTCGCCTCAAAGAAAGAATCCTCCAAGTCTTGGCTGAGGCATCAGATACTGGCTTAGCTCTGTTTTCAAAGCGGGAAATTCTCTCTAACCCGGCTCTTCCGCGGGAAGCCGGCTTTCCCGATTTCCTTTTCCCGATTGATGAATCCCGCGTGATGATCATTCATACTCCCTATCCCTGTTGGGACCGCCATTCTAAAGATCGCTTCGGTTCAGAGTGTGAACCTTGCCAACGAGATGATTATTGTTGTACAGCTATGTATGAAGTATACAGTATATATTCTCGCCTCTAACTCCATTTTATATATTCCTAGCATTTACAGTATCTTTTCCCGTCATAATAATTTTTCCTTTTTATTCTCGCAGAATTCAAGAACATGTCGCTTGCTCAGCGCCGTGAGGCTCTCTCTAGCATGGATGGCCGCCGCAAAAGGTTGGCCGAAACCCGACAAGCCTCCCTCAGTCAAGCTACGGAAAAAATCGCACCTACCTCTGCCCACGGAAACGATTCTGACGCCATTGCCAAAGAGCGGGATGCTGCTGCTGCAGGGAGAGCCGCTGGGAAAGCCGCGGCCACAAAGTCCCGAAAGCCACCCAAACCTAGGACTCCATCTCACAGGTCTGGGCTACATTTGATGGACGAAGCTGATCCCGAGACTCTGAATGTTTCGAGCACTGAACCTTTGGCTGCTAATATCGCTGCGACAACCGGATCTACTGGAGATTTGCAAAGTCCTCCTTCTCGCCCCAGCAAGCGATCCCGCATCACTGAGGATGAGCCTTCCGAGCATACCGGCCACCTATCTGCTGATGCCGGTCCTTCTGAGGCCAAGCTCGCTAGTTGGTTAACGGCGGGCTTCAAGATGCCGACTGATAATGCCAGTCTTCTAGCTTCGAGCACAGAGATTGGTGCCGTCCCTGACCTCCCCGACCTTGATCTCCGGTCAGCCGACCAGGATTATAATATGCTTGGTGGCGGTATCATCCAGCGCTCATGCGTTCCTCAGCGTGTTAGAGAATATGAAAATCTGAATGAAGATTATGCCGCCAACGATGCGGGCTTTCATCTCGCAGGGGTAAGTGATACTTTGTCTCTATCTTTCCATTTTAGTTTACTTTTGCCTTACCTTCTTCCTTTCACAGATTTCAAGCATACTTTATGGGTTAAGGAACCGTTGCAGTAAAGCTTACCTCGAGTTGGAAGGCCACGAGAAGGATCTGAAACGAGTTCGTGCGGAGAGGGAGAAGATAAAGACTAAATTTCATGAGCGAGAACAGTATATTGAGCAGGAAGATAAAGCCAAGCTCGAACAAACTGAAAAGGATCTCCGCCGCGATATGGAAACACAGAAAACCAAGTTTGAAGAGCAACAAAAACTTTTGGCGGCAGATTTGGCGGCCTCAGTAAAGAGCAATCTTGATAACAAGACTGTGATCGCGGAACTCCAGGCTACCATTGACGACAACAAAATTAAAGCTGAGGCAGATGCTATGGATTTATACGATAAGGCTCTCATTCAGTGCATGCATGCTGCGGCGGCAAGTTCTGGCGACATTCCAGCTATCACTCCTGACTTGATCGCTAAATGAGGTTCCGAAACCATGTTTAGCGATTTTAGTCGCTTGGGTCATAGCTTGGTCCCGTATGATAAAGACGAACTTGCCGAACTAGCCGCTGAAGATAAGCTTCTTGGTAAGCCTGTTTGGACTGTTCTCGCCTTAGCCAACCCTGATGTAATATCTCTTTGGACTGACTTGATTGGCGAGAAGGCAGCAGCTCATAAGGCCGCTAAGGATGCCGCCCAAGCTGCGCTCATTGCTCAGGCCGCAACAAATTCTCCCTCTGCTTCCGGCGACAACCAAGATGATCCAGCTTCCTGAACAATTTATTTTATGAAACAATCTTTATTTGACTTAAGTCTGTACTAAACAATTTACTTTCTTGTCTTTACCGCTTTTTAACTTGGATGTCGCGTTTTGCGACTTGACATTAACTATTCCCTTTTTGCGAGGCCGTGCGAATGCGGTTTCTATGACTTGATAACTTTTTTAACAATCTTTTGGATATCGCAGTTTGCGACTTTATATCTCTGCTTTATCCTGCCTATTTGCCACTTTTTGCTTCGATAGTTCATCAAAGATTTCTTTGTCATAACTTACCCATACATACTACTCCCTTCAAAAGAGTGAGGCTTGTCTCTAGGCAGCCTTACTCAATTGTTATGGTAGTTTGCGACAATATTAAACGGCCTTTATACATGGCTTTTTTGACATTTTGCTTTATAATAACTTAGATGTTACTATTGACGATTTTTGCTTTGTACTTGATTGTCATGAGTGCTCTTTGATGCTTATTTTAACTATTTGGATGTCGCCGCGCGATTTCGACTCTATACTACGATTGTCGCTGCTCTATTTATTTTTACCTGTTTTACATTTATCTTTGGAATGTCGCCAAGTTTGCTTCGATAGTTCATCGAAGACTCTCTTCCCTTTCTCTTATCTATATACATACTGCTCCCTTCAAAAGAGTGATGCTTGTCTTTAGTGCGGACCTTACTCAATTGTTAGGGTCAAAGGCGACATACCTTGTGAATGACTTTCTTTGTGGCGACAATTGTACTTTTTCTAGGTGCCAGAAACCACTATCTCCAGGCATCGCGACTTGAAACCATTATCTCCAAGTCGCAAGGTTCGACTCCTGAGCCTCGTTGTCCCCAGGTGGTCTCCCCTTTCTCGCCCGTTAAAAAGTCGGGACTTTTCTAGGTGCCTGAAACCACTATCTCCCGGCACCGCGGCTTGAAACCATTATCTCCAAGTCGCACGGTTCGACTCCTGAGCCTCGTTGTCCCCAGGTGGTCTCCCCTTTCTCGCCCGTTAAAAAGTCGGGACTTTTCTAGGTGCCCGAAACCACTATCTCCGGGCACCGCGGCTTGAAACCATTATCTCCAAGTCGCAAGGTTCGACTCCCCCGAGCCTCGTTGTCCCCGGGTGGTCTCCTTTCTCGCCGTTAAAAAGTCGGGACTTTTCTAGGTGCTGAAACCACTATCTCCGAGGCACCGCGGCTGAAACCATTATCTCCAAGTCGCAAGGTTCGACTCCCGAGCCTCGTTGTCCCTGTGTGGTCTCCCTTTCGCGTTAAAAAGTCGGGACTTTTCTAGGTGCCCGAAACCACTATCTCCGTGCACCGCGGCTTGAAACCATTATCTCCTTCGCAAGGTTCGACTCCCGAACCTCGTTGTCCCTGTGTGGTCTCCCCTTTCTAAGCCTTTGCCATCTATCTTCAAGCTTTAGCGGCATCCTCTGGCCACTGCCTTCAAGCTTTGCGGCATCCCTTAGCTCGGCTCATACAACCATCAACAAAGAAGAAAATCATCAGTTTTGCAAATTACTTATTCTGCGACAATCATGATGAAAGTACTTCCCGCCATTACTTTCATACTATATACAAATTTACATGCCATTAGATCGACAAATTTTTCATAACTTCCTCTCGCTAGCGACTAGGAGTGTTCACGGTCAGGGTTGGTCCGATTTTTGGCAAAATTTTAGAAAATCAGGATCAGACCAAATACTTCGGTTCTGTAAAAATTTAGGATCAGGACCAGACCATTACATTATAGGACCGGTCCCATCGGTCCGGTTCCAATGGTCCGATTCGGGGTCCCGGTTCCACCGGTTCTACAAATTACAATATAATATAATTTTTTACAATAACAAAATCTACAAGCAAGCATATTTAAAAACCAAATAGTTGAACAAAATCAACAATTAGAGTAAATATGATTTTTTTGGACATTTTGGGACGGAGAGAGTATTACTTTTCTTTTACTAAATGAACAAAATGAATAAAGATAAATACAACTCGAAAGGAGGGGAGTTGTGGCGATTATGAACAGAGGAAAAGAGAGATATGAACCATTTAATCATTATAATCACACTATAATAACTACTCACACTATAATAACTCAAGGATCTAGGAACATAAGGTGTTTTGGTATACATGCTTGTGCAACATCAGGTGTTTTGGTTTTGGTTTTGCTGGAGAGACGGGTGGATAGTTAGTGGGTAATGGGTAATGTGTATTGCCGTATTGGGGTAAATGCCTATAAAAGGTAAAAAAGTTAATATGTATATATATATATATATATATATATATATATATATATATATATATATATATAATATATTCTCGGTCCGATTCCGGTCCAGGACCGCGTATATTTTTTCAAAACCAGGACCGGACCAAATAATCGATTCCATAAAAATTTGGAACCAGGACCGGACCAATACTATTTTTTCGGTCCGGTTTTTACTGGTCCAGTACGGTTCTACTGGTCCGGTTCGGTTCCTCAGATTTTTTGTACAGCCCTACTAGCGACAATCAAAAGGACAATAAGAAAAAGTTATACAACTTTTGTGATCTATGGCAAATAATCATAAGGAAATAAAACAAGGTTGCTGCGGCTTCATTGATAAAATCGCTTGAGGTGGTCGACACTCCAAGCGTTCTTCAACTCTTCTCCATCCTGCTTTCTCAATCTATAAGTCCCTTCTCGCACCACACTTGATATCTGGAATGGGCCTTCCCACTTCTCGTTCAGTTTGGTGTATCCGGGCTTGGCTCCTGTTACCTCCATACTCCTCAGAACCCAATCTCCAACACTGAAGGATCTTTTGTTAACTCGCTTATCATGCTGGGATTTCATTTTTTGCTTGTAGTTAATCATTTTCATTCTCGCATACATTCTCTTCTCGTCAACCAAATCTAGGTCATTGCATCGCCTTTGTCCGTTTCTCGCCTCATCGTAATAAGTAACCCTATAGGTCGGAAATGCCATCTCGGCAGGCGCCATGGCTTCCGATCCATAAGTAAGGGCAAATGCAGTTTCTCCCGTTGAACCCTTCACAGTTGTTCGCACATACCATAGGGCTATAGGCAGCTCCTCGAGCCAAGCTCCACCTCTTCCTTCCAAGTTTTTTCGCAAAGTGACAATGATCTGTTTGTTGGCCGCCTCCGCTCAGATGCTACATTGCGGCACTTACACGCCGACATCCAATGCTTAAGATTTACTCTTGCACATTCCGCCGAAAACTTTTTACCAAATTGAGTGCCATGATCCGAAATAATAGCTCTTGGAACCCCATATCTACACCAGATATTCTCTTGCACAAACTTTATCACCTGATCCTCACTGATTGTCGCTAAAGCTTTTGCCTCTGTCCATTTCGTAAAGTAATCTACCGCGACAACCACATGCTGACAGCCACCCTTGGCTTTCGGAAAAGGCCCTATCAAATCCATTCCCCACATGTCGAACGGCCAAGCTCGGCACTGATAGGCGTTTGCTCGGTGGGCTGGTTGTCGCGAAATATGCCAAATCGCTGACACTTCTCGCACTTTTTCACATATACCTCTGCGTCTTTCCTCAAGCTGGGCCAATAGTATCCATGCAATAATACTTTATCAACTAGCGTTCTCGCGCCAGGGTGGCCTCCACAAATACCCTCATGAATTTCAAATAATACTCTTTGCACCATACTTGGCTCAACACACCTCATCAGCGGCTTCGAGAAGGATCTCCTATATACCACTCCATCCTGCACTGTGAACCTTGGAGATGTCGCCTTAATCAACTTTGCCTTCTCTTCCTCAGGCGGCAACTCTCCTGTTAGCAAGAAATCCTTCATTTCCGTGACCCAACTCTTCTCGGCATCAATAATCTCTGTAACAAGCGGCCTGTCGATTATCGGCATATCGACATATTCTAATGGAGGCTCGCTAGCTGAACCTTGCCCGTCTGATCCCGCTGTCCTACTCAACTCATCCGCACGCGAGTTATCCGCCCTATTAATCTGAACCAACTCCCAGAATTCAAATTCCTTCAGAATACTCCTCGCCAAATTGCAATACTTCACCAAAACAGAGCTCAAGACTCCATAATCGCCTTTCACCTGATTAACAATCAACTGGGAATCAGAATGGATCACCACCTTGGTCAATTCAATATCTCGTGCTAATTCAATCCCGGCAATCAATGCTTCATACTCTGCTTGGTTATTTGAAACATTGAACTTAAATCTTAGTGCCTTTTCATACATAATTTCCCCATCTGGCGAGGTCAGAGTGATTCCTGCGCCACCCTTATCCTTCGAAGATGAGCCATCGACATACAAGACCCAGCAATCAGGCGGCCTTTCCCTTTCCATCAATAAACTGTGCCCGACTTCCCCGTTCATTTTTTCTTCGCCGCGCTCTCCATCAGCTCCTCCTGCGATCTCGTGAAAGATGTTTCCACAATGAAGTCGGCCAGAGCCTGCGCCTTAATCGCCCGACGAGATTCGTACTTTAAATCGAATTCAGTTAATTCAATGGACCATCTCAACAATCTTCCTGCGGCATCAGGTCGTTGCAAAATCTTCCTCAAGTGAGCATCACTTAATACCACAATAGTGTGCGCGACAAAATAAGCTCTTAGCTTTCGCGCAGCTACCACTAAAGCGTATGCCAACTTTTCCACGTTGAAGTATCTTGACTCGACCTCGCTCAACGCCTTCGAAACATAGTAAATCGGCCTCTGACCCCCCTTATCTTCTCGCACCAAGACGGCGCCCACGGCCAAATCTGAAGCCGCTAGGTATACAAACAACTCCTCCCCTTCCATAGGGCTACACAAGATAGGCGGCTTGCCCAGATAAATCTTTATTTGCTCAAAAGCGATATCACATTCCTCATCCCACACAAAACTCTTCACCCCCTTTAAAACTTTGAAAAACGACAAACACTTCTCGGCCAACTTGGAGATGAACCTCCCCAGGGCGATAATCCTCCCATTCAACCTCTGTATCTCTCGGATTGACTTGGGTGGCGACATGTCTAATAGAGCCTGAATCTTCTCGGGATTGGCCTCTATTCCGCGTCTGTTCACCAAAAAACCCAAGAACTTTCCCGCCGTAACTCCAAAAGTGCACTTACTAGGGTTTAACTTCATCGAATTTCTCCTTAGATTTTCGAATGTCTCAGCGAGATCTAACACATGATCATACTCTTTTGTTTTTATCACCATATCATCAATATAAGCTTCCAAGTTTCGGCCAATCTGCAACTTGAAGACCTCATTCACCATTCGCTGATATGTCGCACCGGCATTCTTCAAACCAAACGGCATCATCTTATAACAAAAATTACCCTTGGGAGTTCGAAAAGCCGTCTTTGCCTTGTCATTCTCGCACATTTTTATCTGGTGGTACCCCGAATACGCATCGATAAAGCTGAAGACTCTGTGACCGGCAATCGAATCAACCAACTTGTCAATCTTAGGTAGTGGGTGTAAGTGCTCCAATTTGAGCTTGTTAGTATTTTCGTTAGAAAATTAACGAAAGTTATAACATTTCTAACAATTCCTAACATTCCTAACTTTTCTAACCAAGCAAGGGCAAAGTGGGCATTGTTATTTAAGGTTAAACCTACAAAAGAATCTAAAAAAGCAAAAGAAATTGAAAAAACCCAATCTGGTAAGTTGAAAAACATAACCAGTTTGAATTTTCAAAAGATTATTCTTCCTGTCCAAAGCCTGGAGCTGCATTTAATGAACAGTGCACGTTTACAATCCTATCTGCGCGGACATGTTTGACATTTCCAGAGGGCTATAAATTGAACCCTCCTCTCTCAGTTTACACAACACAATTGGCTCATAGAAGTTGTATTCTGGCGAAAAATAGGGAGAAAACAGTGGGAATTCACTAGAATTGCCACCATTTTCTCTTCAATCTTTCCCAAACCCCACTCACTCAAAATACTTTCAAAACATTCTCATACATACTCTCATACATACACCAATCCAAGCTCAAATCACCCTTTAGGAGGAGGATTAGAGAGAAAACATAGAGGACTTAAGTGTTATCTACTTGTTTTCTCTTTGACCAACTCTATCATCAAACCCTAAACACATTCAAGCCTTGAATCCACCCAAACACAAATCCAAACACAAAATCTTGATACTCCTCAAGTCAAACACCAAATCTTGATACTCCTCAAGTCAAATTCCAAGCCTAGGAAGATAGGGTGTCACCATTGGTAAAGCCCTCCTTCTCTAAACCCTAAAACTCCCTTTTAACTTCTTGTTCATCTTGTTCTTCTTACTTTGATTTACTTTATGTCTAGTTTAACTTAAATCTTGACCTAAGATGGTCATCTTGAAGTTCATCTTCATGAATGACCATCTCAAATGGTCCACATTTTAAATCTCTAGTTGATTTTTCTCTTTAATTTCATCTCTACAAAATTCCCCTTCCCAAGCAAATGAAATGCTTAAGTCCTAATGTACCCCAAGGATGGTTTGATATAGTAGATCACCACTAAGATGTCTAGTGACTACTAATCAAAACTTAGGGAAATGGGGATAAGCATGGATGCAAAACCCCCTTTTAAATCACATTTCCTTCTTGAGAATGTTGCTGTCCAGTAGCATTTCTCTAAGACCTCTGTCCATGGTATAATTTTTTGGACACAGATAAACTTGAAATTTGGTGTTGACTACAAAATACTTTTTGTAGACAACATCCATATCTTTCCATAAATATTTTTACTTTATTTTTTTCGTGAGTAAAACTCCCTTTTTCAAATTTTTCTTTAAAGGTCAGTTCATCAGTCTCTGGAAGTCCAGATTTCACATCTGAGATTTCTAGAAGGTTTTGGGTCCTCAAATCATCTCCAAAATGAAAAGTTATTTTAAATAAACCTTATTTAAGGTGTTTTGAACATTTTTCATTCTCAGACTTTTTCCAGATTCTGTAGTTTTCAAGCCCTAAAGTCCATTTCAAAATTAAGTGTCCACTGCCTTTTTCATTCTGGCAGAAATGGTTTCCAACTTCCAAAAATCTTTTGAGTACCAAAATTCAACCCAAAAATCACACCAAAAATCATGGGATCTGTCCAAAGTCTAATAAAGAATTCCCAATTTTTACTTTCCTCAGTTTCAACTTATTTTGGCCAAAGTAACACACACACACACACACACAAACAAATGATTTTGAATGTTTGGAAGACTCGCTTTACGAGGCATTTCGGGTGCACACTAACGTCCTTCCCGGCGTGTAACGTGACCTCTGAACCCAAATATCTGATCTCGGGCATTTTTCAAAGTTTTGGCCCTTAAAACAAAAATGGCGTGGCGACTCCGTTTGATTTCAAAAATCGGGCATCATCACAGTGACGACTCCGCTGGGGAAAAATAGGCTTTTTCTAAAAAAATGATATTTGATATATTGGTGGAAACCATTAAACTTCCCGTTATCGCCTCCTAACACGATGTTAGTCAAATATATGCTTAGGTTTAGAATTGCTTAAACCCAATCACAACAAGCATTAATGTGGACCCCTAATTTTAATTAGACCCAATAGAATTTTTCTATGTATGATAGGTCCCCTTAATGCTAGTGCCAGTGTTTTTATTTCATGTAATTTTCTCAAGACCTTGAAGACTTGAAGGTGTGAAGATTTGCTCCCATGATATTTTCTGTGAGTTACTCGGTTTGCCACCCTAACCGGTTGAATTCCTAACCGCTATGTCAACCTAACCGGTTGCCTACCTAGCCGATGTAACCTTCACAGGTTGTATCCTATCCTTTGCTGGTTAAGGCTTCCTCAGCAAGCTTTCCTCAGCCTAGCCTAACCGAAGCATTTATTGCTCCCAACTACCCAGCAATCCCTTTAGCTAAAGTTGGTAAGGCAAGCATGCTGAATAGACGCTGAAGTGACATTCCTGCGGTACATCGGGAGCTCAAAATAGATTGTCAAAATGACCAGTACTCACATCCTTTCAACCACTCAAGGAAAATCTTCTCTCTCCTATCTCAGGCATTTAATGCAAAGATCCTTCAATTCAAAGGCATGCCTGATCAAGTCATCATTGCAACCTCTTCAAAGATAACGGCTCCTTTTTAAAGTTCTCTATAAATAGCTTCCCTGGAGCATTGAAGAAGGTTGGTGCATTTATGATTCTTGAGAGTGAGTTGCTCTGAACTACCATTCTGCAAACTCCATAGTTCAAAGCATTCAATTCAAGTCCCCATATTCACTAGACATCTCTGTTAGGACTTATACACTGTGCACCTCAATCAATATTGTAGTGTTCCTCCATTAGACTACTTATGGAATACATTGATTGATTCACACACAACACCCTAGAGAAATCAGCTCAACTTGTGAGCACATCTCTAGAAAACACCAGGTCTTTATTGTAGCACGATCCGTTAGTGGTCACCTTTAGTTTGGCAGCCTTCAATCATTGGCTTGCAACTTGTAATAGGTAGATACCATTAATATAGTAGTGCACTTTCACAAATCCAAGTTCGACCAAACTTGGTAGAGGACGTAGCTTGATTATTTAACACCGTGAACCTCTTCAAACAATGTGTCATTCTTACGTGTGTTTGTTTATTTTACGTATTGTTGTTGTAAGCGGTTGACAATCTCTCAACTGGTCACAACCTATTGACTCAACCTCTTGCTCAACTTGTTTGTCTTACTTGGAAATATAATTTGTCATGTTTGCATAAGGATTTTTAACGTACTGCTTTTGAAAACTCTACCTAACCTGTTGTAAATCTAGCCTAACCGTAACTCCGCTGTGCAAAACTAATCTAACGGTTAGCAAGTGTGTTTCCCTCAACCTTTTACAAAGACTAAGAGTTTTTAAGCAAAAAGTTTTAATCAGGCTATTCACCCCCCCCCCTCTAGCCTGTTTCCTACCATTCAGGATCTAACAATTGGTATCAGAGCTAGCAATTTTCGAAAATCATTTTTCCAAGCTTAACCGCTTGAATTGCCAATTCCAAAATGGCGGGAAAAATCATGCAAACATACAACTTGACATCCGTTCCCATGTTGAACGATAACGAATTTCCAGTATGGAAAAACAGAATCATGCGGTACTTGGATTCAATAGATGATAGGTTAACCACTGTAGTCAGAGATGGTCCAATGACACCCCTGAAAATCAATCTTGTAACAAGAGCACCCAAAACTCCTCTCATGGATCATGCAGATAGAGAGTCTGAACAAGACTTTGAGTTTTATGAAACTTATGTGCCAAAACCTCGTGAAGAATGGACTGAGGATGACAAACTTTGTGATTCCTTAGACCGAAAAGCATTGCACATAATAACCTCAGGACTTGATGACAGACTGTACAAACAAGTACAATGCTATGAGACCGCTCAATAAGTATGGCAAAGTCTTCTCAGATACTTTGAAGGAGATCAAGTGGCCAAGGACAACAGACTCTACAAAAGCGTTGCTTGAGTTTGAGTCCTTCAAGAAGAATCCTAATGAGACAATGAAGGAAACGTACGACCGATTCTGCGAGGTGAGTAACTCTTGTGCATCTTTAGGTAGAGTCTATACCATGAAAGACCTAAACATGAGATTCCTCAATTCTATTGGAGACTTGTGGCATGTGAAGGTTGCTATTTTGAAAGAATGCCGTGATTTGAATACTACTCATATCCAGAACATTGTGTCTACTTTGTTTCTATATGAGGAAGAGCTCAACCTTTGAGTGGAGTTCAAAAACAATTTAAAAATCTATCTCTGCCAGCTCGAGGCCGAGATCTTCCCTGGTTCTTCTATGCTTACCGGCCAAATTACCACCAATGATTCTCCTCAACATCTCGGCCTCAACCAACTCTATCCAATACCTCTTCTATCACACCTCTTGAGGTAGAGGATGAATTTCTTTGCATTCGCCGAAACTACGAAAGTTTAAGGATTTTAAGAAATCCCACAACAAATCATTTCAACCCAAAGCCTCATCCTTCCATAGATGCTGGGAACTTCCAAAAGAAAGGCCAAACCTCAACCTCGGCCAGACGGAAAGAATGCCCAAGGTGAGCTTGTGTGTTACAATTGTAGAAAACCCGGCCATTTTGCCTCCAAATGCCCTCAACCTAAATATGAATCTTTGAGGAAGAAACCATTCAAGAAATTCCCTAGATCTAAATCTAAGAGTTTAGTTGCCGAGGATGGATGCGAAAAAGCTATGCCGATCGGTTTGAGACCGACTACGAGAATGAAGATGCGGCTATGCCGACTCGAGATGAAGATGCCGATGTCGGTTTTGTTGCTATGGATGGAACCTATGAAAAACCCATCTCCTGCAAACTCCTATTTTTAGACACCCCAATTCCAATGAACAATCATCCTATGTTGATCGAGACTCCGCCTATGAGATCTCCCTTGACATTCTTTGATGAACCCATTTCTACTCCCAAGGCGGATGCGAGTAACCCCTATAATTTCAAAATTCAAAACATAGGTGGATCCCTTTATGGAGTCGGTCAAAACCTTGCCCACTCTCAGACCGCTGATGCAACCAATCCAACCGACCTATCAAGCTCAAGCCTTGCCGATTGCTTCCTATCAACCGACGCTTGAGACCCGACCGATTCACTTAAAGCCTCTAACCGAAACAAGCCCTAAACCGATATCTTCACTATCAAATTTTGATCCCAATTTTGAACCATCATCCTCTTCCTCTCAGCCTACTGTTGACCCAATGCCAAATATGTCAAAGTCTGAAATGGCAGAGGTGATGAATGAGCTCTTCTCCGATTTTGAAAAATTAAATGAAGCTCACAAAATTATGGCTGATAATTTCAAGTTGATTTCTACTGAAAATGACTCTTTGAAAATTTGAAATAAAAATTTTGAAAGAAAGCATGCTAGAGTCGATCGAGTTGAAGAAAGATAATCAAGAACTCACTGAGAGACTAAACATATCTGTTTGTCAAATTGCTGATCTTGTGTCAAGGAATAAATCTCTTTCAAAAACTATTGACACATTTTCTAAATCCCGAGCTGCTATGGAGACTATTATACAAGATCAAATATCTCCTAACCGAGACGTTACAACCGGAATTAGTTTTACCTCCAGCAGTAAAGAAAAAGACAGCAATGACAAACCAGTTACCAAGTCTGTCTCTGAAAACTTGATGGGTAAATTTGATGATGCTCAATCCAAAATGATTAAAAGAGAGTTAACCAAACCTTTCAAAGCTGTACCTCACACCTATCCCAAAGGACGAGTACAGATGAAAGCTTATTTGAACAAAAACAAATCCCAATGGACTGAGGTAGGCGATCTGAGCTAGGACAATATGTTCCACTCAGTGATGGCAAAAGCAATGGTGGAATTAAAATTGTTGATAGTGTTGCAGGTCAGGAATCCTCAACCGGTAAGGTAACCGACATCGGTAAGGGTATGACCGGTCAATCAACCGGCACTGGTCACCCAACCGGTAAAGGCATTCCTAAACCGATGCAACAGGTTAACAAAGGTAATTCCATCACCTTCGTCCCCAAAGGATCTGTCTCTGCTCAATCAGTTAATCCCTCTGAAGCATTGGCAAAATTGAACATCAATTCATCTAAGCCTCCTCAGCCATCTTCTAATAAATGTGTAAACTGTGGTTTTATTGGTCACAAGGCTTATGAATGCCTCTTGAAGCACCTATCTGGACCCACTGAGTCTAAAAGCTCAGGTGGTGGCCAGGTATGGCTGCCAAAGAGGAACTAACTCTTTGGACCCAAAAGAATAAGGGGGACCATAAGCTTACTGTTTTATTTCAGGAATGCTTAATGGCCTCAACTGATGCCGGTAAAGATGTTTGGATTATGGACAGTGGATGCTCTAGGCATATGACTGGTCATGCCGATCTCCTAACCGATCTGGAAGAAGCATCTGGTCCTCCAGTTGTCTTTGGTGACAACGCAAAGGTGTGACGATACGGGAAAAATATTCGGCTTTTGCGTTTCTTTGAAAAACCAAATAAAACCGGAAAAAACGGAGTCGCCACGCCATTTTAATTTTGAAGGGCAAAACTTTGAAAAAAGCCCGAGATCAGAGATTTAGGTTCGGAGGTCATGTTACGCGTTGGGAAGGACGTTAGTGTGCACCCGACGCGCCTCGTAAAAACGAGTCTTCCAAGCTGAAAATCATTTGTGTGTGTGTGTGTGTGTGTGTGTGTGTTTTGGCCAAAATAAGTTGAAACTGGAAAAAGTAAAAATTGGGATGTCTTTTTAAGACTTTAAACTGATCCCATGATGTTGTGGAGAATTTTTGGTTTGAGATTTGGTACTCAAAAAACCTTTTGAAGTTGAGAAGTCACTTCTGCCAGAAGGAAATGGCAGCAGACACCTGATTTTGAAATGGATTCAAGGGTCCTAAAACTTCATAATCTGGATGAACTCAGAGAATGAAAGTTTCTCTAGACTCCTTAAATAAACTTTGTGTGAAAGAAATTTCCATTTTGGAGAAGATTTGAGGGGTCAAAACCTTCTGGAAACCTCAGATATGAGATCTGGATTCCCAGAAGCTGATGAACTAGCCTCTGAGAGAAAAATTGAAAAGAGGAGTTTTACTCACCCAAAAAATAAGGTAAAAATATGTCTGGAAAGCTCTGGATGTTGGCTACAAAAAGTGTTTTGTAGTCAACACCAAATTCCAAGTTCATCTGTGTCCAAAAATTAAGACCATGGACTGAGGTCTGGGAAAATTGCTACTGGACAGCAACTTTCCAAGAAAGAAAACAAGATTTTAAGGGGGGTTTTGCATCCATGCTTGTCCCCATTTCCCTAGGTTTTGGTTAGTGATCACTAGACATTTTAGTGGTGAATCAACTATACCAAACCATCCTTGGGGTACATTAGGACTAAGCATTTCATTTGCTTGGGAGGGGGATTTTACCCTTTGAAATCAAGATTTAGTGCTTGAAAATGGTTTTTTAGGGTTTTGAAAGTGCATTTTTGCAAGTAAGAAAGAAAAGTTTTGAAAATAATGTTGATCTTTGTAGAAGATCATCCATGGAGATGGTCTTCCATGGTGATCTTCTTAGATCTAAAGAAAGAAGATGAAGGAACTACATTTTGTAGTTAGAAGATGCATGCATGGATGAGATTTAGGGTTAGGAAGAAGAGGGTTTACCAATCTTCCTTGTGTTCTTGAGTGTTTGGCTTGAGTGTATGAGTGTTTAGGGGTTTAATATGAGAGTGAGTGGATGAGTATGAGTTGGGAAAGATTGGAAAGAAAAAGGTGACAATTCTTTGAGAATTCTCACTGTTTTCTCTCTATATTTCGCCAGAACTTCGTTGCATTTGTGTTCTTCCTCCTTTATTTTTGTATTTGGAGGGCTCAATTTATAGCCCTCTGAAAATTGACAAAGATGTCCGCGCGGATGGATCGATCGCGTGCCTTGTTCATTAATGCGCTTCGGGCTTTGGACACGAGGAATAATCTTTTTCAAAATTCAAATTGACCGGCCAGATTATGTTTCCGGCATTGCTATATTGTGGTTTTATTCTTTTGTTTTTCTTTTTAGGATTCTTTTTAAGGTTTAACCTTAAATAACAATGCCCATTTTACCCTCACTTTGTTAGAAATGTTAGGATAGTTAGGAATTGTTAGAAATGTTATAACTTTCGTTAATTTTCTAACGAAAATTCTAACAAGCTCAAATTGGAGTACTTACGGTAGCCCCTCGGCGACGGCGCTCGAAGGAAGCGGGGTCGTCGATAAAAGTAAGGCTCCATATTTGGCGGGATGATCGAGTGATCGGGTGGTGAACCTAGCGATAGGCTACCTACGTATCCCGAATGGGAATCGAAGCCGATCGTAGTTCGGGTCTTTGACCCGGAGATGATGGCGTTTTAGGTGCCTCGAACGGTGAGCGAGTTCTACGGTCGTTTCTTGGAAAGAAACTTCTGCTTTGGGGATAAGAGATGACCATTTTTGGTCTGATGGGTATCCGCTCTGCTGGGGATAGGAATGACCATTTTTGGTCTCTGTTGGGGATGATTGCGATTTATCGCTTTCTAGTGATAGCGTCTTAGGTGCCTCGAACCTTGAAGATGGCGTTTTAGGTGCCTCGAACCTTGGAGATGGCGTTTTAGGTGCCTCGAACCTTGATGATGATGGCTTTTTAGGTGCCTCGGACCTTGATGATGATGATGGCTTTTAGGTGCCTCGGACCTTAATTTGAAATGGCCTTTCGGTGGACTTTGTCTGCTGCGCCGAAGGAGAGGGTGACCGTTTTGGTCGAGGTTTGGACCTAATGATAGGCTACCTACGTATCCCTAGTGGGAATCGAAGCCCTTTCGTAGTTCGAATACTACTCGAGATTCCGTTGGCTTTTGGGATTCCGTTAACTTTGATGGGGATTTCGTTAGCCTTTCTTTGGGGAAAATCGAGACGTATTCGTGCGGGAAATCGGTCTTACGTTTGGCCGTTGGATGATTTTGATGAAAGATACGGGATCTCGTTATCTTTCTCGGGTTACTCGGTCTTACGTTTGGCTTAGGGGTAATTTTGATGAAAGATACGGGATCTCGTTATCTTTCTCGGGGCACTCGGTCTTACGTTTGGCTTGCCGGGGTAAGATTTTGATGAAAGATACGGGATCTCGTTATCTTTCTCGGGGCACTCGGTCTTACGTTTGACTACTAGGGGTAATTTTGATGAAAGATACGGGATCTCGTTATCTTTCTCGGGGCACTCGGTCTTACGTTTGGCTTTAGGGGATAATTTTGATGAAAGATACGGGATCTCGTTATCTTTCTCGGGGCACTCGGTCTTACGTTTGGCTAGCAGGGGTAGATTTTGATGAAAGATACGGGATCTCGTTATCTTTCTCGGGGCACTCGGTCTTACGTTTGGCTAGGGGGTAATTTTGATGAAAGATACGGGATCTCGTTATCTTTCTCGGGGCACTCGGTCTTACGTTTGAGCTAGGGGTAATTTTGATGAAAGATACGGGATCTCGTTATCTTTCTCGGGGCACTCGGTCTTACGTTTGGCTTGGGGGTAATTTTGATGAAAGATACGGGATCTCGTTATCTTTCTCGGGGCACTCGGTCTTACGTTTGGCTAGTAGGGGTAATTTTGATGAAAGATACGGGATCTCGTTATCTTTCTCGGGGCACTCGGTCTTACGTTTGGCTAGGGGTAATTTTGATGAAAGATACGGGATCTCGTTATCTTTCTCGGGGCACTCGGTCTTACGTTTGGCTAGCAGGGGGATTTTGATGAAAGATACGGGATCTCGTTATCTTTCTCGGGCACTCGGTCTTACGTTTGGCTATAGGGGGTAATTTTGATGAAAGATACGGGATCTCGTTATCTTTCTCGGGGCACTCGGTCTTACGTTTGGCTGCGGGGTAATTTTGATGAAAGATACGGGATCTCGTTATCTTTCTCGGGGCACTCGGTCTTACGTTTGGCTTGGGGTAGATTTTGATGAAAGATACGGGATCTCGTTATCTTTCTCGGGGCACTCGGTCTTACGTTTGGCTAGCAGGGGTAATTTTGATGAAAGATACGGGATCTCGTTATCTTTCTCGGGGCACTCGGTCTTACGTTTGGCTTGCGGGGTAGATTTTGATGAAAGATACGGGATCTCGTTATCTTTCTCGGGGCACTCGGTCTTACGTTTAGCTAGGGGTAATTTTGATGAAAGATACGGGATCTCGTTATCTTTCTCGGGGCACTCGGTCTTACGTTTGACTATAGGGGTAATTTTGATGAAAGATACGGGATCTCGTTATCTTTCTCGGGGCACTCGGTCTTACGTTTCTTGCTTAGGGGTAATTTTGATGAAAGATACGGGATCTCGTTATCTTTCTCGGGGCACTCGGTCTTACGTTTCTTTGAGGGGTAATTTTGATGAAAGATACGGGATCTCGTTATCTTTCTCGGGGCACTCGGTCTTACGTTTGTGCTAGGGGTAATTTTGATGAAAGATACGGGATCTCGTTATCTTTCTCGGGGCACTCGGTCTTACGTTTTTGCTATAGGGAATTTTGATGAAAGATACGGGATCTCGTTATCTTTCTCGGGGCACTCGGTCTTACGTTTGCTAGGGGTAATTTTGATGAAAGATACGGGATCTCGTTATCTTTCTCGGGGCACTCGGTCTTACGTTTGGCTAGGGGGAATTTTTCTTGACAAGGTGACTTTGGTTAACTTTGGTTAACTTTGTCAAGTTGGGGAATTTGCGAGTCTGAAATTTTAAGGGGCAAAAGGGTCATTTTGACCCTTGCAATCCTATCCGCGCGGATAGGGATGGAAAGTCAGGGGTATTAATGGGGACGCCCTTCTTCTTCCTCGGTCCAATTTTTGAAATTGTCGAGAGCGAGAGAGAGAGAGCGAGGAGAACAGCCATTTTTGGCCTTAGAAGCTTCAAAATTCGTCCGTTTTTCTTGATTTTCGAGCAATGGAACACGGGGAAGGCGCTTTTCAAGGCCAAGGACGTGGTCCCGGTAGCGGAGAGGCGGTTGGAGCTCGTCCGGATGAGGAGGCATTACAATCTTTCGCAATCGGTTGCGGAGGAGCATTACCGATGCTTGGCAACATTGGGCTTCGGATCCGCATCTCGAACGGTATACTTCGAATCCTCTTGATCCTCTTGTCGATTTCTTGCTTGAAATTTTTGGGTGATTTTTGAATTTTTGAATATTGAATGATTGATGTTCTTGGCTTTGAATTTTGATTTTGATGCTATGCAATGTTGTAATGAGTATATGAGTAACCCAAAATGTGCATTTTGCTTGGGAAAAAGAATTGGCATTTCGCCACATTTTTTTTTGAAAATTACATGTGAAAATTCGAAGAATTGTGATTTTTTGGAATTGAATATTGCATGTTCTTGATGATGATGATTTTTTTTGAAATTGAATTTTGATATTGATGAATGATGATGCAATGCATGCATTTTGTTTGGAAAGAATGGGCATTTTGCCAATATGAGATGTATGTATGTTTAGGATTTTTTTTTTTTGAAAAGTGGGACGGATTTTTCCTCCCGTTGCATGTAAGATGGATGATATGCATGTATGCATTTTTTTTTGAAAATGGGACGGAGTTTTTACTTCCGTAGGAATGCATCTTTTTTTTTTGAATGCATTGGGACTTGCTGAAAATTGTTTTCTTTCATGCGAGAAAAATGGGGCTATGCTCATTGTATCTTTGTTATCTTTGTCGAATTTTTTTTTAATGTAAATGCAAATGCAATCTTTTTGACATTTTCTCTCTTTTTTTTTTTTTTTTACGGGCGGAAACCGTTTTGTGACGGAGCTTGGTGAACAAGATGAAGACTCGAGGATCGGTGGAGTACGTGATTGACTTGTGGGATCGGCTTCCGGATGCGGGCCGAGGAGCTTTGCGAGTCAGAGACAGTTCGTTGTCGAGACGGGGCTCTGGGAGTTCGTCGAGTGCTTGAGGGACTGGTCAAGTTCCCTAAGTGCAGGAGCTTGATGTTTGCTCTAGCGCGGCATTGGTGGGATGCGACCCACACATTCCACTTCTTACAGGGCGAGGCGGCATTACGCCTTCGACTATCTTTGCGATCACGGGTCTGTCCTTCAATGGACGCGGCATTGAGTGGAGAGATGGCTACGGCGATCGTCTGAGGCTCTTCTTGGATTTTCCCTATTCCCAAAAGGGGATGGGGATGGAGTATGCCGTGGTCTTCGGTAAGATCGTGGAGACCATCGCGAGTTATGAAATTTGGGGAGGAGAGGTTAGGCGCCGATCGGATTGCTAGGGCCTTCCTGTGGTTTACCTTTTCGAGCACGCTCTTTGGGCATCTTTGAGGACGGCGGTCTTTGCCTTCTTGAGGTCCTTGGAGGACATGGAGACGGTTGGAGATATTTCTGGGGGAGGCCGGGTGGGTTACTGTACTCGCTCTTGATAGATACGGTGGAAAGGCTGTGAGCTCCTGTCTTGCTTCGAGTTTGCTCTGGAGGTATAAGCTCTCTTTTTGCTTTCCCTCTCTTCCTTTGAGCACGCACTTTTATTTGCGGCTGGATTGATTGGATTTTTACCTTTCGCAGGTATGGGCGTTGGAGTTTTTCCACGTCACGGTGTGGAGGCGGCTGAGGCGTACGTCGGGCGTATCCGGCCATGCGGTCTTGGTCCAAGCATGCCGGGAGAAGATAAGCTCCGGGGCGTACGACTCTTAGGTACGCGGATTGCCTTCCTTTGACGGAGGCCGAGACGGATGAGGGGATGATATTCTTCCCACAGGATCGCTTTGAGGTAAGCGCGGTGAAGGGCGGCGAGATCTGGGCCGGTGCGGCGGAGGATTTTGAGGGGCTGACTTGCGGCGTCTACTATCTGGAGAGAGGGTGACGCGCCGGCATGGCGTGAACTCGCCTTTGAGGACAGGTGGAGCCTCCCGCCGATATGATGCACCGAGCGATCGGTCAGTGACTGGGAGGATGATTAGAAGCGAGCCCGGCACTTCTCGGACTTCGTGGCGATCGAGCCATATGCGACGTTCGTCTTGAGGAGGCTGAGGATGCCTCGGGTTTTGGAGAGGGAGGGGCTTGGGATCCCGCGGTACCCTCGGACGGATTTTTCCTACATCCAGGATGGGGTCCGATTGAGGTGCGAGATCCCTCGGCCCGAGCGGCTTCCACGAGCTTTCCGGCCTCGTCAGGGTATGAAGGTATGGCTTCACCTTTTCCCCTTCTTTTCTTTCTTTTGTTTCATCATCTTTAGCATCACTTCTTTTTTTTTTTTTTTTGACGCTTTTGCTTTTGTGCGGTTTTCGGAGGTGGTCGTCGAGACAGACGAAGCAAGTGATCGGGGCTAAGAGGTTCATACGGAGGATGGTTGCTTGCGGGGCACCTCGAGGCTAGGGCGAGAGACCACGGCGGCACCTGTCCCGACGGGAGGCTTCTCCTATTCCCTCGGAGACTTCCTTCGAGACCCCTCTTTCTCCTCTCATTGATCACCGCGCGGCCTTTGCCTTCGGATCACGTCATTCTTGGGGATCCGCACGGGCGGGGACACGTGCGGCGGCATGGTGGGTCGTCTCCGTACGTTCGGGGAGTCGGACGCCTTCACCTTCGGATACGATTTCTTCGGGGATGCAGGTTTACCCTATCGAGTGTGCCGGTTGGTCCCGACGAGCCTCTTCTCGGAGATGAGGACGATTCTGAGCCCGAGACTTTCGGGGCTCTGACGAGGCGGGCCCGAGTCGCGAGGGGCCGGGGGAGACATCGGGCGGCTGGAGACTCCGATTGATTTTTTTTTTTTTTTTGAGATTTAGATTTGTACAGATTATGCACATTTTTTTTTTTTTGGATGTAATAATTTAGGATTTTATTTATGTTTGTTTGTTTTTTTTTTTATGCACACTCTCTTTTTTTTTGGAATGTAATAATTTAGGATTTTATTTTATGAATGCAATGCAATATGAATGCAGTGTTGCATGAGCCTTGGTTTTTTTTTGCAAGGGTGTTTGGTATATGGGTGGTTTGGGGAGGGTTTTTGCACAAGTTTCGAGCAGCAGGACGGAATATTCCTCTTTTGGTGTAGCGGCTTGGTGTTGCAGATTTTTTTGGGAGCAAACGTATCCGCGCGGATGGGGACGGCATCCCGACCTTGTCCTTTGATTTTGCTTTAAATCTGGCTTTGCTTTATTTCAAATTCAAATATCTTCTTCAACCTCCAGCCCAAACAGCCATTTTCGGGGAGGAAGAGAGAAAAAACCATGGAAAGCCTTAGAAAAGCTCCCTCAAAATTGTCCCAAGAGTCCCAAATGTCATTTTTCAACAAGTTCAAGGATTGGTCCAGGGAAATTATGCATGAGAGAAGGTCTTTCTTTGAAGAACGGTACAAGGTACGATGCTTGTGGTCTCTCAAAGAATTGGTTCCGGATTATGACCTCTTAAGGGCTTCTTCTTCGTTTTGGGATACTAGAAGGCATGTCTTTTGCCTTTCCTTCAACGAGATTGTTCCGACTGTGGAAGAATTTCGGGCCTTGCTTGGAGGTCCGGAGGTGGAGGAGATAGCAATTCCTTTGTCCGGAGGAGCTTCTTTTGTTGACAAGTTGTGCAACCTTCTTCATCTTTCCCCGGAGGAAGCACGAGGCATGATCCGCGGTCCCGACCATTTTGATATTTCCGGTCTTCCCGACAGATTTAGGGGCTTAGGCTTGGTGGATGACGCCTATTGGGATGCCTTTGCACTTTGCATGTTCGGCACTTTGTTCATGGTCTATTCCTTCGGGATTTGTCATCGATCTCTGCTGGATGTTGTTGTTCACTGCCGCTCGGGCAGAGATGTCGTTCCTTTGATTCTTGGGGAGACTTTTCATGCTCTCGACAGATTAGCTACCGGACGGCGGTATATGCACGGGGGCAGCCCGTTCCTCTTGACCCTGTGGCTGATGGAGCGTTTGGGGGTTCTTCGGGAAACCTCTGATATGATCAGGCCTTGGACTTTTGCCAGGAGAGGTGTCGATGTAGATTTTGATGATCAGGGCTCGTGGGAGCGTTGGATGGCGGGTCGCCAGACTGAAGATATCAGATGGTTGGTGCCTTATTGGCGGGTGGAGACTCGCAGAGTGCTTCAGGACGGGTCCCATGTGGTTATGCTTCCGGGGCTTTCTCAGTCCAGTTTCTACATTCCGGCTCTGGTCCTTAGGCAGTTTGGCTTGGAGCAGGTTCCTTTGGAGGGTTTTGATGATATAGCTACCAGGGTGGTGGCTCCTGTTTCCATGGATGATCCCTCGGTGTTTCCATTTCTTTCCCGAGTATGGAGGTACGATGCCTTTCCTCCTCGGGTCATTCTCAGGCGTCCGAGACCGGTGTTCCTGACCACTTGGTACCTGGATTGGTACGAGGGGCATGCAGGAGAGACTCGGGTGGCTATTTTGAGACGGCGTGAGGCCATTGTAGGTGCGGAGGACCGGGCTGTTTCGAGAGGAGGAGGGCCGAGGCGAGCCAACCCTCGTGGCCGGAGCGGACGCTGTGACCGATTATGAGGCTTACGTCAGAGAGGCAGGAGAGGAGGGCTCCTATGCTACCAGCTAGGCTACGGAGATGAGGGATGACGCTAGGGCTACTAAGGCCCTGGCAGAGGCTGGTTTGATAGACCCTGTTCCCTATACCAGAGCTTGGTAGGAGGAATGCCGACATTTTTCCGGTTCAGAAGAGAAAGACTCGGAGGGGAAGAAGAAGGGAGAGACCGGTACGAGTGGCTTGGAGTGACTACTGAGGTTTCCAAGTATCCCTTTCTTGCGTGACAGACACGTTTGTTTGATTATGTATCTTAGTTTTCTTTTAGCAGGTTGCCAGTTGTAGGAATGAATCGGGCTTAGACTCATCAAAGAGCTTTTAACTTGTAATGAATATTTGAATTGCTTTAGAGTTTTTCGAGACGCTTTCATGGTCTGATCAATTGTATTGATGCCAAAGTATGGCTTTTATTTTGTGCTTTAGACCGAACCGTTTCCGGCTGCCTACGTTCCCCTCATTTTGAGGAGCTCAGGTCTTCGTAGTTCAACTTGGTGAACTCTTTTTTGTTTTTTTTTTGTTTGTTTTTTTTTTTTGGTGCAACCCTGTTTTTTACCTAGGCCGCCCTTTTCGGGTTTCTAACCTAGTTGGGTATTACTCTTTTAGCACTCTTTTTTTTGTTTTTTTTTTTTGTTTGTTTTTTTTTTTTGGTGCAACCCTGTTTTTTACCTAGGCCGCCCTTTTCGGGTTTCTAACCTAGTTGGGTATTACTCTTTTAGCACTCTTTTTTTTTTGTGTTTGTTTTTTTTTGTTGTTTGTTTTTTTTTTGGTGCAACCCTGTTTTTTACCTAGGCCGCCCTTTTCGGGTTTCTAACCTAGTTGGGTATTACTCTTTTAGCACTCTTTTTTTTTTGTTTTTGTTTTTTTTTTGTTGTTTGTTTTTTTTTTGTTTTTTTCTTTTTTACGCGTAGTATCGCGGCTTGTCACCATTCACCTGGGTGTACAAAGGGATTCCGTCGAGGTCCGCAAGTTGCATGGCTCCTCAGAGAAGATCTTCTGGACGACATATGGCCCGACCCATACAGGCTCCCATTTGCCGAGAGGGTTGATACGGACTGGGGGCTTTTCTTTTAGAACGAGATCACCTTCTCGGATCTCCCGATGCTTTACTTTCTTGTCGAAGGCTCTGGCCATCCTTCCTTGGTAGGCCCGGATGTGTTCCATGGCCTTCAGTCGGCGTTCGTCCAGTAGGGCCAGTTCGTCATGGCGACTCTGGAGCCATTCGACCTCGTTGATTTGGCTTTCCAGCAGTATACGGAGCGAGGGTATTTCCAGCTCGATTGGGAGTACGGCTTCCATTCCGTATGTGAGGGCAAAAGGTGTTTCCCCAGTTGCCGTTCTGACTGATGTTCTGTAGCCCCAGAGTGCCAGGTGTAACTTCTCGGGCCAATCTCTGCCTTGGACAGCCATTTTCCGGATGATATTTTCCAGAGTCTTGTTTGCTGCTTCGACGGCTCCGTTGGTTTGGGGCCTGTAGGGTGATGACTTGTGACGGGTTATTCGGAATTCTGCCAGCAACCTGTCACATTCCCCTTCGAAGTGGGATCCATTATCTGAAATGATTTCGGCTGGCAACCCATATCTGCACATGATGTTTTCTTTGATGAAGAGGGCAACTTTCTTTGAATTGAGGATTTTGTAGGACTTGGCTTCAACCCACTTGGTGAAATAATCCACGGCTACCAGGACGAACTCGTGGCCGTTACTGCCTGATGGTGTGATTTTGCCTATGACATCAATTCCCCAAGTGACGAATGGCCAAGGGTTGTCATGCGGTATAACTCGTGAGGAGGCAAGTGATTAAGATTTGAGTATCGCCGACATTTGTCGCGGCTTTTGACAAAGCTGGATACGGTCGGCTTCCATGGTGATCCAAAAATACCCCATTCTCGGTATGATTTGCATCGAGCTCGAGCATTCATGTGAGGGCCGCAGTACCACCATGTATTTCTTTCATGAGTTCGGTAGCCTCTTGTTTGTGATACATCGCGGAGGGGGCCTTGATAACGTTTTTTGTATAACATGTTTCCCAAAAGAACATAATGGGAGGCGAGCCGCTTCAGGGCTGAGAGACTTTTTGCTTTGATTCCTTCTTTATATTCCCCATCTTCGTTTTTGAAAGAGGCCTCGCCATCCTTCAGGTATTGGTAAATCTGAGTGTACCAGGGATCATTGATCAGTTCGGCTTCCGCTTCAATTTCGAAGCAATAGGCGGGGTTTTCTCTTCTCCCGACTCTGAATGGTTTAACAGACTTTCCTTCAGGTATTTCGACAAGAGAGGCTAGTGTAGCCAGAGCATCTGCGAAACCTGTTTCGGTCTCTTGGCGAGGTAATGAAAGCTGATTTCTTTGAATTGAGTTACTAACTCTTCCATGTAAGCATGATACTTCTGTAAACCCGGATCCACGGTCTTCCATTTGTTAGAGAACCTGATTGATGATGAGGGCAGTCACCGTACACCTCCAATTCCTTGATATTTCTTTCAAGGGCGGCTTCCAACCCAGCTATGCAAGCTTCATATTCAGCGGCGTTGTTGGTGACTTCGAAGTTCGGCCTTGCTGCTATGGGGGTGTGTTCGTCGGTAGGATCGACCAGAAGCATTCCTATCCCGTTCCCCCTTTTGTTTGACGCCCAAAGTCGAAGAAGAGTTGCCAGCGATTTTCTCCTTCTAGAGCGAAGATTCCATCATCGGGAAATTGAGGTTCAGGTCCTCGGGACTCATCACTTGGGAAATCGGCAGATGTTACTGCCATTATGCGTCCTTTTATGGATTTCCTTGAAACATAAGCGATGTCATATTCGGCCAAAAAGAACGACCATTTTGCCAATCTCATGGAGATGGAAGGCTTGTCGAACAGATATTTGATGGGGTCCATCCTTGAAACAAGATGTATCGGGTGAGGCCTGCATGTGCATGTTTCAATTTTCCCACTACCCCGGACCAAACTGCGCAAGTCTTCTCGCAAGCGAGTAATTGAGTTCGCTTCCTTGGAGCTTTTCGCTACGAAATAGATGGCGTTTCGACTTTGGAATCTTTTTTCTCTTGAGCTAGCATAGCCCCAATTGCTTTGTATCAGTGACAGTGAGATATAGCAAGAGTGGCTTTTGCCGATGTGGTGGGCAGAGAATCGGGGGATTCACAAGGTATGCCTTAATTTGTTCAAAGGCAAGCTGACATTCTGGGGTCCATTCTGTGTAGGCATTCTTTTTCATCAACTTGAAGATTGGCTCGCAGATCGAGGTAAGCTGATTTACAAAGCGGCTTATGTATTGCAGTCTTCCCATGAAGGATTTTACTTCTGTCAGTGTCCGTGGTGGCTTCATTTCAACTATCGCCTTGATCTTCTGGGGATCTACTTCGATTCCCCGTTCTGTCACCATATATCCTAGTACCTTGCCCCGTCTTATACCGAAGGTGCACTTGGCTGGATTCAGTCTCATGTTGTGGTCTCGGAGGCGGCCAAAGAATTTTCTCAAATCAACAAAGTGCTGGCCATCGATCCTCTGGAATGTATTATCATGTCGTCCACATAGACCTCAATTTCTTTGTGGATCATGTCATGGAACAGCTGTAGCTGCCCTCTAGTACGTAGCCCCAACATTCTTTAGTCCGAATGGCATGGCCGTGTAGCAGTATGTGCCCCAAGGGGTTGTGAAGGCTGTTTTGCCTTGATCTTCTTCTGCCATTTTGATTTGGTTGTAGGCCGGCAAAACCATCGACGAAAGATTTGACTTCGTGGTTGGCCGTGGAATCTACCAAAATGTCGATGTTTGGCGGGGAAATCGTCTTTTGGGCTGGCTTTGTTCAAGTCTCTAGAAATCTACGCGGCATCGGATCTTTCCGTTGGCCTTGGTCACCGTCACTATGTTGGACAGCCATGTTGGGTATTCAATGACCCTGATGAATCCTGCTGAGCATCTTTTCTATTTCCTCTTTCACTTGTAAGGACCATTCGGGCTTAATTCTTCTTAGCTTCTGCTTTGCTGGCTTGACTTGGGTCGAGCGGTATTCGGTGCTCAACTATGGAAGGATCGAGGCACGGCATATCTTTATAGGACCATGCGAACACATCTACGAATTCTTTTAGCGGCTCGATTAGGGCAACCCTTTCGGTCCCTTCGAAGAAACTACCAATCTGCGTCTCTTTAGGCTCTTTCGTAGTTCCCAAATTCATACTTGTCAAAATCTCTTCGGCAGCTTGGGCTCGATTTTCCTCTTTCCGGACAACCTGCTTAAAGATTTCTTTGATATATTGTTCATTTAATGTGTCCGCTTCTTCATCTAGTGAATCGTTATTAAGCTGTTTTTAGATTATTAGTTAATTCATCATTAGTTAAAGTGGCAATTAAGGGATACTCGAAAGGTTCATCATTTCATTGAAGACGAAGGGAATACAACGTTGGCTGCAGACTCGTAGTCTTCGGGCGTGAGGCCATCGGACGACCCTAGAGACTCGAACTCAACAATGAGAGACTCGGAGGACTTTACAAAGGTTGACACGAAAGGACGGGGACCATCCAAGCTTGGTGATCATTTCCTCTTTGGTCGCGGACGGGCCTGAGAGAGTTTCCCAATTCTTTAGCGGCATCGCTGTTGGTGGCTTCACAACTCGGGAAAGGCATGGTCTCTGTGCTCCCTCTTCAGTCGTTGCTATCATCTCTTTGTCTGAACCAGAATCAAAGCTGTGTTTGGCATGCGAAGCGAGCATGTGGATGTAGGGATCTTCCTCAATTTGGGGATTTCCGTTTCGTCATAATCGATCGCTCAATCCGGATGTAAGGACGCATTGCGTCTCGGTGAGCTGCTAGAAAAATTTCATGTCCCATACTCGAGCGGAAAGGCTTGGCAGGTAGTTCAGCAAGGAGGAGGACGTCCCACACGACGTTCATAGATTCGAGCAGAGTGCTGTCGGTGTTTGCTGACTTTTATCATGAAAATCTCCTCGCCGGCGAGGCCAAGGAATGGGTTTGCAGAATCCTGACAAATCTGTGATTGAGGACCCAGGGGACTTGTGTGCACGTATCACGGCGGTGTTCGGCATTTCCTTCCAGTACGCCTCCAAGTGTTGGAAATAGCAATTGAATTTGATGAATCGAACTTCTTCGGAGTCCGCTCGCTTGAGTGTGTCGACATAGTTGGCATTGCTGGATTCCAAAGGATGCTGGCGAGACTTGCCTCTTGAAGGATGTAGCCCGGTGTTTGGCTGTGGGCGTTCTTGGCTATTGTTTCGGCTTCGTTCCCTATGAGGAAGCTGTCACCCCTTATGACTTCAAGGTCTCCTGCCGGTTGATGAATTTGACGCATTGGTGGAGAGTGGAGGCTATGGCTTTCATGTGATGCAACCAAGGGCGCCACTAGTAGGGCTGTGAACTCGGAGGGATATCCATTACATGGAACTTCGCGGGCACCATTTGGGTTTCGTACCGAGTTCCCGAGTCAGCTGTCCCCGAGAATGGGACGAGACGAACCGTCGTAGGCTTTGACGGTCAGGGTAGATGGGATCACGCGCCTTTCATTTATGCGGAGGGCCCTCATCATGCTGAGGGGAAGGACATTTACCGATGATCCATTGTCCACTAATACCCACAGGGAGTGACATGGTGTTGAGCCGAATAGTGATGTACAAAGCTTCATTGTGTTGGGAGACATCTCTTGGCAAATCTTCATCGCAGAAGGTGATCATACTCCCATATAGGTGAGGATCATAGATTTGGTCCTTGTCTCGGGACGGAGAGTCATCAAGCGCGGTCACTTCGTGCCTTTTTCTTGCGAGGCGAGTCTTTGCCGAAGCCCCAGGTTATACTTGATGCCTTTTGTGGCGGTTGCCATCTCCAGTCAACATGTTGATTGAGTGGGAGCGCCCAGGCTGGCGTCGGTTTTCTTCATCGGTGTATACTCGGGAGGCTGGACAAAGCTGAACCTTGGGCGACCCCGAGGGTTTGGACTTCTGTTCTGCAGTACTCTGGTATCCGAAGGTCTCAATTCCGTCGTTGGCAAGGCTTTTCTGCTCTTTTATCCCTTTTTGCTTTGGGGAAGACCGACACTGAGTAGAGTACATAATAATCAAATCCCCAGATGGCTCCCCGAGCGTTCCCACAGCTGTTATCACCGGCCTCGAATCTCTCCTTCAATTTTCTTTGGGAGGAAATTTTCTTTTTCTTAGGAGGACGGTCCTCGTGTATCCAATCCTGATAGTCCCTTTCAAGGCAATCGGACAGTCACAAATATCCCACCAAATGTGTTCTACTACAGTGGTGGCGGATTTGGGACCTCGGGTTGAGCGGTCTTGGAATGACTTTGAGTGGGCTGTCCGGGGGATGCTGCTGGGCTCGTCTGGTAGCGAGTGATTGGACTCGCCGGATAATGAGAGATATTGAGGTCCAGGGAACGGGCATGTGTTTGTCCTTCAAGGTAGCCCCGGTCGGTTGGGATATTGTTAAGGTCCCAAAGTGGCGTGTGGCCTCTTCAATCCAGGCCTGCATGTCACTCTGGCGTTCTTCCGGGGATTTGATGGTGACCATATTTCTTTAAGCTTGTTTCACGATTTTCATCACTCAGCTGATATTTGTGGGACCATCACTTTGAGAGGGGACAAGGCGACGGTACCGAACTCTTTCGTCCCCTGGCTAGCTGTTTGGGGGCCGGTTGCCCTGTAAGTCGGCGGGCAGAGTCCGGCGGTGGAAATATAGGAATCTTGGGGTAGCATCTTGATGTATCAGGACTGTTAAGAAGAGGAGGAGAACCTTCTTACGTCTTTGCGGTAAAGGTGCCATCGGAATTGAGGCGATAGTCAAACCATGACTTGCGACTACCCCGGTAGGTCATCAATTTGAGCCTCATGTCGAAGTCTCATTTGTTCTACCAAGCTGGATCCAATGCGAGTGCATGCGAGGGATTTTGGAGGACGGAGCAACGTTATCCCTATCATTACGGTGATGCGAGACATTACGAAACCGGAGTTGGAATAAACGGCGAAGGCGATGACGCGCTTGACTCTTCCCAGCTGATCAAACGGTGACCGGTGCCGAAACAAAGCTTTGTGCGGAGGCTGCGGGGGAAAGGACACGAAGGTTCGGATGTGCAGGAATGGAAGGAGGGTAGGTGTTTGGACTTTAGGCTCATGCAACATGCGATTATTTGTTCACGTTTACTTAAAACACGTTTTATTAACCTAATCGGTTGGAAAAGATTGCTCTTCTTTTCGCAAACTACTCTGATTCCTGGATCGGTGGGCCCCGTCACTACGTCTATAAGCCCCTCGTATTCCACGCATTTCGACCTCCCGGGGTGGACGGCCCGGCGAGGGTCCTATAGGGCAAGCGGGTCCCACCGACCGAAAGAAAAATGATCCTAGAAGTACGGCGGGTAATCGAGTCTTAACGAGCATTCGATGTAAATTACGGACAAAGGCGACGTTAAAGTCAAGATCGTGTCAGGGGCTCGACGAAAAGTCGGCATGATTTGGAGCGATAAATGTCCGCTATTGATCTTGACTTGTCGTCGGTTAAGCCGTAATTAGGCATGGAATAACCGTTAATCCTTGATGACTCGGTGTCAATGCTTTGGGAGTCAGTGTATAATTTGTGCCGATCGAGCCGAAGTCAAGGCGCCGGTCAATATCTTGGTCAAAGTCCGCGGCGGAAAACCGGCGAGAACTTCGGCTGATTAGCGGCTGATTAGGGACCCGAGAGATATTGAGTCGGTATGCCGACAAAGGCTTGAAAGGAAAGGTCTATACACGGACGGGGCATGACACGGACCAGACTAAAAACCAAGCCGGGTCTCGGACAAAGTGTGTCACGGACAAGTGCATGGTCGACACGAGGCTCCATGGGATGTTTGGGTAGTCCTGTGCTCATCAGAGGCGTAATAAGACCAAACGGACCGCGACAAGGATTTCCCGGGTTAAGGACGTAGTGTGCGGTGTACGGTCACGTGCGCGTAGTGTGCAAGCGATCTATATTCTTTTACGAGTAAAATAGAAATTTTTTATGTGTCTTAAAAATATGATGCATGATTTTTTTTTGGAAATTTTCTTTTTTTTTTTGAAAATCTTTTTTTTTCGAAATTTTTTTTTATGAGCACATAAGCACGTAAGCATGAAAATTCCGACAGTTAGGGACATTATTCCGACAGTCAAAATTTTGACTTTCTCCGAGGCGGCCAAAACAACATGAAAACTGTGCAAAAAATCAACACACACACAAAAATGATTTTCGAAGCCGGGACGGAAGCTTGACCCTCAAAAGCCTTTTTTTTTTGAAAACGGTGATACCGGTACGTGGGATTGTTAGACCACAATTTATCCCCGACTCGTGTTAGGAGGCGATAACGGGAAATTTAATGGTTTCCACCAATATACCGAATACCATTTTTTTATTAAAAAGCTTAGTCCCCAGCGGAGTCGCCACTGTAACGATGTGTTGCCTTTTTCGCGGGAAAAATTCGATTTTTGCGTTTCTTTGAAAAACCAAATAAAACCGGAAAAAACGGAGTCGCCACGCCATTTTAATTTTGAAGGGCCAAAACTTTGAAAAAAGCCCGAGATCAGAGATTTAGGTTCGGAGGTCATGTTACGCGTCGGGAAGGACGTTAGTGTGCACCCGACGCGCCTCGTAAAAACGAGTCTTCCAAGCTGAAAATCATTTGTGTGTGTGTGTGTGTGTGTTTTGGCCAAAATAAGTTGTAACTGGAAAAAGTAAAAATTGGGATGTCTTTTTAAGACTTTAAACTGATCCCATGATTTTTTGGAGAATTTTTGGTTTGAGATTTGGTACTCAAAAAACCTTTTGAAGTTGAGAAGTCACTTCTGCCAGAAGGAAATGGCAGCAGACACCTGATTTTGAAATGGATTCAAGGGTCCTAAAACTTCATAATCTGGATGAACTCAGAGAATGAAAGTTTCTCTAGACTCCTTGAATAAACTTTGTGTGAAAGAAATTTCCATTTTGGAGAAGATTTGAGGGGTCAAAACCTTCTGGAAACCTCAGATATGAGATCTGGATTCCCAGAAACTGATGAACTAGCCTCTGAAAGAAAAATTGAAAAGAGGAGTTTTACTCACCCAAAAAATAAAGTAAAAATATGTCTGGAAAGCTCTTGATGTTGGCTACAAAAAGTGTTTTGTAGTCAACACCAAATTCCAAGTTCATCTGTGTCCAAAAATTAAGACCATGGACTGAGGTCTGGGAAAATTGCTACTGGACAGCAACTTTCCAAGAAAGAAAACAAGATTTTAAGGGGAGTTTTGCATCCATGCTTGTCCCCATTTACCTAGGTTTTGGTTAGTGATCACTAGACATTGTAGTGGTGAATCAACTATACCAAACCATCCTTGGGGTACATTAGGACTAAGCATTTCATTTGCTTGGGGAGGGGGATTTTACCCTTTGAAATCAAGATTTAGTGCTTAAAAATGGTTTTTTAGGGTTTTGAAAGTGAATTTTTGCAAGTAAGAAAGAAAAGCTTTGAAAATAATGTTGATCTTTGTAGAAGATCATCCATGGAGATGGTCTTCCATGGTGATCTTCTTAGATCTAGAGAAAAAAGATGAAAGAACTACATTTTGTAGTTTGAAGATGCATGCATGGATGAGATTTAGGGTTAGGAAGAGGAGGGTTTACCAATCTTCCTTGTGTTCTTGAGTGTTTGGCTTGAGTGTATGAGTGTTTAGGGCTTTAATATGAGAGTGAGTGGATGAGTATGAGTTGGGAAAGATTGGAAAGAAAAAGGTGACAATTCTTGAGAATTCTCACTGTTTTCTCTCTATATTTCGCCGAGAACTTCGTTGCTATTGTGTTCTTCCTCCTTATTTTGTGGCTGGAGGGCTCAATTTATAGCCCTCCTGAAAATGCAAAGGTATCCGCGCGGACAAGGTCGATGGCGTGCACTTTGTTCATTAATTACGGCTCCAGCCTTGGACAGGAAGAATAAAAATTCAAAAAAAACAAATTAACAGCCAGTTTTTGTGTTTCCAGCCTTTCTATTTATGGTTTTATTCTTTTGTTTTGCTTTTTAAGATGCTTTTCTTGGTTTAACTTCATTTGGCAATGCCCATTCTACCCTCCCTTTGTTAGAAATGTTAGGATAGTTAGGAATTGTTAGAAATGTTATAACTTTCGTTAATTTTATAACGAAAATTCTAACAAGCTCAAATTGGAGCACTTACACCTGTTCAGGAACTGCTCGGCCGAGTCAAGGGACTCGCTCGGTTGAGCACACATGTCTAGTGAATTTCTGCCAAGCTGCACGGCCGTGTCTTATGAACTGCACGGCCGTGTTGTTCATACTGCTCGGCCGAGCAAGGCACATGCCTCGGCCGAGCAAGACTCTCCAGAAACTTGGCCAATCTGCTAAGCTCTGCTCGGCCGAGTCAAGGACTCTGCTCAGTCGAGCACATCAGCAAAATGTGCTACCCTTTAACTTTTACTTCTTTATTGAGGTTGACTTCGTTTTAGCTCAAACGAGTGTGTACTCCACACTTTCCCTTACTCGTATTCGAGTCTAATACGAATCACATTGATCTCTTAGTAAATCACCATTACAATAAAATAAGTTGATGATACTAAAACACCAACATTTCCATCCCTTAAATCGTTGTACGGAAATTTCATCAATGTATTCTGATGGTGCCCATCAGCATAGTCAATTTCAAAATGGACCTAAAATGAATACTTTATTATAAAAATAAGTAATAATAAATTACTAAACTCATATAAAAATATCATGATTAATTCAACTACTAACCGATAGGAAATCACGTAGCTCACTTTTGGCTTCCTATAAAAGTTTAATAAAAAATGACACATTTATTGGGCAATGCACCCTAACAATTGCACCAATATCTTGTACAAGCAAGCTATGCACTTCACTCTTTTTAGCTCCTTAATTTTTTTTTGTCATAAATTAATTTGATTCTTACACTCGCTTTCACAATCATTGAACTTTTGATCAACCGACATACACCACACACATTTTTATGTGGGCACAATAAAAAAATTGAAAATAATGTAATTTCAAACTTAAACCAATTTACCTAAAAAAACTAGAGAAGAATGTCAAGTGACTTACCTGATGATGGTTCCTCGTTAGATATATTGTTCATATAATTATGCATAATCCCCTTCTGTGACAAGTGGAATTTTACATTAGGGATATATTGAAAGAGGATGTTGTTGCAGTTAAGGCACAGGCATGGGATTATGATTATGTGATGCTGAAAACTCAAGAACGCTATCAACCCCAGCTACATGTTCCTTAGAAAATTTGTTGGAAAGATGCATCCAACTTTTATCCATTATGCATCCAACTTTTATCCACTATAAGAGAGAGATAATCTAATACAATAAATAAGAAGGAAAAAATCGATATAAAACTCGTGATGAAAACAATCACACTGAAGTTTTATTTATTCTTTTATTTATTTTTCAAGAAAAAAAATATTCAGTCCCGGCGGGGCTCGAACTCGCGACCTTCGGCTCATAAGACCAACGCTCTAACCAACTAAGCTATAGGACTCTTTTTCACTGAAATTTTAGAGGATTCATATAAGAATGGCATCTTCTGAGAGATGATTTATAAACTATGAAATATTTTAAGTGACAAAATAAAAAAATGAAATATTCGTCACCCGAAGAAAATATTTTTTCATCATTTGCAAAGAAGTTTTTGACGTAACTACTAAAACCAGCTTTACATTTAATATAACTACACATAGTTACTTTTACGGTGAACATTTTGATTTATGTGCCAAAATCTTTAGCGACAAATCAAATGATCACCAAAGACATTTAAGGTGACCACAACTCAATCTATCACCTTAAATATCTAAGGTGACCTACTGTTGTCGCTACAAATTTATAAGTTTTACATAATAAACTTTATCTAGAAACTATAAAAAATATTCACAAATGCTCTTGGACAAAGCGGTGACATGACTAGACTAATTTGACACCATTATTGACCGGAGAAATACTATTTTTGATCTAAATATTGAGGGCAACTTTCTAAGGAAATATCTTGATAAAATGAAATATACTTTTTCAAAACACCAAACGTAAAAGAGACAAAACTTTAGGTGTCCAACAATTTGTCACCTAAATATGATCGCCTTTGATTAGGTGACTCTTGTCTTGGTCACCAAATGTTTAGTCACCATAAAATGTATCCTTAGGTAACAACTATTTTGGTTTGTTAAATAAAGTTTGGTTAAGGTGACTACATTGTTTGTCCCCTAAGATCTAATCACCTAACAAATTCTTACGTGACAAAGGCTTTGCTGGTCACTTAAAGTTTAGGTAAGGTGACCAATTGTTTTGTCGCCATTTTGTCACCAAAAAAGTTTCTTAGAGAACAAAAATATTGTTTCATCGCAAATTGTTTATTAATAAGGTGTCATACAGGTTGGTAACCAAAGATATAGTCAACAAAAACATTCTTTAGGTGACAAAGTTGTAATAGTCACGCAAATTTTATGTAAGGTGATTATTTTGTGGTCGCCAAATGTTTCGTTACAAAAGGTGTCATAAGGTGACTAAAAATGTACTTAGTGGAATAAAACCTTCGTAGGGCGACAAATACATTGGTCTTCTATGGTGGCGAAAGATTGATCTTGAGGGACAAAATTATTATTTTGTCGCCTAAAGTCGTTTTAGGTGACAAAATATTGTTTATCACCTTAGATTGGTCGCGTAAAATACATTTCTAGTAGTGAAAGTCCTAAACCCTCATGTAGTAATTGGTACTTCACCTATGTTAGGAAGTGTTATGACCAAGCTACTTTTCTATATATAAACAGAATATAAAAAATACTAATAATGTATATATGATACAAATGAATTATTTAAACAAATTAAAGTTACAGAATCAAGATAAAACCTGAACGTCACAATTAGAATAGAGGCCCGCGATATATGGCAGTGTCCTAACACAAAAATTATTTCCCGCTTCTGCAGCAGTCTGGAAGTCTAACTTGAGGATATAACTATTTGGAACAAGTTCCTACAGAAGAACTTGTTCCCTGGCGAATATAATGTATGCTTTCAGATGATAGAAGGGAAAGTGAAGATGAAAACTTGTATTTTTTTCAGGAACACAATCTGATGTGTGTTTATATAGGACTATATTTGAAAAGACATGTCTTTTAATAATCAAACACAGATTTTCCAACAGTTATGACAGTTGAAACTGTTATTTCAAAAGTCAAATCTGTCATTATCCAGAACTAAAATAATAATTTTAAATAATATTAATTTTTTTTAATATTAATTTACAAAAATTAAATTAGTTCAGCACATCATTTGACTGCCAAGATTCAAGATAATCTCAATTCTCATGAGTCAAGATTCAAGCTTTATGTTTATAAAAACATGTGTCATGGGGCTATACCCCATGACTTTTGTCTGTCTCGAAAAGAGCTTCGATTTGATATGTGGTGGGTTCATCCGAAATAAAATTTATGCTCATTTTAGCGTACACGCCTAAATTTCACAAAAAACTCTATATTTCAAACAACACCTTTAACTTTTATATTTTACCAAACAAGTCCACTTAAGTTCCAACAATACCCCACATTTTCTATTCAAACTCTAACAATACCCCACATTTGAATAGAAAATAAGATAATTAAAGGGACTTATTTTTCTATCTCTAAGAAATCTAAATATGATATACATCAGAAAAGGTGTCTTATGGACTTGAACCTTTCGTAGTGAGTATTTATCGGACTTACTTTGTGGATAGTGATTGTTAGTCTTGAACTAGCCACAATTTTATAGTAACTCGAGACAATAAATATCACATATATCATATTTATACATATTTCAATTCTTACGGTTGTGTTCATTTCGGTCTTGAACAAATCCTTTCCTCATAAGAATTTTAGAAAACTTAGCCATCTCGGTGTTCAAAGATGCGACCCCACATCAATCTTGTATAGGTAATGCTAATCAAGAATAGTCTGTGCTATTCCACCTTAAAGCTACTAGCATTATTAAGAATATTTTATTCAGCCCTTAAACATCAACAGACAACACACTTTAATTTCATCATAGGAATGAGCATATGTGTTATATGCTCCTTGAGTCTTTCTCAATTAGTTTGCCTATTGAACCTAGACCATGGGATCTCCAATGTTGCTAGGTTAGGTTGCCACCAAGTAATGACTCATTGTATTTGCTTTAAGCCCATTCCCCTCAATGTAAATACTACTTGCTCTCTGTTAAAGCCTTTTGTCAAAGTATCTGCTATATTTTCCTTTGACTTTACATAAACAATGGAAAGTATTCCATTTTTCAGCAAGTCTCATATTGTTTTGTGACGACGCCTTATATGCCTTCATTTGCCATTATATATTTGGTTATTTGCTCTCGTAAGAGCGCCATACTATCACAATGTATGCAAATAGTTGTAACTGGCTTAGTCCACAATGGAATACCCTCTAGGAAATTTTTGAGCCATTCCGCTTCTTCAGCAGCTTTATCTAAGGCTACAAATTATGCTTCCATAGTTGATCGTGTATTCACAGTTTGCTTAGATGATTTCCAAGATATTGCTGCACCTCCAAGTGTAAACACATAACCACTTGTAGATTTACTTTCTGAATTATTGGAAATCCAATTTGCATCATAATATCCTTCCAAAATAGGAGGATACTTTGTATAATGCAATCCATAGTTCATTGTATGTTTCAGATATTGCAGCACTCTTACTAGTGCAACCAATGATCTTGTCCAGGATTATGTGAGTATCGTCTAAGCCTACTCACAGTATATGCTAAATCCGGTCTTGTAAAATTCATTATATAGATCAAGCTTCCAAGACCTTGAGTATATTTTAACCGAGACACACTTTCTCCTTGATTCTTCTTAAGTTGACTAGAAGGATCAAATGGAGTAACAACCGGTCTATCGTCATTATGTCCAAATTTTCTTAAGACTTTCTCAATATATGAGATTGAGTAAGTATGTACCCATCTGTATTCCTTTGAACTTTAATACCAAGAATTACATCTGCTGCTCTCATATCTTTCATATCAAATAAAGAGTGCATCATTTTCTTGGTTTGGTTAATTACATCTTTACTTGTTTCCATTATTAGCATATCATCCACATATACACATATAATGACATATTCATGCTAGTATTGTTTAATATAAACACATTTATCACATTCATTTATATGGAAACCATTTGATAAAAGTGTATTAACAAATTTTTCGTGCCATTATTTTGGAGCTTATTTAAGGCCGTAAAGTGATTTAATCAATTTACAAACCTTATTTTCTTGACCTTTAACTACATAACCTTCAGGTTGGTGCATATAAATTTCTTCATCTAATTCACCATTTAAGAATGCAGTTTTTACATCCATTTGGTGTATTTCCAAATTATGAACAACTGCTATAACAATTAACGTTCTTATGGAAGTAATTCTAGTAACCGGTGAATAAGTATCTAAGAAGTCTACACCTTCCTTTTGACGATACCCCTTTGCTATTATTCGAGCCTTATATTTTCTATGGTACCATCAGGTCTTAACTTTTTCTTAAAAATCCATTTATGGCCTATTGGTTTATGTCCAGGAGGTAAATCAACCAATTTCGATGTATTATTTTGTAAAATGGATTCTATTTCACTTTGGACAACCTCTTTCCAATAATGTGCTTCCGATGATTCCATAGCAGCCTTATATGTTTGAGGTTCATAATCTATAGAAAAAGTCATATAATCAGGTCCACAAACTTTGGCTATTCTTCCACGTTTACTCCATCTCGGTTCAATATCTTCTTCTTGAACCGTAGAAGAGTCATTTCCATTTACTTCACTTCGAGATAATGTATCGTTATACATTCTTTTCCTTGTGTAATTTTCTTTATCTATATGAGGAAAAATATTCTCAAAGAATTCCGCCTCTGCAGATTCTATGATTGAGTTTTTGTGCATATTTTCTACCTTAGACTCATAAACCAGAAACTTATATGTTGCACTATTCTCAGCAGAGCCAAGATATATGAAATCTATAGACTTTGGTCCAAGTTTAGTCCTTTTTGGTAAAGGAATTTGAACTTTGGTTAGACAACCCCACACTTTCATCCTTATACCCTAAACCTTAAACCCTAAGTCATATACCTATACCTTATCCCTTATACCCTAAACCCTATACCCTAAATCTTATACCTTATACCCTAAATCATATACATATATATTATACCTTATAACCTAAACCCTATACCCTAACCCTTATACCTTATACCCTATACCCTAAACCCTAAGTCATATACCTATATCTTATCCCTTATATCCTATACCCTAAACCCTATACCCTAAACCTTATACCTTAAGAATGCAACTAGGTTGAAAAATTTAATAGTGGGCAAAAAAAAACCCCGCCCCTTTGTTGGGAGTTAAATTTTGGCCGAGAGTAGTACTAGGATGGTTGACCCCCTGGGAAGTCGACGTGTTGCACCCCCACCCCAACTTTTAACCAAGAGGCATCAGTTCAGTTGGTAAGGGCGAACGACTTCTCTCCGGGAGGTACCGTGTTCGAGCCCTGGCAAAATGCAAGTAGGTTTAAAAATTTAATAGTGGGAAAAAAACCTCCCCTTTGTTGGGAGTTAAATTTTTTTTAAGTATCTAGTTTAGTCTAGTGGTATATGGTTGGCCGAGCTCAGTAGTAACAGGGGCTTGTAACCCAAGTGGGGGCATTAAGGTGATGGAACATTGGTTGAACCTAATGGCAACGGAAATCATATGTTTTTTTAAATAATTAATATTTAAAATTTTTGAGGAGAGCGCTTGGGAGAGAAAAAAGAGGCGATCAGGAGAATTTCTGGGCGAGGGTTTTTTCCGACCGTTTTGGCCTGTTTTCTTGGCCGGCGAGCTGCATGCCGGCGGCGGATCTTCAGGGGGAGAATCCTCCTGCGTTGGGGGTTGGAGAGGCTCAATTGTTACATCAAAATCAGAAGTTTTTAGGGCAGATTTCTGCTATTTTGGATGCTCATCAGCTGCATACACAAGGGGTACAATCTGGGGTGGTGGCTGGTATTGGGGGCAATACCCATGGAAGGGAATCTATTAGGGATGAGGTAGTACAAGCTAATGAGGGGGAGAGGCGGCCGAATAATGTTGTTTTGCATAGGTTTTCGAATTTGCATGGGGGTAAGGGAAAAATCTCTAGGGCTCCCATAAACTTTGCGGCTGTTGTGAAGGGTGATAGAGGGGTAGATGGAACTTTCATCAACCCCTTTGCAGGATTAAAGGTGCCTCCATGATCAGTTGCAAAGATTGATGGAGCCCCAACAGTAATTCTAACGGGGAGAGAGGTCCAAGCTGCTGCGGACATATTGAAATTCACTTTGGTTTTGAAATTCACGGCTGGACGACCTCAATTAAAGGTAATTTATGATCATATTTATTTACCAAGTTTGGGGGCTGAAAAACAAGTTTAATATTTGTTTACTTGATCCACAGCACGTTCTTGTTTATCTTACAAGTGAGGAGGATTTCACTAGAGCTTTAGCCAGGGATTATAACGTGATTGCAAACAGCAATTTCCGGTGATTTAGGTGGACACCTGAATTTGATTTCACTGTAGACAATCCTTGTATTGCGGTATGGATTCGATTGCCAAATTTACCCTTGCATTGGTATGCCTTTTTGGAAAATATTGGGAATTCAATGGGGACTTTTGTGAAGGCGGATGATCGAACGACTGGGTTTACTCATCATAGTTACGCTCGAATATGTATGGAGATTGATGTTTCTAAACCCTTACCAAGTTATGTGAATTTGGGTACGTCGAAAGAGACTTTTTTCGAACAGGAAGTGGAATTTGAAGGAAATATTGCTTTTTGTGATGGCTGTGGGTTATTGGGTAACAAAAGGTGACTGTAGGAAGGGTAAGATGCGTCCAAGGAATAATCGGGTAAGACAAAGAATTACTTATATGGATATGGGGCATAAAACAGAAATCAAGGCTGTGGATAATGGTGACGGATAGCGGAAACAACAGAAGGAATGGCAAGTCAAGGGGAAAGGGAAGGCAGTAGTGGTTCAAAAGCAAAATGGGGTTCGAAAGGAGGATGTTGGTCCTTCCACTGATCATGTTGCTGCCAAGGTGAGTTCTAAAACATTGACTTTCGGTGGGGTAACTATATTAAAGAATGGGGATAATGCTGAAAATGTTATGGATGCCAATAAGGTCCATATTTCGACTGCTTTTTCAGCATTAACTGATATAGTTGAGGAGGATGAGGGAGATAAAGGTGGAACAACTGGGGAATTCTGTCATTTAAATAAGGAGGCATCCTTGACTTCCAGTTTGGGGAAGGGTTCTCCGAACTTGATTTCTAAGGATGATGAGGTGAGTAAGGGAGACAATAATGGAGGGTCGAGTAAGCCGATGGGGGATATCATAATGGTGGAGGATGGTGAGCTTAAAGAGTTGGAGAAAACGCAATTATCACCTTTGATTGGGTCAGCCAGTGATGTAGTGTATGCCGAACAGGGGAAAAAAATAGGGGAGATGAAGGAGTCAGCGGAGGATATAGGTTTTTGTTATATGGGAGGTGTTCATCTTTCGAATGATCCTGTGGAGGGGGAAGCAAAGGGTGTTGTTGGTATTACTTCAGGGGATTTGGTTCCGTTACAGTGTTCTGAGATGGATATTGGTTCGGAGGAGGAATCTTATTCGCAGGAATCATCATTTACTGAGGAGTTTGCAGGACTAGAGGGTAATAAAGACGTGCAGCAACAGGTTTCTCCTCGGAGGACCCGAAGTAAGCGTAAAGGGGTGTCTTCTAATTCCAAAGTTTCCCAATGACAGTCATAATATGGAATGCGAGGGGGTAGGAAATGTAGGAAAAATGGATGCGTTAAAGCTTTTGGTGTCTCAGAATAAGCCGTGGTGTTTAGAAATTTTAGAACCCAAAATTTCGGGGGATAGACTTGCTAAGATCGCAAGGCAGTTGGGATTTTGGCATTATTTACATGGGAACCCTATTAATACTCATATATGGATCATGTGGAGTTCGGGTTTCGATATGAGTTTGGTCTCCTGTTCGAATCAGCTAGACATCGTCCAGGGTTACGTCTGGTAGAGAAGTTTGTGGTTTATTCTCTTTTATATATGCCAGTTGTGATAGGGTTGATAGGCAACCTTTTTGGGCAGATTTGATGCAGCTCTCGGTTCAATATGATGATCCATGGTTAGTTGGTGGAGATTTCAATATCATTGCTCAGCCATCAGAAAAATTGTGTGGCAATGGTTGGGATTATACGGGTATGGATGATTGTAATCGCCACTCTGTTGCTGCTGGTCTTTCCGAGATTGATTTAGAGAGAAGCATTTATACTTTGTGTAATGGCTATGATGGGGCTAGGCGTATCTGGGAACGTTTGGATCGTGTCTTTGTGAATGGGGCTTTCTTCTCAAAACATGGTAACGTGATAGTTACTCACCTTCCTCGGGATAAGTCAGATCATTCTCCGTTGAAGGTAAATTTTCTGTCAATTTCAAAGCCGGTTCATGTTTTTAAGTTTCAGCGCATGTGGTTAGATCATGTGTATTGTAAACGTCTTGTTGCTGAGATTTGTCATAAGTGGTATGGGAGAATGCTCTTGTGAGATTACATAGGAAATTACATGCTCTTCGTAAAGCTCTCAGACAGTGGAACTGGGAGGTTTTCGGTAATATATTTCGGAAAATCAATAAGCTGCAGCATGAGATTTTGGGTTTGGATGTCCAACTTCAGCAGGGGTTGGATGATAGTATTGATCAATTGCTGAAACAGAAGAAGGTTGACTTGGCTCAGCTTTTGAGGTGGGAAAATGAGATGAAGCAACAGCAATCTAAGCAGTTATGGGTGCAAGATGGGGATTGAAATTCTGCGTTCTTTCATGCGAGTATTAAGGAAAGGCGTAGAATGAATTCTTTGAAGCTTCAGTTGGCAGATGGTTCTTGGTGTACGAATGAGACAGTTTTGGGCAATCTGGGAGCGGCTTATTTTGAGGACATTTTCAGATCTTCTCCACATGTGATAGATGATAGTCTTTTTGCGGGCATTGGGGAAGATGTGACAGAGGCGGACAATCTTTTTCTGATGGCTATACCGAGTGAAGAGGAGGTTTGGGATGCTATAAAATCTTTGAATGCCGATAGTGCTCCAGGGACGGACGGTTTCACGGGGCAGTTTTTTCGGGGTTGCTGGTCTATTATAAAGACGGATGTGGTGGCAGCGGTTCAAGCTTTTTATAATGGGGTGGCGTTGCCTAGGGGATTTTCTTTGAATGTTCTCATTCTTTTTCCTAAGGAGGATAAGCCTTCGGGTTTTAAGGAGTTGAGGCCTATTAGTTTATCGACCTTCATGAATAAGGTAATTTCTAAGATACTTACTACTCGTATGGCTTCGGTTATTCATAAGGTGATTTCTCCTGAGCAAACGGGCTTTATCAAGGGAAGAGGCATTCAAGAGAATATTGCTTTGGCCCATGAGCTTGTTCATAGGGTGGATCAGAAAGTGGTGGGAAGAAATGTCCTTTTTAAGCTGGATATGTCTAAAGCCTATGACCATCTGGAGTGGGATTTTTTGTTTCGTGCTATGGAAGCTTTTGGATTTAACAACAAGTGCAAGGACTTGGTTTGGCATTTGGTGCAGGGTAATTGGTACTCAGTGAGGCTGGGAGGGGTGTCACATGGTTACTTTGCTTCTTCTAGGGGAGTGAAACAAGGTGATCCTTTATCCCCGTTATTATTCATCATTGCGCAAGAGATTTTATCGAGAGCCATGCACAGAGCACTTCGGGAGAATACATTCCGTCCTTTTGAGCATGGGAGTGGTGGGGTCCAGATTTCTCATTTTTATATGCAGATGATATGTTGATCTTTTGCAATGGCCGGAGGGGTACTATAGAAGGTCTTCGGGGTATTTTGTCTAGATATGAGCGTGCATCCGGGCAGCTTAATTATAAATCTAGAGAAAAGTGGTTTTTATGTGGGGAAGAAGATGAGAAACTTCGAGATTGAGAACATCCGGAGGTGGTCAAGGTGCACGCATCAACAGTTCCCTTTGAAGTATCTTGGTATTCCGTTGTTCAAAGGAAGTATTCAACGGGTGCATTTTATGGAGTTGGAGGCTAAGGTTATGAAGCGAGTTAACGGGTGGAAAGCTCGTCTTCTGTCTTTTGGAGGTAAGTTAACTTTATTGAAATCTGTTCTTTGTAGCATTCCAATATATTCCATGGGGGTTTTAAAGGTTCCGAAGGGTGTTATAAGGAAGTTGGAGGGTATTATGGCTAATTTCCTGTGGAGTAATGGGGGTGAGAAGCGTCCGCAATGGGTAGCATGGCAGGAGGTGTGCAAGCCCATTCAGGAAGGTGGTTTGGGGATTAGATCTTTAAAGGAGGTTAATGACACGATATTGACCAAGTTGGCTTGGGTAGCTATTTATGGTAATTCTCTATGGGTTACTTTCATTCGTGAGAAGTATGGGTGGAATGCTTCAGAATCCAGTTCTCGTGTTTGGAAAGTAGCAGCTAATTTTCTACCACAAATAGAGGATTGCAGTAGATGGATTCTTGGTAAGGGTGAAATCAGTTTTTGGATGGATAATTGGTGTGGTGAGCAGATTGGGGGTCCTCGACCTGTCGATCATGGATTGATAGTTCGTGACGGGCTGATGGTATTAGATGATTTACTTCCTCATATTCCTGTTCATTTGCACGATAATATTAGGAGGGTGTCTATTGATGAGAATGAGGTTGATAAGGTGTCATGTACTTTGACTCGGTTCGGGGATTTTGAGTCTGCTGCTTAGTGGGAGCATCATAGGATTCGCAGTCCATTGGTGGATTGGGGTGCTAAGATTTGGCACAAGCATATTCCCACTAATGTTAGTGGATTTTGGTGGAGACTTATGCACAATGGCCTTCTGGTGGATGCTCGGTTGGAGGAAAGGGGTTTTAGCATTCCTCCCTGTTGTGTATGTTGTCCTTCTGGTGGTTACAGGGAGACCAAAGAGCATTTATTTCTTCACTCGACGATGGCAATTTCCCTGTGGCAGCATTGGTCGTCGTACTTTGGGTTCGATTTCCACTACACAAACTTCCAACATTTATGGGAGGTTTGGTGTGGGGGACAATCAAAAAGAGCTCAAGTAGGGTTGGTTCGAATGGGAATAATGATGTTTATTTGCTAGGGGTTATGGAAGGCACGATGTAAAATGATTTTTGATGGCAAACAGATGGAGTGCAGGGCAATTATTGATGGGGTTAAGAATGCTTTAGTGGATATGTGTTCATTCATGGTTCCCAAGGCTAAAACTACAGCAGCAAATCGTATCATTTTGGTGAGTATGGGTTTAAGGGTAGCTGAGGTGAAGATTAGGAGGAGTTAAACATTGAGGTGGGAGTCTTCGCGTGATTACAGTTATACGCTCAACACGGATGGTTCATCGGTTCAGGGAGAGTGTTCGAGAGGAGGGGTGGTTTCATCTGTGCTTTTTCCAATTTCTATGGGATGGGCACAAACATGCAGGCAGAGATTTTTGTCCTCAGAGATGGTTTGAAGCTATGTCGGGATTCAGTTAACCTCGGTTCAGGTGGAGTCTGATTCGTTGGTGGTAGTGGGAATTTTGAGAGGTCAGTATTTCGGTCCGTGGAGATGCACTTATGAGCTTCGGGAGTGCAGACGTTTAATGGGTGGTTTCGGTATTAGACACGTGTTAAGGGAGGCAAATGGTGTGGCGGATAGGCTTGCAGCGATTTCTCATGCTCATCGTCAACATATGAGGTTTGATACGGCTTTTGTTTTGCCGGGGGAGGTGCTACAAGCCTTGAGGTATGATGTTTTGGGCACTTATGCTGAGAGACGTTAATAGGGGCTGATTTTGGGGCATTGTTGGGTGTTTGGTGGCTGCTGGTGTCTAAGTCTGGCTTTGCTTCAGTTGGGTTTTGGTTGCTGCAGATTTATGTTGCTGATGTTTGGTCTTCTGCAGAAGCTTGGTTCTGCCGTGCGACACTCTTGCCCAGGATGGGCACGAGTCGTGACAGAAGGGACGACTCATCCTTTTTGGCTTGGGAGTTTCTGGATTTTTGGAGCGTCCGCTCCTGCTGGGTTGGAGCGTCCGCTCCCAAGGCGGTTTGACTGGGCGGTTTGGGTGATGCGGTTTGGGCCTTGCGGTTTAGACTTTGCGGTTTGGGTCTTGCGGTTTAGGCTGTGCGGTAGGGGATTTGAGGTTGGGGCTGTGCGGTTTGGGCCTTGCGGTTTGTAAGGGTTCAAGGTGGTGGGTTGTTCGTGCGGTTTGGGTTTTGATTATCAAGATAGGTTGATAGTTTGGTGTTTTTTTTTGGTTCTAGAGTTGGGCAACTCTATATTCCCACTCATCGATATAATTTTAATATTATTCATTAATAAAATTTTCCAGGTGCCGTCCTGGTTCTCAAAAAAAAAAAAAAAACCTTATACCTTATACCCTATACACTAAACCCTAAATCATATACATATACATTATACCTTATACCCTAAACCCTATACCCTAAATCTTATACCATTCAATTGTATTGTTGTACTAATGTCTGAATTGTTGGGTTTCGTACATAGGGCCTAGTCCATCACTTTTATTCCGTTCAACCCCTACACCCTAAACATTATACCTTATACCATATACCATAAACCATTTATCATATACCTTATACCCTAAACCATTTATCATAAATCTTATACCCTAAAAAATAAAAATAAGTAAAGGATAGTTCGTCCCTCTTTTCTTTTATATGATTTTGTTTGTTTAGTTTTTTCTATCTTTTTTTCTATACCTTTTTGAAAAAAATGTATGTAGTAAACAAAAGTCTAAAATATTATTTTCTAATCAATAAAAAATTTATAAAAAATAAATAAAGGATTTGTCTCTAAATTAGAGACAGATTTTGAACACGTCTCTAATTTAGAGACAAATACTAAATCTGTCTCTAAATTTTAGAGACAGGTTTTGTATCCGTCACTAAATTAGAGACGGATTAAAATCTGTCTCTGATTTAGAGACAGATTCAACATCTGTCTCCAAAGTTTAGAGACGGATTCTGAATCTGTCTCTAATTTAGAGACGGATTTTGAAGCTGTCTCTAAATTAGAGACGGATACAAAATCTGTCTCAAAACTTTGGAGAAGATGTTGAATCTGTCTCTAAATCAGAGACGAATTTTGAATCTGTCTCTAAATTAGAGACGGATTTTGTATATATCTCTAATTTAGAGACGAGTACAAAATATGTCTCTAAACTTTGGAGACAGATGTTTAATTTGTCTCTAATTTAGAGACGAATTAAAATATGTCTCTGATTTAGAGACAGATTCAACATCTGTCTCCAAAATTTAGAGACAGATTTTGTATCCGTCTCTAATTTAGAGACACCTTCAAAATCCGTCTCTAAATTAGAGACGGATTCTGAAGTCGTCTCTAAATTAGAGACGGCTTCAGAATTCGTCTCTAAATTAGAGACGGATTATGAAGCCGGCTCTAAATTAGAGACAGAATTTCTGTCTCTAATTTAGAGACGAATTCTAAATCCGTCTCAATCCGTCTCTAATTTAGAGACGGATTTTGAATCTGTTTCTAATTTTTTGATCTGTCTCTAATCTGTCACAAAATTAGCTACAGACTCCGTCCGTCTCTATTTCCGGTTTTCCTTGTAGTGATAAGCATCAAATTTGAATTTTTTGTTTTGATTTTGAGCCATTGTGGTTGAAAATTAGAAGTTGAAAGGAATTGAAGGTTAAAAAATTAACGAGTTTCAGACTGAAGTGCGAAGAAATATTAACAAAGTTAATGAACTTAAAGAGTTGAGAGAGATCATAGAGTGGAAAGATATTAGGGAGTAGACATGTCCAAACGGTTCCGGTTCCCGGTTTCCGGTTCCCAAATAGCCGGAACCGTATTCGAACCATATTAATCCGGTTCCCGGTTCTATCCGCCGGTTCCGGTTCCAACGGTTCCACCGTTTCCATCACCATCTAACTCTTTTTTTAATCCAAACCTCTTAAGATAGTAAAGACGCTAACTAATCTGTTTTTTTTTTTCACTTGGGGAGTATGTTTTTGGAAAGAATGAAAAGTGGACAAAATTTGGTTAGTATATTATTAAAGATAGAATAAGAATTCTAACAATATTTTTAGGAAAAAAGGGGCAGCACCCTTATAATTTTATTAATATAATTGAAAATATTACAATGAGGGAGACAACCAAGTCTTTCCCTTTTATAATTCAAGGGTAGACAAAAGGAACCTATACCTTTATAGTCTATATTACAACATTTATCTAAATTATAGTCTAATTTAAATAAAACAACACTACACTACAAGTACAAGTACAAATACTAAATAAATGCTAAATATTACATTTAACTTACCTTGATCAATCGCCAGTTCCCGGTTCCGCCGGTTCCTCGGTTCCCAATATGGTGGATTCTTATTCGAACCGTTTCAATCTGGTTCCCGGTTACGTTCGGTTCCCGATTCTGGCGGTTCCTGGTTCTTGTCGGTTCCCGGTTCCCGGTTCTACCCGGCGGTTCCATCGGTTTCCGGTTCTATTTGGACATGTCTATTAGGGAGCTAATGTTACGGTAGAGAAAAACAAAATGTGGCCGAAAGGTACTATTTGTACCCCAAAAATCCAGCGGTTAGAAATGACTATAACATTTAATTGGCAAAAAGCTACAGACGGCAATTCGGGATAACGGGACGTAACGAAACTATGATATCCCGCAACTACGCGGGACGGGACGAGTCGTCCCAAATTTTTTGTGGGTCTAAAATACCTCGTCTCGTCCCAAATCTACCTCTTGACGCGGGACAATAAGGGACAATGCGAGACAAGAAATCTCTAATATTATAAAAGTAAAATCTAACTGAGATGATGTCAAAACATTAAATTGAAAACATAATATTAATCTTTTATAATACAACAAGATCAAAACTTATTAATTTCATAAAACAGATTAATCAACATAAAAGAAAATGTATAGTTGAAAAATAAACTAAATATTAAGTGCTAAAATACCTTTGAGGTTAAAATAAAATAAATATTAAAATTAAAAAAATGAGGGACGTTTCGTCCCGTCCCGCTTTGTCCCGCATCCCTAACGTGATTTCCCAAATTGACGGCTCTAGAAAAAGTCAAAGGGTCCTACTATTTGCACATTTTTTTATTAAAATAATGTGCAAATAACCTAGATATCCTAAACCAACATTGTTAATTGTGAAAAGTTATCATTAATCAATAATGAAGCTTTTTCTTTGGGTCCTACTATTTGCACATTTTTTTATTAAAATAATGTGAAAATAACCTAGATATTCTAAACCAACATTATTAATTGTGAAAAGTTATCATTAATCAATAATGAAGCTTTTTCTTTATTTTTTTAGCCTTTGACTTTATCAACCTAATCTCCTAAAGGTAGTAGTAATAATTATATTGTCCCCTTTATATATAGATTTTTTTTTCCAAAATATTGCTTTTTAAAAATTTATTTATCGAAATAACATTGTTAAAAACGTAAGTATGACTGTTTGATTAATAAGCTGAAAAGTGCTGAATGAAATTATAAAGACTAAAATAATACTCCCTCCGTCCCAGCTCAATTGAGTCATGGGGTAATTTCACGGTTATTAAGAAAAATGAATAAAGTGGGTAAAAATTAGAGGAGAGAGAATGTAAAAGTCAAATGTGGGGTAGGGAATAGTAGTTAATGATTGGTTTTTTTGAAAATGGGTAGAAGATTAGAAGAGAGGGAATGTAAAAGTTAAAAATATTTAATAGGAGAGAGAATGAGTGGGAGGAATAGTAAGTTAATGATTGGTTTTTTTGTAAATATGTTAAAATTATAAGGGTATAATGAATGGTTTTTTTGTAAATATATAAACATTATGAGGGTATAAATGTCCGAAACACTGTTCACTTCTTTCCATTTATTATTATTATTATTATGAATTTTTTAATTATTATTTTTTTATTTTAATTATTATTATTTTTATTATTATTATTTATTATTATTATTATTATTTTATTATTTTTATTATTATTATTATTATTATTAATATTTTATTAATATTTTTAATTATTTTTTAATTATTTTTTACTTTTTTATTTTTTTATTTTTTTTCTTCATTATTATTTTATTATTATTATTATTATTTTATTATTTTGTTATTATTATTTTTTTTATTATTATTTTATTTTTATTATTTTTTATTATTATTTTATTATTATTATTATTTTAATTTTATTATTATTTCATTATTATTATTATTTTATTTTATTATTATTATTATTATTATTACCGTAAATACTTTACTGTTCACAAGTGCTTTTTTTATTTCAGCACTTTCCCTACTGCTTATGACTTATAAGGGATTTATACTTTAATTGACTTGTACATGACTTATTTTACAAAAACTGAAATCAAACGATACTAAAATGACTTACGGAAAGTAATAAGTCATAAGCAGTAGGAAATAAGTGATATCAAACAGGCCCATAGTCTGTCTGCTCCGGGAGACTTTCTTGTAGTTTGCTTCTAATTTAAGAAAAAAAAATCAAACTATTTTGGACACTCATTTGACCTAAATATACCAAAACGAAGAGACAAAATTGCATATCATAATTGAGACATTTTATGTTATCATCGAAAATGATCCAATAATACAATACACTGAAATAATAAAAAGGGTGGCAGCCAAGTTAACTTTGGTTGAACTCATAAACTTGTAACTACAGATTCAAGTTCCCCGGAATGTCAGTGACAGCTGCTAATAACTACTAAGTCGAATCATTGTTGGAACAACGCACATCATGCATACAAATGCATTATATTGCCCACCACTGAAAAGAGACGTTAAAAAAAAAAAAACTATCTATTCATCTTCACCCTCTGCATTTGCTCCCTTGAAGTACTTTTCCCTCTTTTGGAAGTCTGTTAACCCCTTGCCACTTCCAGTTACTCCAACCTTTCCAAAAGGATCATCCGGAGACTTGAAGATGCTTTCCTTCTTACGACCCGAGTAAAACCCAATCTGTACGCCAAATCACATAATAGTAAGGGCAAGGGCAAGGGCAAGGGCAAGGGCAAGGGCAAGGACAAGGAAAAACCAATAAATAATCTGCAGAAATAAAAAAAATAAAGAGCCAAATATAGAAAGTTCTTGGTTGAATAACCAAATCCTTGGAGGGACTACTTTTACCATTTGAGTGGTGCGGCAAAATGATAAATATGCTTGATCATAGCCAAAAAAAAAAACAATTGAAGAAAAGATGGTCAGGATTCTTTCTGTGTAAAGAGTCAAAGTACTGCACCATTCAAGTCCTAGAGTGAAATCCTCATAGGCCAACCTCATCTTATGATAAAAGGCTCAAAAAATGGTTTCTTTTCTTTATCATACCAGAAAGTATATTTACCATTGCCGTATGAAATGAATAAATAGTCACAACAAACAAGAACATCTTTCCTACAATATAATCCCTTCGTTCCACGTCAATAGTCTACTATTCCTTCACTGAAAGTTCCATTTTAAGAGTCCACTTAATATTTGTATTTTTTTCTCTAAAATTTTTCTTTTGAGATCAAAATATAATAGTTACTTCTATAACTTTAGTACAAATTATAAGAAAAAGGCGTAAAAGTACAAATTTAAAAAGACAAACTTCCAAACGAGGACTCTTCTCTTCACATGGATCCGAGAGAGTAAAATAAAAGTTCAATAGTTTCCTAAAAATGCTATTAGGGAGGGTAAGGGCTTTTCCATATGAAGAATGTATATAATATCATCTGCATGTTGATAAGCATATCCATGGAGCATGCAGCTTTTGCACGGTAGTCATTTTAAAAAGTAAAATGAAAGTACATCATTTGCGAGCAAATCGCATGCTTACAAAACCTCAGTGAAAATGGTCAAGGCAAAAGCTTTGTGGATGGTAAATTGATGGTACGAGAGCAAGTAAACACAACTAAATATGCACGTTAAAAGTTTCTACCAAGTAATTGATGCAAGAACCCCAGACGTCAAAGATTGAATTTTAAAACAGAAAAATTACTTGCATCAAAGAGTACTATCTATGATGTTATGGAGATGGGCACTTGAAAGTTAATAAGTTCAATTGTTTCATTGACCACCAAGATTGGGAAGAGCGAAATTGGCTACAATTACCTTCTTAGCCCGGCCTTTGGTGGTCTGAAATTGCTGCCAAGCATTCTGCCTCTTATTCTGTGTCACCTCAATTTGCTCCTTTCGCATCTTGGACTTAAATGCGTGAATCTTTTTACGCTTAGCAGCTTTCTGTAGATTTGGGTAAGCATCAAAGAAAATGAGAAAATAAGGCAGATAAATTTGCAATGGAAAATGAAAAGACAGATAAGAATTTAATGTCTATTGTTTATCAGACTTACCACATCCTCAGGGTCATCAGGTTCAATACGAAGCTTTGCTGGTAAACTTCGCGACTGGAAGTCAGAGTCAGCAGAAGCAGCTTGAGCAATTTTCCGCTTCAGAGCTTGCTTGGTGGCCTCGGCTTCTTTTTCAGCTTCTAGAAGCGGATCAACCGTGCCTTCTTCTATTAGCCTAACATTAGCGGGATCCACCTGGAAGTAGTAACATCAGTATACAGAACACAGAGAATAAAATTAAGAGTTAACAGCAAGAGAAAATATAGAAGCAGATATGTAACATAAGAAGACCATAAATAAGATTATAAGTACATTAAGTAATTCAAACGTGAAGAAGAATGCAAACTTTGTAAAATGAGGAAAACATGATATACAAATCAACATAGAAAGCTATAAATTATTCAACAAAATGGAGCGTAATATGTGAGAGAATCTGTATGAAATCCATACAACATGATATGAACCCTGAAACCAACCATACTCCTTCAACTCTTTCTAACAATACTGAAATCCTAACCAATGTATCAAGCATGCACGGTCTTAAGCCAGTCACATCTAAACCCAGGTCCTCGAGCCTCAGACTTTCACTCAAGATAACCTAACCGAGCTTGAGCTAAAGCTTAAAAGATTACGTCTAAATCACAAGCACCTTAAGCTTAAATAAGCTCAAACAACAAAAATCTAGGTTCATGATGATAATATTACTAAATTGGCTTTTAAAAAAAAAAAATAAGTATACCAATAATAAAAAAAAAAATAATAAGAGTTCAAGAATCATGCTTGATCAATATATAATGGTGAAACAAGTGTTCTACCTGATCAAAGTCTCAAATTTTAAAAAGAGTAATAGATCATGATCATCGCACATAAGCATTGTTATTTACCAGTCTGTTCCGCCATTCTCCAATTATATTCAGAAGATTTAGTTCAAGACACTAAACCACACATCATTCTAAATTTAGCTTGTTTATCAAATGGAATCTAATACATACAGAACCGAGCCTTAAATGTCTCCTTCTTTTAGTCCTGTAAGCCAGCTCCTTGACTTCATCATACGGGGATGTATATTATATAAGCTGAGTTTGTAAGCCTATCAAAAAATAATCCAGCCCATAGCCCCAGATTATAAAATATCTATGGCAAATGTCACAAATACGTGGAGGGAGAGTTTTCCATATAACGCAGGAAGTTTGTGATGTGAATGAGACAGCAACCTCCACAAGGGAACATCAAATAAATCTATGATATTAATGTTTGGTCAAAGTTCACTTGTGTTGACCGAAAAATTCAAACGTGGCCAATATAAATGAGACATAGGGAGTATATATCATGTATATTATATATTTAAAATTAGAACGTATTATTGATATTGAAGAGAAATATTGCAGTAAAAGAAAAGTTGTGAAGGATTTATTGTGCTGTGCATATAGAGTTAGTGATTGTACAGGGACACTAAGTACCAGCAACAATTAAAATTTCAAGAAAATCTCATCATATTCTTAACCTCTGGTATGCCCTTTTTTACCCCAAATAACCGTCCGTATTACGTATATTTGCGTTTTATATGTTTTCTCTCAAAAGAACGCGTATAATTCCAAATCATTGGGAGAGAGACGGTAAACGCGAGTATATTTATAACATACGGACGTTCGCGTATAAACGCATTTTATATGCGAATAAACTAACTATGAACAAGACATAAGAAATCCATGGACTTGCAGTAACTTATAGCAAGTATATGATAGTGCGGTCATATGAAACATACCTCTTCCTTATTTCCCCATCCTTCATACAATACCAGATATCCATTTGGTGTAAGCGCCTCAATTGTTCCATCGTACCTGAACATTCAACTAATCAAACATAGAAATGAAAAGAAACGGTAAAGCAACTGCAGATTAGGAAAATGAATGAAAATTCCAAGGACTTAGACATCTTGACATTACTTACCACTCTCCATCATCGCTCCAAACAGCTTGAACTTTAGTGCCAACAGGAAGCTTGTCAGGATGATCATACATGGTACCCAGTTCCTGATTCAAGATATAAATCAGAAAAGATATGCACACACACGTAACAGCAGAAAATAGTAAGCCCATAGATTGCACCAGATGTCTTAACAAAAGTGCTCTCATTTTAACCAACAGAATCACAATCTGTGATTAGTTTTATGTCCTTCAGCACAAGCCTTAATCTGCTTTTCACCAAATCCAACATAAAAAATCTCCCTCCATTATATGTAAAGAGTCCATGTTTCAAATTCAATTATTGATTTTGTACTTCTACTTTGTATTTTCTATGAATTTCTACAATATGCAACAAAAATATCCTTTTTAATGGACAGCCTGGTGCTAAAAGAGCTTCCATTATGTGTGGGGTACAGGGAAGAGCCTTGCCCACATAGGCTTAATAATGGAAGAGGCTGCTTCCACGGCTCGAATCTGTGATCTCTAAATCACATGGCAGCAACTCCAATCATTGTGCCAAAACTCTCCTTCTCAAAACTATCAAATTTTTAATAAGAACAAAACATTTTGAGGGGAAAAAATATTTATAGCTTAATTTTAGAAAGCAGACTCTTCAAATGAAACATTCAAAAAGGGGATAATTTGACTCTTCACATGGAACAGATGGAGTAATATAAATGCTCTCCTCGTTACAAATATGGACCATCTTCTATCAAACGAGCAACGATGTAGGAAAAAGATACATTCTGAGGAGGTTTACCATATCACTCTGAAAAGTTCCTCCAGAATGATGAAAACCAGGAGATCCATCTGCACTGGTCCCAATATTCAATCCAGATTTCTCACTTTGTTTAGCTGTTGCCAGAAGTTCTTCCGTCAATGCAATAACCTGCAGGCGCAAATCATTTAGCCAAGTTCAAATTTCTTATAACAAATTATCTATATCAAAAGGACCAAAAGGTTATTGATTTCGAACATAGAATCTTAGTGTGAACATCTGAAATTGGGACAGATAAGGAGACGGGCCATCATGACAAATAGCAGACCTGCACAGAAACCAAGATAGAAGTGATGGGAACTTGATGGAGTTGCTATATCCAAAATAATTATGAATTACTTCAGACCCCCTGGGTGTAAATGTTTCAATATTACAAAATTGCACACTGTTACCTTCTTCACCGAGGAAATAGAAAGCGCTTCTCATTCACTCCTAATCAACTTATCTACTGGTTATAGCAAACTTAGATATTGAAAAATCACAATATAAACAGAAACACATATGCATTTGTCCTAATAAAGATATATTAGTACTTGGTTTTCTCGGACAAAAATAGTAAATAACTGCTGTGTTTTCAACCCTTAAAATTAAGGAAGCTCGACAAGATTTATGAAAAGTATACTCCGCCGTCTCAGCTCAATGTGCAATTTACTATTGGGCACGATAATTAAGGAGGGAGTATATATATTGAAAAGTATTGTGAGTCAAAGGTGTTGTGAATATGATAAGTGAGTGGGGTTTGCAAGTGGGATCCACAATTTAATTGTGTATGACAAGTGGGGTAGGGGTAATATAATAGTAAAATAAACTTTCCTTTTTCGGAAGTGGAACTTATCAATGACACCCACCAAATGGGTAAGTGTGCACATTGAGCTGGGACGGAGGAAGTATGCCTTAAGATTTCACAAAAAAAAAGCCAAGAAATAAACTCTACATGTGTGCACAATATATGTCATGAAGAGCTTTAAGCAATATTGTTAAGAAAACAACCAAAAATGAACTCAAAATATGTGCCCAATATATGTAATGAAAAGCTTTAAGCAATATTGTTAAAATAGTATTTGAAATCAAAAAAAAAAAGGAAGAAAACAGGATCACTAAATCAGCATGATAAGATGATCACCTCTGCAAGCTCCTTCTCCATGTCTACATATTCAGAGTTTTCGGGGTCATCATCCAAGAGTTTCCTAACCTGATCATAGCAAGGAAGAAGTACGTGTAAGCATATTTTAAACAAGAGAGTTAAAACCCAAGGAACTTTGAATATGAATTGATGCAGTCAATAAATTTCAATTACAAGCTATGCTGTTACAGATCACATACATCTTAAATAAAGTGAAATGCAGACATGCTACTACAAGTGCAAATGGACATAAAATGAGTATCACCCAATATGAACACAAAACCAAAAGTAGATCCTTGATAACTTAATGCAAAGTAATGCTATTATCTGGGCACAAGGATAACTTCAAAACTGAAGTACTACCTTAAACTGTCAAAACAAACAGAGATTTCACATCTCCAGCAGATCTAAAAATTGGTTTGATCGTAGCTACTCTGGTTAATAAACCTCATAGTGTCCAAGAAGCATGGTTCTAACTTGCAGAACTGCAATACGTAGCGATAACGGTCACGTTGTAACAGTATTGGGAGTATCAGGTGATACACAACGGGAATCGGTTGCTGTAGCTGTTATTTTTTAAGACTAAAAAAATCTCTTTATATTAATGATATGAACATACTAATGCTAATACGACATATCTTATTAATTCCAATGATTTGAATCACTGCATGGTCTAAAATTAGGTTGGACTAAATTTTCTATTTTTTTGAACTACATACATAATATATTCAAATTCTAAATTTACTTGTTTTATTAATATGGTTAGGTAGTAAGTTTGGAAGAGCTCAATGTATGTTGGGCTATCTCAAGAGCCCAACAGGTTCAATAACCATTAAAAGCCAAACCAACATTTGTGTAAAAGTGTTTACTCAAAAAAAAAACACAGAGTCCCAAATTTGGGTATTAAGAACGCAATACAGGGGGAGGCGAAGAAGATATTGTATCTACTGGCCAGAGAGTGCCTTGCTCCAGCAAGATTGCAGCAGTCAAAATGGTAGTCAATTCTAAAAATCAAGTTGAAATGTCTTCTTCTCCTACTTCATTCCCTCTTCTTCTACTTCAAAATAAGTTTAAGGCATTTTATTTTGCTCGAGGAAAGGAATAATAAGATGGTTTTACTAGTCGGATTCTTCTCTTCATCTATTTGATTCATCTCTATAGTTGCTGCTTGTTTTTGTTCTTCGACAACTCTATGTGAATGTATTGTATCGGGAAAAATAATGGCTGTTACTTCCGTTAACGTAATGTCAATAGTCATGAATTTAAGCATCATCCATAAATTAGTCATACTGGTTACGATACCTCCAAATCACAATACATAATGGCTGTTATTTAGAACCCTGCCTAGACATGGTTCACAAGGTACCTTACGAGTTCACGGCTTATCAGCCGAGAATATATGATATATTTCATTGATAGCTACCATAGTTGTCTTCATTTTTTTTTCGTTTTGTAATAAGAAAAATCAACATAATTGTTTCAACTGATATATTCATATTCAAAGCTTATAAAACCCAACTGGCTGGCTCTCTCAGCTTGAATTTTATGCACTAAAACTGCTTCAGTGATTGGCCAACATCAGATCTCAGATGATTGCTTGCTTAAACAATTTGTCAAAATCCCAATGCATCTAGGCATGGATCTCAAATAAGACCAGAATTAAGAAGGAAAAAAGTTCAAAGAAATAGTCTTGGGACCACCCCAACCCCATAACATATATCAGGCATTAAACAAATTTTCCTGTTGAAGCAACTTCTCCGTCCCACAAATGTAGAAATTTCTGATAATGTAGTCATCGTTACTATACATTTATCCTGATTCTCATATATGACAATCATGCCAATCCAGGCATACAGAGTTCATAAGTTTGACTTGACACAAGGCACCATTGATAAACCTTGATTCAGTAACCACCTTTCTCCATGCCAAAACTGCAACACACTTATTCCTTTAACACTAATAATAACCAAACACTATACACCTTCATAAGACCAAATGTTTGTAGTTGATGATCAATTAATAAAACCATATACAATTCTTCGGATAGAAGTAAACCTAAATCAGAACCCAATTAAGTTGACATATCCCTGCAGATTTTACATAGTGAAAAAGACATGAACCACTACAACACTAGGAAAACTCAAAACTACAATACCATCAAAACAATTTGCACGAAAACCAAATAACAGTTCAAGAAAACTAAAGAATCAAATTTGACACAAGATTATATAATAAAAAAAAACCTAATTCCACCAGGGTAACAAATAGAGTAGAATATATAATCATCGAAATTAGAGAATTGGGTACCTGATGGAGCTGTTCTTTGTAAGTAGAGAGATTGGAAGCGAGTTCTTCTATGCTCACCTCTTCCCCGTCTCCTTGCATATCTTTTTATTTATTTGAGAAAACAGAATTATTTTGAACTGGAATTTGATTTGTTAGAGTGAAGAATCCAAGAAAAAAAAAAACGAAGGAATTATATGACTTAAGTTGAATTGGGGATTGAAAACACAGTGATAACGACTTCAATTTAGGGTTTATTTGGGGAGAGAGAGAGAACCCTAGAATCGATTACAGGGAAGAGAGGGGAAGAGCGGTAGACGGGGTGGCGATTTCGTTATGATTTTCTTTGTGAGTGGCGCTATTCACACCCGTATTTTAAATGTACGCCCACATTACTAAGTTCACTCACTACTTTTGTACTAACTTAAAAATAAAAAAATAAAAAAACATATTTTCATCAATTAAAGTGTTTATCAGACCTTCAACAATTAAGTGTGTTTGTTATTTATTTCTTACGAATCAGATTTGAATGGATCTGAATTGCCACTTATTCTTCGGACATAAAAATAACAATTATTCGTCTCTTAATTGCATTAAAGTCAGTATTTTTACATGTATACCCTCGCTTTATTTTCATAATTTCAAAACTATCCACCATCTTTTTTCAGCTGAGAATTGTTATATAGACCCGTAAAAATAAAATAAATCCCTCTCTTTCCCTTTATACCTCTTATTTCAGTTATCCCTTATCCCCACCCACCCACATCGATTAACCCCCAAACACATTTACTCAAGCTAAAATCTGGGGAGAAACGCGTTTCTCCGTCGCTTATGGAGAAACGGGGCAACGTTTGTCGCGCGACATACTTAGCCACAACAACTGGATATCACTTTCATCAGTTCTTGATATCCAGAACATTGAATATGGATATCCAGAAGCTTTGGAAATGATATCCAGAAAAAATATTTGGTTTCTGGATATCCTTTCCAAAGCTTCTGGATATCCATATTCAATGTTCTGAATATCCAGAAGCTTTGGAAAGGATATCCAGAAAAAATATTTGGTTTCTGGATATCCTTCCAAAGCTTCTGGATATCCATATTCAATGTTCTGGATATCCAGAAGCTTTAGAAAGGATATCCAGAAACTGGCTAAGTATGTCGCGCGACAAAAGTTGCCCCGTTTCTCCATACGCGACGGAGAAACGCGTTTCTCCCCAGACCGACTCTTTACTATCTCACTCACCCACACCCACCCACCAACACTGATTTTTAGAGAGAGAAAGAGAAAATCAGATTGAGAGAGAAAGAAAAAAAGAAAAAAGAACTGATTTTTAGAGAGAGTGAGAGAAGAAGAAGAAGAAGAAGAATGATAATAATCAATTTCAATTTGAATCAAGATGTCAAACATTGGGAAAAAAGGTAATTTTGATTTAATTCGTTCTAAAATTTCTTCATATACTTCAATTTGTTCGATTTATATTTCAATTTGAGAATTTTTTGGTTAAATTTCATTAAAAATTCTGGGTTTTAGGGGTTCGGCAGGTACCGACAGAATTTATGGATCTGTTCGGCCGGTAGTAGCCGAACTTTGCTAAAAAAGTCTGCCACACCCGGTTGAACTTTGCTAAAAAAATCAATCACACCTGGCCGAACTTTTTAAGTAGTTTCAGCCACACCCGACCGAATTTTTTCCCATTTTTCAGCCACCCCCGATCGAATTTTTTGACTATTTTCAACCACTCATGGGCGAACTTTTAAAATATGATATGACTCGCCAATTAATGCTTAGATGTGGATTTCATGTTAATATTGATGTTTTGAACTTGTAAATATCATTTTATGAAATTAAAATTATGAAAATGTGGTGTAAAGTGTTTGAGTTTGATATAATATGATATGAAATTGTATTGAGATTGATTTTTTGATGTTTTATTTGCTGTTAAACAGATGTTCACAAGAATACGTCCAACTGCTTTCACTATAAAGCAACACGAAAACTCACGTAATTAAGGGTAATATACGCAAAATCTTGATGATGAGCGAGTTGGGGATGCATATGTTGATCCTCGACATTCGGTGTATAATGAATAAGGATATCAGCGGCATGAAGATCAAAGATATTCAGTGTACAATAAGGATGAGGATAATATGAAAACCTCAGCTCAGATGAATATTCCTGAGGCTTAGAATTATAGTGACCCCGAAGATGAGCCGAAAGATGAGGATGACATCGAGGGAGGTGAGGGTGAAATCTTTTTTCCCGGTGGCCCGAGGTATAAATCTTTACTAATTTCCTATGAAACACACGTATCAAAATACATATGGGAGGGAAAAGATTGTTGGGTTTTACGGGTCCATGCGCAGCGGAATTAAGCATAAAATAACATAAACCCAAGAAGCCCTAGGATCCGTTCTATATAATTAACTTGAAAAACTATGAGATAGATATAACCAACCTTGAACGCTTTCCGTTCTTGAGCTATCGAATGATTTGATTATGTGATTTCGAATCACAAACTTCGTTCTTCAACTTACTTGAACTCTAGGTCTTGATCGATGAACGAGCGAAGACCCTCTTTCGATATCCACACCTTTGAATGAATCCAAGAATAATTTCTTGAAGATTGCTAGATCCTATAAACCTTGAAATAATATTGAGAATATGTTTGTGAATTTCGATTGAGAATTTTGGCTAGCTATTTAGGGTTGACAGACGTTCATATTTATACTACATTAGTATAGAATATGAATCCTAATCAAATTAGGAAAGGATTCTGTCAAACCGCCTCAGTGGCTTGTTGTGTCGCACGACCACACACAGCACGTGGCCTGTTGTGTCGCACGGCCTAACAAGGCCAGTGAGGAGTTTCTCAATCATTCTTCCAATGGTTTAATAAATTCATTCTAGTTGTTTGTGACCCAATAGGATTGCATTATTTTGGCAATGAGTTCGATCATATCGACCTTCATAAGACATAAGCGGACTCTAGCAAGCCATTATGTCTACCCAAATAATGTAACGTAAGAGTTCACGTTTCCAATGATACACTTCCATTTCTCCCTTTGTCTCGCGATGTTATATTGAACACAAGTCATGGTCCTCATCAACTTGTCTTTGTTCAATGCTTTCTCGATTTTGAGTATAATGATAATCCAATCGTATTGGGGTATGGCCATACACTTTCATCATTATCACTCATCGAGGGGCCCAAGCAAAACATCTCTCTATCGAGGGACAAATTCCATCTTGACTTATCATCCTTCTCATCATGAATCCGATCATGCCAAAGATAGCCTTTATAGATATCGTGTTAAGATACCGTTTGACTAAAATCAAATATGACTTTCATCATATGTAAGGTCATGATAATCTCAGGTCTAGGGACTAAATAAAGTAACCTTATGAGATTTAATTATGACATTTGACCATGACATAAATCTCATGCGGGTCATGTCCAGTCACTTGTTCTCTAACAAGTACCCATAATTTCAATGTGCATCTCTATGCATATAATCATCGTATGATTATCCATTGACAATTATACTAATGATTCTCTTAATAATTAGGGACGGAGATTATTATAAACAAATATACAAAACATATATAATAATCAAATGATAAGCATCTCATATAATAATAAATAATGTCAACACATAAGTCTATCAATCATAGGCCTAGGGCATAACACTAACAGTCTCCCACTTGCACTAGGCCCAATCTCCCATGTATCGAATACCCATGGACCTAACATAACCATCATGCTTAGCTTGCGGGAGAGCCTTAGTTAATGGGTCCGCCACTTTGTCATCAGTGTCTACTCTGCATATCTTTATGTCTTCCCTTTCACATATCTCTCTGATAATGTGGAATCGTCGAAGTATATGTTTGGATCTCTGGTGTGACCTTGGTTCCTTTGCTTGTGCAATGGCACCATTGTTGTCACAATAAAGTTCAATAGGATCTCTGATTCTTGGAATGACTTCCAAATCACTAATGAACTTTTTGATCCAAACTGCTTCCTTAGCTGCATCGGATGCCGCTATGTACTCAGCTTCGGTTGTAGAATCAGCGACGGTACTTTGCTTGGAACTTTTCCAACTCACAGTGTCTCCATTAAGCGTAAACAAAAATCCAGACTGCGATCCGAAATCATCTTTGTCAGTTTGGAAGCTAGCATCTGTGTAGCCTTTCACTACAAGATCTTCTTCCATTCCTTCAAAGACCAAGAATACATCCTTAGTTCTTCGTAAGTACTTAAGGATATTCTTTACTGCTATCCAATGTGGTTCATCGGGATCCGATTGGTACCTACTCGTCATGCTTAGAGCACACGAGACATCGGGTCTAGTACATAACATAGCATACATGATAGACCCAATTGCCGAAGCATATGAAATACCATTCATTCTCTTTCGCTCATCATTAGTCTTTGGACATTGATTCTTGCTAAGAGATATACCATGTAACATTGGCAAGTTTCCCCTTTTAGAATTTTTCATTTGAAATCTTCTAAGAACCTTGTCAATGTAAGTACTTTGACTTAAACCAATCATCCTATTGGATCTATCTCTATAGATCTTGATACCAAGGATATATGCAGCTTCGCCCATATCTTTCATCGAAAAGCACTTTCTCAACCAAGACTTGACAGTCTGTAGTGCAGGAATGTCATTTCCAATGAGTAAGATATCGTCGACATACAACACTAAAAATAGTGCTACGCTCCCACTAATTTTCTTGTATACACAAGGTTCATCTTCGTTCTTGATAAAGCCAAACTCTTTGATTGCTTCATCAAAACATAGATTCCAACTCCTAGAAGCTTGCTTCAATCCATAAATGGATTTCTGCAACTTACACACCTTGTTAGAATTTTCTGGACTGACAAAACCTTCAGGTTGTATCATGTATACATCCTCAAGTAACTTCCCATTAAGAAAAGCTGTTTTGACATCCATTTGCCATATTTCATAGTCATAATATGCGGCTATGGCAATTAAAATTCTAATAGACTTAAGCATAGCTACAGGCGAAAAGGTTTCATCATAGTCGATGCCATGAATCTGCCTATATCCCTTAGCTACAAGCCTAGCCTTATAGGTGTGCACCTTCCCATCCATGTTGGTCTTCTTCTTGAAGACTCATTTGCACCCTATGGTTTTTACACCTTCGGGTGGATCAATCAAGTTCCAAACTTGATTATCAGCCATGGATTGTAATTCGGACTTCATGGTCTCTTGCCATTTTTCCGAATCAGGAGCGGACATCGCTTCTTGATAGCAAGTAGGTTCATCATTTTCGATTAACTCTACTTCATCACTTTCCGTAACGAGAAATCCATATCTATCGGGTTCGGATCGTGACCTACCACTTCGGCGAAGAACTTGTGCATCTTGAACCGGTTCCACAACTCTTTGTGAACTTGGTTCAGTCTCTACCATTGGTTCAATGTTGTTTTCGGGTTCTCGAATTTCTTCGAGATCTATTTTACTCCCATTGGTTCCTTTGCGAAGAAACTCCTTTTCTAAGAAAGTACCATTTCGAGCAACAAACACTTTGTTCTCGTTTCGTTTGTAGAAATAGTATCCTTTGGTTTTCTTAGGATAACCCATGAAAATACATTTATCAGACTTAGGTGCTAGCTTGTCAGAAGTTAACTTCTTGACATATGCATCGCAACCCCAAATCTTCATGAAAGACAAACTAGGTTTTCTTCCATGCCACATCTCATATGGGTCTTTTGAACCGATTTGGTAGGAACTCTGTTTATAGTGAAAGCAGTAGTTTCTAGTGCATGTCCCCAAAAGGATAAAGGAAGCTCAACTTGACTCCTCATAGAACGAACTATGTCCAACAAAGTTCTATTCCTCCTCTCAGACACACCATTCCATTGTGGTGTTTCGGGTGGAGAGAGGTCTGAAACGATTCCACAGCTCTTAAGATGACTGTCAAATTCTTGGCTCAAATATTCACCACCTCGATCGGATCGAAGTACCTTAATAGTTTTGACAAGTTGATTTTGCACCTCATTTTGAAATATTCAAAATATCTCAAACGATTCACTTTTATGTTTCATTAGATAAACATATCCAAATCTACTATAATCATCAGTGAATGTTATGAAGTACCTAAATTCTCCCCTAGCATCGCTACTCATAGGCCCACATACATCAGTATGTATGAGTCCTAATAAGTCGCCCGCCCTTTCACCGGTTTTGGTAAATGGGTCCTTGGTCATCTTGCCAAGTAAACAAGATTCGCATGTCTCATAAGATTCATAATCATGTGAGTCTAAAAACCCATATTTGTGGAGTTTAGAAATGCGTTTCTCGTTTATATGGCCAAGACGACAATGCCATAAGTAAGTGTGGTTTACATCATTGGGTTTAGATCTCTTGTTAATGTTATAGACATCATTATCATGATTTTCAACATCAAGAATATAAAGGCCATTGAATGAAACAGCAGTACAATAATGCATATCACTCTTGTAAATGGAAAATTTCTTATCACATATAAGAAAATTAAAACCTTCATTATCCAAATAGGAAATCGAAATAATATTCCTACTTAAAGCTGGAACGTAAAAACAATTGTTCAAAATAAGTATTAGTCGACTAGGTAAAGTTCCTACTTAAAGCTGGAACGTAATAACAATTGTTCAAAATAAGTATTAGTCCACTAGGTAAAGTAACTTCATAAGTTTCTACGGCTAATGCAGCAACTCTTGCTCCATTCCCCACACGTAGGTCCACTTCACCTTCCTTAAGCATCCTTCTGTTCTTTAGACCCTGCACATTTAAACAAATGTGAGTTCCACATCCGGTATCCAATATCCAAGAACTAGAAGTAGATAGGAATATATCTATAACAAAGATACCTGAAGTCGAAGCAACTCCTTTGCTCTTCTTCAGTGCTTCCTTGTATTTTGTGCAGTTTATCCTCTCATTGCAATGGAAGCAGACTGCATCCTCTTGGGACTTGGGCTTAGCCTCTTTAGGCTTGGAAGCCTCTTTGGATTTGGCAACTTTTGCCTTAGGATTAGCAACTTTTGCCTTTCCTTTACCCTTGAAACCCTTCCCCTTGTTAACCATCAGCACTTGGTCGGTTTTCTTCTCGACAATATTGGTTTCCGCAGTGTTCAACATTTGAACTAACTCGGAAAGGTTTTTATTCATTCCACCCATGTTATAGTGCATTATGAAATTACTAAAACTTTTGGGCAATGAATTCAATATTATGTCGGTAGCCAACTCTTGGCTAATTGGAAAGTCGAGCCTTTCAAGATGCTCAATGTGGCCCTTCAACTTAAGAGCATGGGGACCAACAGCTTGTCCTTCACTCATCTTGCATGAGGTCAAGACCGTAATTGTGTTGTACCTTTCTTGCCTAGCTTGTACTTGGAACATTTCCATCAGTCGATTGTTTAGGTCAACTGTCCCCAAGTGCTCAAGATCCTTCTGAAGGTTCTTGCACATGGCGGAGAGCATGAGGCAACCAACATCTGTAGAGTCACGCTTGTGCTTCAGATATTGATCCCTCACTGCCCTAGTAGCATTGGCAGCAAGTTCAGGTGAAATAGGTTCCTCGAGAACGTACAATTTTTCTTCTTGCTTGAGAACAATTCTCAAACTACGGATCCAATCCATATAGTTTGTACCATTCTCTTCCAACTTTTCCTTCTCAAGGACAGATCGCAGTGAAAAGTGATTATTGTTTGATGCCATTTATTCTACAAAAAGATATACATAAAATATGAACACATATAAGTAAACATATCATATGAGAAGTATAATACATTTATATAAAATGCTCTCACTAAATTATACACCTTCAAATGCAAATAAGCATAATAAACATTTAATGGGCTAAGATCCAACTTTAATTCAACTTCAAGTTTGCTATGGCAAACCGCTCAAAATTAAATTAATTAGGTAGAAAACATCAATCATATCACATATATGACTCTTAGATCTTTTATGAGATTTATTCAAGACAGCATATGTCTAGGCATATTTTAATCTCATCTTATGCCTTGGGTCCAAAACCATTTTGATAACCCAATTAAGTTCATTCACTTTAAACGTATAGGAACCACCATTTCCTCATCTTGCTCGCATTCGAATAGAATCAAAGCACCTTGCTATGGCAAGCCCACCCAAAACTATCAGAATGGTCTCAAGTGTTTTAATCATGAATTGACATAAAGAACTTAAAAGTTAAATGAAGATTCTTTAAGGTAGATTATAAGCATATCAGCAAAGATAGTCATAATCGTGCACCAGGTAAGTTTCCAGAAAGATAGGTGAGCCACAAGGACTACTTAAGTACCAACTCTTTCTTAGACAGAACTCTCCTAGATATGCACAATCAGAAATCAGCTCTGATTTGGCAACATAATCACTACCTTTTATAAACAATCAGTTTCCTTTTTAAATTTCGCGTAATTATGACTTGTTTCCATAAACAATCATAAAATCCAAAATTTTAATGTCTAAATCTAAACATATTAGGAAACTATAATGCAATGTTTCAACTAAACATAAAATTTCTTAGCACGTAAGAACAAGTAAAACATGCATCGCAATAATTATTAAAATCATATTTTAATCAACTAAGCATGCATAAATAATGAATTAATCTAGCATAGCCCTATAAACTCAATTTTATAGCATCCAGATTAACGCATAAACATATCAGGTTGTAAACACATTCATAGATTGACCAGATTGTTCATCAAACTGATACTGCCCAGATTGGGCTAAAAGTGTCGCGTGACAGAAGCAAGTTATGTCGCATGACAGAAGCTAGTTCTGTCGCGTGACACAGGATGACAGCTTTCAGTATTTTAGAATTCAATCAATTCTAAATCACAGAGCAATTAAATCATGCAAACGACTTTTAACAGATTTAATTCAATATCATTAGAACACGAATTAGGCATATTGTTTCAAAAACAATTAATCAATCGCATACAAAACATGCAAAAGAACATATAAATGATTTTATATTACTTTTCTAGCATGTTAATTCAAACTTAATCATACGAACGGGGCTTTGATACCACTGTTGGGTTTTACGGGTTCATGCGCAGCGAAATTAAGCATAAAATAATATAAAACCCAAGAAGCCCTAGGATCCGTTCTATATAATTAACTTGAAAAACTATGAGATAGATATAACCAACCTTGAACGTTTTCCGTTCTTGAGCTATCGAATGATTTGATTATGTGATTTCGAATCACAAACTTCGTTCTTCAACTTGCTTGAACTCTAGGTCTTGATCGATGAACGAGCGAAGACCCTCTTTCGGTATCCACACCTTTGAATGAATCCAAGAACAATTTTTTGAAGATTGCTAGATCCTATAAACCTTGGAATAATATTGAGAATATGTTTGTGAATTTCTATTGAAAATTTCGGCTAGCTATTTAGGGTTGACAGACGTTCATATTTATGCTACATTAGTATAGAATATGAATCCTAATCAAATTAGGAAAGGATTCTGTCAAACCGCCTCAGTGGCTTGTTATGTCGCATGACCACACACAGCACGTGGCCTGTTGTGTCGCACGGCCTAACAAGGCTAGTGAGGAGTTTCTCAATCATTCTTCCAATGGTTTAATCAATTCATTCTAGTTATGTGTGACCCAATAGGATTACATTATGTTGGCAATGAGTTCGATCATATCGACCTTCATAAGACATGTTTTAATTTCTAGCAAGCCATTATGTCTACCCAAATAATGTAACGTAAGAGTTCACGTTTCCAATGGTACACTTCCATTTCTCCCTTTGTCTCGCGATGTTATATTGAACACAAGTCATGGTCCTCGTCAACTTGTCTTTGTTCAATACTTTCTCGATTTTGAGTATAATGATAATCCAATCGTATTGGGGTATGGCCATACACTTTCATCATTATCACTCATCGAGGGGCCCAAGCAAAACATCTCTCTATCGAGGGACAAATTCCATCTTGACTTATCATCCTTCCCATCATGAATCTGATCATGCCAAAGATAGCCTTTATAGATATAGTGTTAAGATACCGTTTGACTAAAATCAAACATGACTTTCATCATATGTAAGGTCATGATAATCTCAGGTCTAGGGACTAAATGAAGTAACCTTATGAGATTTAATTATGACATTTGACCATGACATAAATCTCATGCGGGTCATGTCCAGTCACTTGTTCTCTAACAAGTACCCATAATTTTAATATGCATCTCTATGCATATAATCATCGTATAATTATCCATTGAAAATTATACTAATGATTCTCTTAATAATTAGGGACAGAGATTATTATAAAAAAATATACAAAACATATATAATAATCAAATGATAAGCATCTCATATAATAATAAATAATGTCAACACATAAGTCTATCAATCATAGGCCTAGGGCATAACACTAACAAAGATGATTGTACATTAAAATATATTAATCATATCGGGAAGTTGAAAAAATGGAAGTTGGATATTGATAATCTGTCTGAGCCGGTTCAAAATATTATTGGTAATTCTGTACGTTAGTGCTTACTAAGTGGATCGTATGACAACGTGTATAAGATGTTGGTTAACGCTTTTGTTAAGCGATGGCACCCGAAAACTAATAGTTTTCATATGCGATTTGGGGAGATAACCATCACTCTAGAGGAAGTGTCTTGTCTTACGAGGTATTCGGTCGTAGTTCAGCCCTTGTTTGAGAGTCCCGGTTATTCTAGCCAGCCACCTCTTGATAATGTCGTTGATGTTTTGAGAGTCCCAAAAAAGTGGCTAAAGATGGAATACCTACCAAAGGGGCATTGGTGAATCTAGAATGGCTAATAACAAAGTTCTCCCCTAATTTGTACTCCTCAGACCCCCAAAAAGTTGTCTGTGTTGATAAGGCTTTTCTGTTATATTTATTGGGGTGCACAATTTTCTCGGATAAAATCGGGACGTGTGTTAGTGCGAACTACGTCGATTTATTTAGAAACGAGTGGGCAATTGGGGATTATGATTGGGGAGTCGGAGCGTTATCTTATCTATACCGGCAACTAGAAAAAGGATCGAGGTGGAACTGTCATCAGATTTCCGGGTACTTAACTTTGTTGGAGGCATGGGTTTATGAAAGATTCCCTGCGTTTAGGAACGGATTCAGCATCTTTTATCTACCCAATTTGCCGCTCACATTGAAGTGGCTACCACCTAGTGCTCAACCAACGACAGTTGTCTCCGTGCAAGTTAAGAGACAACATATTGACATAATCAAGGACACGGAGGTAAGTATTATTTATATAGTATTTTTCACATGTATTTTTGTTTTCTTAAATGAAACTATATAAATATTTTTTTATGTTTTTATTTATAGGTGATTTGGATGTCGTATGTAGGTATATATATGTACTCAATATCCTTTTCCTAGAGCTGCTCTATATCAAGGAGCCATAGTTGTCTGTAATGTCGTGGAGCCACATCTTTCTGATCGGGTCTTGACACAGTTTGGGTTTGTACAAATAATACCAAGCACTCCAATTGGACTAGGGATGCCAAGAGGAGATAAGAAGTCTTGATGGGGTGGATCATGTTTGCCCAATCTTTCTCTTTATGGAAGTTGCATTGCCTCGATACACGCTCGCTTCGAAAATGTAAAGTGCCGCAAGAGACTACATATGATTATTTGCAATGGTACTCTAGTTATTCCCATCCTATTGTGCACCCCATAGCTGAGAGGGCTCACGCTGTCAGGAGGACGACTGAAGTTGCTGCCCCAAATTCGTGGGATATGATCATGAATGTCTGGGACATGATGATACCTATTGCTGAAAGATGTATAGACGGATATCACTCGATTAGTGCAAAAGATGCTATGAAAGTCATCTTTAGAGCAATCGCAGCAACTAAAATCCCATCAACGCCATCAACTTCTTAGGGTACAAGAAGAAAACATTAGCTTTGTATTTTTTTGGTATTTGTACTACGTCTCTGAAATAATGTATGAATAATTATTTTTAGTTTTGTATTTGGTGTTTGTAATGTTTGTACAACTCGATTAGTTTTGTATTATGTCATTGAAAAACTTATCAAGTTTGAACAATTTCTCATGTTTGCTGTAATTATTTAAAAAATAGTGCAAAGTAAGATTCGAAACAATGTTATGTACCCAAATAATAGTCTAAAATATTTTTAAAAAAAATTCCCAAATCATAACCTGAAATATTTATATACCCAAATCATAGCCTGAAATATTTTTTAAAAAAATTGCCCAATTAACAAAGATTCGGCCAGTACTGATCGAACTATTCAAAAAAGTTCGGTCGCATCGACCGAATACCCCTTTTCTATTTGGCCACCACTGGTCGAAAGTTATATTAAGTGTGTGTGTGTGTGTGTGTGTTTTTTTTAACAACTTATGAAAAAATAATGTTATGTACCCAAATCATAGACTTAAATATATAAATATTTTTTTGCCCAATTAACAAAGGTTCGGCCATTACTGATCGAACCATTCAAAAAGTTCGGCCAGTACTGACCGAATACCCCTTTTCTGTTCGGCCACTACTGGCTGTAAGTCATATTAATTGTGTTTTAAAAAAAAATCTCATGAAAAAACAATGTTATGTACCCAACTAATATGCCAAAGTAGTTTTATTTTATTTTGCCCTAGTAAGAATGGTTCGGCAAGTGCTGACCGAACCTTTCTAAGGATTTCGGCCAGTACTGACCGAAATATTTGATTCTTTCGGCTACTACCTGTCGAACCCATGTTAAATGCATTTTTTTCTGTTTATTAAGTTGGGACGTAACAATGTGTTTCACGTCATAAAAAAGTTAATTTTATGTTAGTTAAATTTTATAAATTTAAGGTTAATTTATAAAATTATTATATAATTTTAAATGAAAGTTACTCGTAAATGAAAATTATCTAAATAAATTTAACAAAACAAATCATAATATTTATCATAAATAATATTATTTAATATCAATTACATAAGTTGACGTATCGGGTACTTGTATTAATCGTTCTTGATAATAGGCTAGACATCCGGTTGCACGTTTATAACGTTTTTCATACCATTTGTACGGTACTGGTGGCAATGGACATCTTTCCTTCAACTTCGCATGAATGTAATGATTATCGTTGACATATGCAATACAAATCAGTTTTGGATTGCGTGGCATTGATTTCCGTAGAGGGAGAAAGGTCAAATACAATATGTTACTCAAAGTCACTAACGCAACGTTGAATGCATTTGCAACAGCGTAAACCATTTCTGCAGCGTTAAACCAATTTGCTTCTCCACATGGACCATCATACCAGTTGAGAGTGAACATGACTTTCTCCACCCTATCCTCGGCCATGAATAACTCAACATATAACTCTTGATTTTCATAAACCTCTTGATATAACGCTGCCCGAACCCACCGTCAATCATCTGAATCACGTCCAAGTAACTCTGCGATACACCGGAAACCACAATTTTCATCACCCCACACATCAATTGTTTTCTCAATATAACCATGCATATAAACCGATACTTGATCAAGATATGTGATTGCATGTTGACTTTTTCGACGCACGGGCTGTAAGATAAATTTAAGAGAGGTAAAAATAAGTTGAAATGACTAATTCCATGCTATAACGTTTAACTGAATAATATAAATAGTTTTGAGGTTACCTGTAACTTGGGTTTTGCAGATAACATCAAAGAACCTTAATTTGCATTGGGGTCGAATAAAACTTGGTCGAGTATGGCCTCCACATACTCAAATGCGTTAGGATCACGCTTCGTGGATTTGATGAACTTAGCATTCGTCGCTTTAGGACGACCCTTATTATTGGTTTTTACTGGAGGTTCATTGGCCATTGTTGTTTCATGATGAAAAATCTCGATCAATCTCCGAACAATCAAATTCTTTCCGGTTCGTGGAGCTGCCTCAAATCTTAAATAAAGAGTATTACAAGACTATTTGTATCGATTACGAATCTCTTATTCAATATCATCATCGTAACTTATTATCGGTAAGGTATCTTGCTTACGCCAAAATGCATGAACTTTATCAAGTGGGATTGGCGAGTTGAATCGCATGAACTGTGCAATCTCATGTGGACAAGGGAGTCCGCATGCCGATCTTACAGCACACCCACAAAACAATGGATCTCGGCTACCATTATATAGATAATCCAATGAGTTGAAAATCAAATCCAATGCATTTATAGACATCATACCTCTAACCTCACTCCATAGCGACGACTTGAATTTATGTTGTACCACATTCCTGCTTTTCTCAAATGAGGTGATAATTGCAATATAAGAGCATTCAATGAGTTTATGAATTTGTTTCCAACATGTCTCAAATGCTCCCTGACTCGATACAAGTTGTTTCTTCAACAAGGCATGTTGCCTCTCCACCCTATTATAAGTTACGTATTTTATTAGTATATAATTAATAAAACATAGGAAACATCAAAACATATGACACATCAAAAATAAAATTTGCCCGATATACATGTTTGTAGTCAAGTTGTCAAATTGCATAACTTTATTTGTCCAACACGAGACAAATCTTTCTTTATATGGCACAATCCATTGGTTCATTACATAATTGACCGAATCGGGATAACAACTGAAATCTTCTGATAATCGCCGTAAAAAGTCATTAAACGATGCCTCTATATAAGCTTTGACCATTACATTACAATGCAGAATAAACGTCTCCCAAATCTCTTGCATATCAGACATTTTCTTGCATTTTGCTAGAATATTTATGTTGATATGCCATCGACGTAGCAAATGAGTTGTTGTTGGGAACGTCTCATGCACGGATTGCATTCATCAAAGCAAGCTCCCTATCGGTCATGATAACATTAGAAAGACATGATTCATCCATCAGAGATTTCAACAATTCGCATGCCCACGTGTAGTTTACTTTTTTCTCAGCCTCTAAGTATACAACATCAATTTAGAAGATCATTTTTGTTGATGTCACGCCCACAATCTCAAGCAAAAGCAAGTTGTACCTATTTGACTCGTAAGTACAATCCATGAATAAGGCGTATGAAAATGCTTTCAGCAATTCAATTCTTTTCGGATGAGCAAAGAATATCTCCTTAATGACATTTGTATGCTCGCATCGCCGATATTCGAAGTGATAACCATAATCATTCAATTTAAACATGAGTTGTTGGATTTGAGAACGACCCGCATGCTCAGTTGCCCTGCTCTTCACACGCGCATTATAAATAGTACGTATTAAAGACTTGTTTTCCGAAAAATTCTCTTTTAAGCCATATAAAATATCATTTGGTCGGCTATTTGTATGTGACATTTCTATCACGTACTCCTTCTCTTGTTTCTGTAATCTACCGACATAAAAGTGACCCAACATGGATTGACAAATCGGATGATTGTGAATACCACATACCACTTTTAATTGCCATTGACCAACAACAATGACTTGTTTGTTGTTCAACTAAAACTTACAATCGCATTTCTTTGTTCTACTTTCTCTATTTTTCTTTTTTCCCCAATATTTCATTGTTGACAGATTTTTTAGAGGAAAGAGAGACTGACTTTTCATTTTATGTCCCCCAACGTTCACAAACAAGCGTCATTCGAGGAGCGAAATTACGGCTTTCGTTATCTGACCGACCGATGACGATGATAAATCCATGCTATTCCCCCTTTTTACGCACTCATTCAAACATTATTTGACGGTATATAAAATAAAAAGGCATTGTGAATTTTGTGGTGTAGTATCGCTAAACATTTTCAAAATCAACCGGGTCATATTTGTTGTCACCCAGTGAATACTGCAACAATTCAATACAACAATAAGGAATGGGTACGAAGAAAAACAAAGGTTCGGCCAGTGGTGGCCGAATTTTTTAAAAAGGTTCGGTAGGGTGTGGCCGAAATATTTTAGAAAATTCGGTCGGGTGTTGCCGAATTTTTTTAAATATTCGGCAGGGTGTGGCCGAAAAATTTTAAATTCGACTGGGTGTGGCCGAAAAACAACCCAGAATCGGCAAACCAGACCCGAACTTTTTCAAATTTTTGGCCGGGTGTGGCCGAACTTTTTTAAGTTTTTCGGCTGGGTGTGACCGAACATGAGTTGAATCTCAGCCACTATAGGCCGAAATTTTGCAACGAAAACAAAAATAAAAGTTTAACACATTTATATGGTTAGAAAGTAAAGAAAACTTATATTAACATTCGATTGTATAGCCATTTTAACCATGATCCTGCCGAATATCTTGAACAAATATGTATGTAATTTATTTTTTGTTTGAGAAATGATAGTAGAAGGAAAGGGAAGTAATAATTTTTTGATTTAAAAATAAAATGAAGAGAGTGAGATGTAATGGTGAAAAACGGGAGAAGCTGGAGAAGGTGAAAAATTGATGAGGGGGTAGATTTTAATTAATGTTACGGGTATTTATAACAATGTAGGTATATTTTGATTTTAATATTACGAGTATATATAACATTGGGTAATGAGTGTATAGATTTAGGGGTAGTAGGGTCATTTCATTCGATAGCATAATAATTGAAGTTTGAAAATTACAGGTTTACTCAACAATTTTACGAGTATACAGTATATAACAATTGTCTTTCCAGATTTGTTGTTTCAAGAGTGGGTAGAGGGTGGTTGGGTCCGCCATTATTCAAGACTCTGCCTAGTGCCTAGTGAAAGAATACAAATTGAATGTGGAGTTGGAGCTTTCCTGGGGGTTTTGAATCTGATGGAAATGAAAAAAAAAAAAGGGGGGGGGGGGAGAAGTAAAATAATTTTTTGATTGTCAATTTTAAAATTGGAGAAGAAGATGGGTTTCTTTGAATTGGAGAAGATGACATTAAAAGAATTGCCTGAGATGATTTCACAAAAATAAAAACTGAAATTGAGCTTAAGAACTAAAATGTAATCTCTGATACTTTTTTTTCTATGTAATTTAGGTTAATGCATTCATATTTTTATGAATTTTCTATCCATAAAAATCATGTTATTTTCTATTTATAAATTTAAAATTGGTGATTTGAGATTTAACGATTATTATTAACAAACAGTTAATTATATAATAGTCTAGGCGGTTAAAAATGGTAAACATAAATATTTCAGAAAATGAATTCAGATAAATAAGTTTGAATAATTCGAAAATCAATTTTAAAACGTTATTTCTTATGAATTCAGTCAAATTTAAATGTGTAATTAGATTTCAATTCTTAATGTTTACAAAAAACAAAAACCACCTTAGCCTTTTCAAAATCTTATCACTAAACTTTATTTTTTCAAAATGATCTCATTAAACTCATGTTTTTCAACAAAATCTTATCACTAAACATTATTTTTTTTAAATGTTTTCATTAAACTTTCACGTTTTTCAAAATTTTTCAAAATGTGCTCACTATGTCAACTTCCTCGTTAAAAATATAACAAAACTTAGTCATGTTACCTCACATAAATAACTTTCAATATGTTTTTGACGAAGATGTTTGACGAAGATGTTTGACGTCACCAAAAACAGCCACCCAAAAATTAAATACAAACAGCCATCAACAAGCAGCAAGGACTGAAATCCCTAAGAACCGAACTCCATATCCAAAATTTTCAAACTCCATATCCAAAATTCAAGATGTCAGGATGCAACTTACTGGCCAAACCCAACTTGACTCAAGATCAAATGAACAACTTGGGTCAGTTCTTGCTTCAATCTATGGTGAATGGGAAGCTTCCAAGAGGAATCCGTGATCAAGCTGCTTCAAAATTTGGTCTCTCGAGAAGGAGGATCTTCACTTATTGGAGGAAGGTGGTAGAGCAACGGGACCAAGGTAAACCTGTCCATTTTCATTCAAACAAAGGAGTAGTAGTCAGAAGTAAAAGGGTGAAATTAGATGAAGAAAAAATGAAAGGAGTTGACTTTCGTAAGAGAGGAACAATTAGAAATTTGAGTCAAGCTTTGGGTATAAGTAAAAGTACAATTGGGAGATGGAAAAAAATTGGTGTGATCAAGGCTCACACCAATGCAATCAAACCTCATTTAACATATGAAAACAGAATAGCAAGGCTGATATTTAGCCTTGGAGCAATCACATTTCATCCATTAGATGATGAAGTTATTTTTAATTTCCATGCATGATGTAATACACTTGGATGAGAAATGGTTTTACATAGCCAAAACATTCGAAAGGTATTACATTTGTCAAGGTGAAGAAGAGCCACATAGGACATGCCAAAGCAAAAGATTCATCACAAAAGTGATGTTTCTTTGTGCCGTAGTAAGGCCAATTTATGATAACGAAGGCAATGTAATCTTTGATGGAAAAATTGGTATTTGGCCATTTACTACAAAGGAACCAAAGAAAAAGACACAAAGAAGAATAGAGCAGTTTGCAGTACAACTTGATCACCAAAGTTATGAACTCAGTCAATAAAGAAGTGACCAAGGCAATGTTGATAACCCAGGTAAGCATCAAAACAGATTTTAAAGCCAGTTTTTTTAGAGCAGCAGAGTTAATTTCAGTTTGTTTTTCATTACAGGTTATTCCAGCAATCAAGTCAAAATGGCCATCAACAAGCAGCAAAAATATCATTATCCAGTGGGATAATGCACCACCACACATAAACAATAATGATGCAGATTTTAGAGCAGCAGCAAGTGATGAAAACTTGAACATACAGTTGCAATTTCAGCCACCAAATTCACCAGACACAAACATCAATGACTTAGGTTGGTTCAACTCATTAGATGCTATGAGAAATTCCATTCAGGCAGAGACTGTGGATGAGTTGGTCAATGGAGTGCAAGAAGCATTTCAAAGGTTATCTGCTTACACACTCAATAAGTTGTTCCTGACTTTGCAATCAACTTTGAGACAGATAATGACTGTTAGGGGTGCGAACAACTACTTCTTAGAACATTTGGGAAAGGATTCTTTAGAAAGAAGTGGTCAACTTCCAAAAAACTTGTCAGTTAACAAAGAATTAGTTCAATGTTGCATTAGGTATCTACAACAAGCAGGCCATGCAGCAAAGTTTGAAGGCATGATGGATGAAATGGAACTTGTGCACATGTCTTTAGGCAATGGTTTGTAGAAAAATATTTACTCTCAGAAAAATATCATCATAGAGTAGTTTTTGAAGGGTCACTTTTGTAAAGACGAGCTTTTTGTAACGAGCCATCACAATGAATGGTACAAACTAATGTAGTTTCATTCTCAGAATTGAATCATCATAGAAAGACAGTGTCAATAAGTTCAAACATGCATCTCACCAATTCAAACTTCATTGAATCATCATAAAGCCCATGCTTACAGACCACAAACTGAAGATTAACTGAAGATCATTCAGTTAAAAAGAGCCACCAAAAACAACCACCAAAAAATTAAATACAAACAGCCACCACCAAATTTCCAAACTCCATATCCAAAATTCAAGATATCAGCATGCAACTTACTGGCCAAACCCAACTTGACTCAAGATCAAATGAACAACTTGGGTCAGTGGCTGCTTCAAAGTTTGAAGGCATGATGTATGAAATGAATGCAACAAACTAATGTGGTTTCATTCTCAGCCTTTAATCATCATAGAATTACAGTGCAAACAAGTTCAACATGCATCTCACCAATTCAAACTTAATTGAAGCACACAATACCAATCGCAGCACACATTAGGTCAAAATCAAGGCAAACAAAGTTCATATCAACAAATTCATTGATGTGGGCAATTAAAGGTAGCAATCACAGATTAGGTCAACAAGCCATATTCATCATTTCACACATAACATTCACCCAGCTCCCAAAATGTACTCAAACAGCCACCAAAAAACCAGTTCAAACACAGAGAAGAACAAAGAATGAGAAAGAAGACATAAACCTGCTCCTTAAGCCAACATTGTATAGCCGGACAGTGCAAACCCAACATCAACAAATCCTTTCTGTGGGTTTCTACCTTTCGCGTGTAGCTTTGGGGACTATTCCGATCTGTGATGGCATCAAGCTGCTTTGAGAGAGACCACCATGGCTCGTTGAAAACAGAAAGGGGAACGGTGCTTCGAGGTGGATTACTAAGAATTTCCCCAAAAATGTTATGAACTTCTTCTCTTTCCTCCATTGTAGAAAAAGCTTCATACTTTTGAGAATCTTCCAACAAATTTGAAGAAATGGGTTCCCCAAGAACCGATTCGCCATTTTCGTAAGAAAGGGGAGAGAATGTTGATGAATCGGTATCCATGAAGAAAGGAGAAGGATTATGTATGAAATCCCTAAAATTTCAACCAATTTCTCAGTAAAATCGAGAGAGAGAAATAGAGAGAGAAAGAACTAGGGTTCGTAAGCAAGCAAGAACGATCTAGGTAGTGAGGAAAGAGAGTAGGATTTGGTTGATAAATCGGTATCCATGAAGAAAGGAGAAGGATTATGTATGAAATCCCTAAAATTTCAACCGATTTCCCAGTGAAATCGAGAGAGAGAAATAGAGAGAGAAAGAATTAGGGTTCGTTCTTCGTAAAGAACGATCTAGATAGTAAGGAGAGAGAGTAGGAGTGAGGAGAGAGATCAGTTTGTGTAAATGATTTTGTTGGAAAAAAATTTTGGGAAAAGATTAATTAGTTTTGGGTTAGGATTAATTATTTTAGGGTTAGGGGTTAGTGATGTTGTATTAGTGTTAATAGTGTGGGCCCCACAATTAAAATATTAATATTTGATGTCCAAAAAAGGAAAGTGGAAGCTATTAACGGGACACCCAAAATGACAAAATGGGAAGCTACTATTGGGATGGAGGGAGTATATAACAAGAAGAGTGAATCACTTGCATAGAAATTAATTTGTAGTAATGATAAAATTTTAAAAGCTAGCTCTTTGTATAATGAGTTACTCCTTACTAAAAGAGCTCTTTAGTGATTTCTACAATGATAAAAAGCTCTCTAAAGCCTTTCCATTAAAATAAGAAGCTCAAATGGTTAAAAAATATAAAATTTTGCGCCAAACAATATAGCCATTTTCATTTTGATGGTCAATATTAATGAATATTAACATATTTTTACATAAACAAATATTTGTATAGAAAAAATTATTATCCTCCTGAATTAATAACAATTTTTTGAGTTTCATGAGTATAATTAAAGTTAAAACATGTTTGGGCAAAATTCAAAACATCAAAGTAAATCTACTCCATTCAGTAAAGGCACGAGAAGGGAGGGAGGGAGAGAGGGAAGGAAGACCGAAAGGCTCAACTCCAAATAACCCTTCCCTTGGGCCATAAAAAAAGTATTTAACTTGAAAATAAACAAAAGGCACCAAATCATATGGAAGATGACTATTTAAACAATTCCAAACAAAATTCAGACCCCAATTACATTAACATTCTCACAACATAACCAAATAGCCAAGTGCAAAACCTCAAATCCTCGCTGTAAACATTTTCCGCTCAAACAATTACTATTTGTCTAACACAATGTCAAAGGCACGGAAGGGAAGGGAGACCGAAAGCCAGTTTGTAACTAGTAATGGTTTTTTAGGGTTATAAAACAACGGCCAGATGCCAAAAAAAAAAAAATGACTCTACTATATATGAAAGATATCATATCCATAAATCCATCATTCACAATCTTTCTCTTTCTACATTGTCCATGACAAGCCAGTAATGCAAGGCTTTGTGGGCCCCCTCGTTGAGAATTTTCTTTTCTGTAAATGGATGGAGTACATTCTTTTAAAGAAAACAAAAACATGATTCTGGTTCCTCCCCAGGCTTGTCAGCAGTGATAAATCGTTTCATTAATTTATCACTCGTTTCTAATGGAACAAAACTTATCCCATATCGTTTGCGATTTTGCAATTTCAGTCATTAGACTCTTGAACTTGTGACTGCAGTCCCCTCCACTGCAAAATTATCCCATTGCAAGACATTAAGTACTGAGATTCACTGAATGTGTGTCTGTGTAACTGTGTGTGTGTGTGTGTGTGTGTGTGTGTGTGAGAGAGAGAGAGAGAGAGAGAGAGAGAGAGAGAGAGAGAGAGGGAGAGAAAACAAAATGTGGCAAGAAATTATCTAAGAGCTGACGGCCAAAAAACCTGATTCGGTTCAAGGACGCAATTGCTCTAAGGGCACTCCGGATCATGTCTTCATTACGGTCAACTTCTTGCTTGACAGCATCTTGTTTTGGCCTAAAATTAACAGTTTTCTGAAGAGGGTCCACCAAAGAATCTAACACTGGAACGTCAACCATTTGTATGCGACGTTAGTATTTGTGCATCATAAAGATAAGGAGAATAATATGGAATGACATACTGACCAGCCAATACAGCAGAAGGGCACTTCTCTGCAAGTTTTGAGAGGATAAGATGGCAAGGCATTTTTACATCATAATGATCTGTCGAAAACCAGATAAAAAATCAGTATCGACATATTTTATAAGCAAGATAAGCTGCAAGGAAGGCTACTGGAGCCAGTTCTGCTATGAAATCCAACCTAAATAAAAATAAATATTCAAGTAATATCCACTTAAATTTAATATATGAAAACAATGGGCAGGCCAGTCAAAAGACTCACCATCAAGACCAGATCTAAGGTAAGGAATTATGAAAGATGAAGGGTTCACTTGATCTAGACAGCTGTCCAGCAATGTATCTACACATTCAAAGGCTGCTTTCCTCAACTCGAGCCCGTCATCGACTGTATGCTTGAAAGGACCGAGATCAACTGTTCTAATCAACTCTTGCTGCACAATTGAATTTTTCAAAACGGATGTGATTGATGCAAACATATAGCAGAAGGGGAAACTAGATGATAATGACAGATTTAGCTCTTAACTACCAAATAGTGTTTTTAACATAGAGCAAAAAGTGCAAATAAGTTCTAAAGATGATTCATGAACATAATGTAAACAGAATAAGGTAAATAAAATTGGTCTACCAAGTAACAACCCACTAATTTCAAATAAGAAACTTGCAGGGTTAAATAAAGATTTAGCTCTTACCTATCCCTCATCTGTGCAATGCAAATTGTTCATTAAAGGGAAATTAAGATATTCAACCAAAAAGAAGCAACATATAAACTAGCAATTAGTTGCTACGAGAACATTATTTTTACAGAATGCAGCATTTAGATATGTCAATTTGAACTGAAATGTGATTGTTAAAAGAGTTCAGAAGGCCAAGGAAGATGGCTGATTTAGCCATTTAGGAAACAAGTCTCTTGTGGCATCCACATTACCATAGTTATTAAAGCAGGACTAGTAACCAGACCGGGCCAATAATCCCACCACCAGAACAACTGGTGAACGCGGTACCACCAAATTTATTCAAATAATACTCCCTCCATCAATAAATGTCGCGTTGACTTGTCGGTGTTTTTAAGACAGGTGCTTTACTAGTGTGTACAATGATAAAATTGTACTAGATTACTTTCCTTATTTGGAAACGTGACATTTATTTTGGGACAAACCAAAATGGAAAGTGCTGACATTTATTCCGGAACAAAGGTAGTACAAGTTATGGCCTATTAGTCAAAGCAATTAGATAATTGGAAGTCGTGACATAGATATGACAGCATTCCGCATATTTTTACTGTACATATAAAAGTTTTTCGGGTATATTTATCCTTGAACATGTTCACATAACATCTTCTACAGGTACCATAGTTGTTAAAGGCGAGAGGCGGGCGAGAAGTTCCTAGAAAAGGCGAATGGCAAGGCGGTTGAAAGGCGGCCGAAAGGCGAGCAAGGCGGTAAAATAGAACAAAAGGAATAGTAAAATAATATATATATATATAAAATATATTAAACAAAGCTTAAACATGTTAAGCACATGAATTTTGCATTAAATAAATGTCACAATTTCACATGTAATAGCAACTTAACACAATTAAAACACCCAAAAGTGAGAATTCTCTGACAAAAAACACATTTTCTGTTCAAATCAGTAAACGAGTTGTCGTTTAAAAGCGTGAAATAGGTGAATTCGAATATATAATTTCAAATGTATAATTCCATACCTAGTGATGAGCATAAGATATAATTAAAACTTCAAATGACAAAGGAGACCCAAAGTAAATCGAAAAAACAAATTAAATTAGTAAACATATAAAAATTTGCAAACCTCCCTTTAAAAATTTGAATAAAGCAAGCTATTTGTAGTGTTTTTGTCCCACTCCTTTGTCGTCGTTCTGATTTGTTATTCATGACACTTATTTTCTTTTGATCACTCGAAAGAAATTATGGATATATTTCTTCCTCATGTACGCCACAATCTATCTTTACTCCATATTATCCCAAAACAACGCATTGGGTATGTTAAATTGTTGAAACTAAAATTACAAAATGACCTAGTTTAACACTACACATATGTCTATTATGTCTTTTGACAAAGGTGGACTGCTCACGCTTCTCACCATAACCATGAAACGCCTCGGACCTAGAAGGCGCACAACAGCCCGCCATAAAACCAAAAGGCGGTCGACCCCTAAAGGCGTCAAAACGGCGGGGCGGGCAAGAGAGGCGCTAGCCTTTCGCAACTATGACAGGTACATACTTTTCTCACAGAAATTTTGATTTAAAAATTGAGCTTATGTAATTGACTGGGCCTCGTCGCAGGTTGTTAGTCTAAGCCCACCCATTCTCCACCCACCCCATGCGTGCACTTGCACATCTCTGTGATTTCTATATCTAAGAAGATTTGAACAATAGAGTATCAATGACATAAGTATTTAACTATTGGCAAGTATAGCCTACATCAGATTTTCTTTGAGCTGTTCCTGTGGAAAAGTTTATGCTAAGCCAAAAGTTACCTTGATAATTGTCTGATCATAAAGAAGCGGTAATAGCTCTGGAAGAAGACCCTTGATAAGGTTTGGCTTATTATGAGCAGCTATACTCAAGGCCAAGACAGCTGCACGTCTAACATGCTGCAAACAAATTCACACAGAGAAACACATGACGGTCAGAGAAGGAAGAACAATAAACAAGTGTCGGATAATGAAACTAAAAAAGGAAAAAAAAAAAAAAAAAAAAAAGAAATGTTTCACAAGTTCCACTAAATGACAGATATAGAGCAAGGCATAACTTCACAAGGCCTATTGGTAATTTATAGTTATACCATATTGTCAAACCTACCCGATCGTGATCCTTAATAAGCATCAGGAAGGAAGAGATCTCAGGGTATAAGATCTCATCAATCTTCTCTGGCCGCTCAACTATAGAATACTTCACAGCAACCACAACTGTTGCTCTAGTAAATGCAGCACGATTAGTTGTTCTCTCCTACAAATATAGAAATAGCTTAGTGTGGATCCTCAAATTACAGCTAAAAGAAGTGTTGCTACCATATGAAAAGCAAAAACAGAATCTATAAGCCTTATGATATACTCCATCCGTCTCATAATTAATGTCTCATTTGACATATCAACGTATTTAAAAAATGTGCTTTACTTGTTTGTGCATTGCTTGTACAATGGTAAAAATGCACTAAGACTATTTCCTTATTTGGAAACGTGACATTTATTTTGGGACGAACCAAAAAGAAAGAGTGAAATTTATTATGGGATGGAGGGAGTACCTTGAGTGCAGGAACAAGTTTTGCAGGTTTAATCAGGGCAATTTTTCCCAGACATTCAGCTACCACATTACGAACTCCCTCTTCATCACTTTCACAGTGGTTAAATAACAAGTTAAGGATCTTCTCAACACTAGAATCCTGAAAATCTGCTTTATCTACGGATTGTCTCACTATGACCTGCAATATACGACGTGCTATGCCATTATTTGATTGTTTAATTGTTGTCTATATAATCTACTCGATGGGGAGTTAACATTTATTATGATAAAATTCTAGATCGGTGAGTATACCTCCTTCAACGAATGAAGCAACAGATATTGTTTTTTCTGCTGATTATCAATCTGGTCCAAAATAAACGGCAAATACTTGGGTAGATTACCAACAGCAATATTCCCGAGAGCATAAGACGCAGCAGACTTTATCTCTTCAAAGGGAGACTGGAAGGATTCAATAATGATGTTCTCTATATGTGCATGTGAGCTCAAATCTTTCCTTCGGCCAACTTCTCCCAAACATAGCAAGGCAAGGTGTTGTTTGGCCTTACAAGAAGATGGAATAAGTTTCAATAAGAAGCTTTCAAAAACGAAGATAAAGACTAAAATAATACTGTAAAAAGTATGACCACCACAAAACAGTGTAAAGCATAAACGCAAAGATCAGTAAAGCAACTTTCAACAATTAGAAACCACTAGCATCCGCAGAGCAAACATTATTTTCATACAAAATATCTTTAGGAATTTTTTTACCATCAGTTCTAAGTAGCAAGATCTGAAAAGTTGATACTTCTAGATGTGAAAATCACAGATTTTATAGGGGGCATGAAAGAACAAGAAACGGGAAAAGAGGCATGAGTGACACCCACAGGTTAAAGTAAATATAAATTCAATCAGAGATCCAACAAAACTTCCTCCCACCAGTGACGACGAAAGCAATAACACCACATAATCAAAATCATAGAGGATGTCTGTGTTATTGTGACTAACTGAAGCAAATATGTTTTCACCGTAAAAGTTAAAACCAAGATTTCATATATAAGAAACCATGCAAAACCTCTAACTTCTACTCTTGCCTAAAGGCTCAACCTTGCATATCAAAAACATAAAGCACGGATATTTCAATGAATGATTTAACCAATTGTATACTCATTGGACAGTCAAGGATATGGGTCATTAAAAGGCTAAAAATCGAACCCTACTACCACAAATAGGTATATGAGTAGAATGGAGTGTAAGTACTTCTCTTCTCATACATGGACTCAGGTATTGGTCTCTGACTGAATTCTCCTTTCTATATGCAACTGCCCCTACCCCTCAGTTTCTCCAGTACGGCAGTACCTACCAACACACCGCAGCCCATTTTCTCCTTTTTCTCGTATAGAGACAATCCCCCCCCCCTCTCTCTCCTAATTGAAAGAATTCTCTTCTCATTTCTCTTGTTATTTCCTTTCATCCTTGTGTTCCGAAATTCACTTACTTTACTCTGGAGAAACGTCTTGACTTTTTGAATAACTCACACACCAGAGCAAATGGATGGCAATAAGACGAGAAACCTTACCGAATTATTAGTGCTATCATCTTTCAAGATATCTGTAAGCATCTTTACTGTGGAAGAACATTTCTGGTCCCCTGCAGCAAGGCAGAGAACAGCAACACATTGAGCTATAGAAAACAAGGCCTGTTTTGCAACACCACCGGACTGGGGAGATGGTTTTGCTGTTGAAATAAGAGACTCCAGCAGAGTATCAAAGCTTGTGTTTGCCGAGTAAACCAGCGTAGCAAAAAACATTGTAAAGCCTGTGAAATCCAAATAAGAGTAAGTTATGAAGCAGATAACATATATCCTTTCTGGAAGTGCCAAATAATGTTGGAATACTACCCGTGAGTGCTTGGCCCTGTAGTAACGGGCTTTTACTAAAGTCAGTGCTTGGGGAAGAACTTTATTTCTCACAGTCACACCGACATTTGGGTTTGACCGGCTGTCTGACATTAAAGTACAGCAGAGTTCCAATGCAAGTGCCGTCATATGCAAGTCCGAATCACTGGCATACGAAAGTAGCATGTATAAGTTAAGGCTCAGAATTCTTTTAGTGCGTAGTAATTGGCCAGCCATGCCAGACAGAGTACATTAGATGAATCCACCACCGAAACAATGGCAAAACTTTCAAAAACAATTAGTAAGGAAAAACCTGATCAAAGATGAAAGTTCCACAATGATGACTTCATATGCAGCCGAACCAATTTTATCACCATAAGCAACAATTAGTGTATTCAACGTCCCCAAGGTTGCCTGTCTCAATGCTCGGTTTGCCTTACATTCAACAAAAAGCACCAATTTAGAAAGAAAAAATTATGGAAAATTCCTTGGAACAACTCGCTACAGTAATAGGTACTTGAGAAGTTATAGCCGTGCATACCTTACGTAAGAAAGCTGTTACACTCTGAGATAACATGCTCCAATACACATGATAGATCCAAGTGAAGAGGAGATGCCGCTATGACAGCAAAAGCCTGGAAAGAGAACTCAATGGTTACAAGGCCTCAAAGTTAATGGCGAACACATTCTCTGGCCCAAGGCTCAAACAAAAAGGAGATATCATTTTCAACTAAAACAATTATTAAGCTCGTTTCCTCTCAACCACAACTTGGGAATCAAGTAAACAATATGTTCTCTTCATTGTGCAAGTACGTTATCTGTACTAGTGCATTCATGGTTAGCCTGAAACCATATAACATTCTACAAAGAAATAATTTCAAAAATTTAACTGCATCACCAATTTAAACATCATCAAAAATTAAGTCTAATACAAATAATTTATCACATACTTTTTGTTCCGAGCAATGAAAATTGAAAAGTAACTATAAGTTAATGCTAAGTAGGGTCTTCACAAAGTGTGAAATCTCAAAAGTCCCAAAAACAAAAATATAAAAAGTAGGGTCCTACTTTGACTTTCATGGTCATCTCAATTACACATCGACCACCAATTTTATGTAAATTAAATTATCATCATGAAAAATGTAAAAAAAAATATTATTGATAGTATCCTTAATGGTGTATCAATAACAATTTTTGGAATTTCATGAGAATTCAATTTTCGTAAAATTTTGGTCAAAGTTCAAATGAATTGACCATGAAAGTCAAAGTAGGACAGTTTTTGGGGAATGGAGGGAATATACATCACAAACATTGCATGTCACCAATAAAGTTGATTTACAAAGTACAGGGTGGGAAATGTTCAAAATGAAGGCCTGTACTGCTTTTTGTTATTGGCCAAAATACTCTTGCAACTAAATTGTCCCTCGCTTCCTACCAAATAGTCCACCTTTAAAAAGTGTAATGATTAAGAGATACTCCCTCTGCCCAACCTCAAACAGGACTAACTTTTTGGGCAAAGTGATTAAGGGAAAGTGAGGTAGGAGAGAGGTGTTGTGAGTATAAAAATTAAAGTAGGAGAGAAAATTAGTGGGAGGAATAGTAAGTTGATTGGTGTTGTGAGTATAAAAGTAAAGTAGGAGAGAGAATGAGTGGGAGGAATAGTGAAGATTCTTTGCCATTTTGGGTAGACCGGTTTGAGGTAGGATGGACCAAAAGGGAAATAAGTCCGGTTTGAGGTGGGACAGAGGGAGTACATTAGAATATTTAGAGCTGATCTCAGTTACACCAATATGTGGGTTGCACAAGATGCTCATAACACATGTGGAGACTACTTGAAAGGATATGGAGATTGAGGCATTACTTTCCAAAGTTGACTCTTTAAGTGGAACATATAAAACTAGAATAACACATTCTTCACATGGAACAGAGGGAGTACTAATTACTAAAATTTAACGTACCCGGCTCTTAATATTTTAGTTTATAATTATCAAGTAATATTCTCAAGAAAATATAGAGATTAAATCATTATTCATATGGTTAATGTAACAGGCGAAAGGTACATACAGTTTAAAAGGCAAACCACTATAATATTAAGAAGAAAAGTTAGGATAGGAGCGCAGAAAGTGGGAGAGGACCCCAAAAGTAGGAGTGTCCAATGAGTCAACCGCTCCTCTCGCTTAATGTATGGTATAGATAGATAAGTACCTAAAGTAGAACCCGAATTCCAAGAATTTGTAACTAAAACTAACTAATTATGACTGCAAGATATTACAAGGGGGAAAAAAGGAAAAAAATAATTGTGCATGCATTGTGTGTGTCATATACTTTGTCTATACACAAATGGAATGTCTGCCTAGAACAGCAGTATTGCAGATGAAGAAACACTGCAGCTTTAAAACTAACCTTAACCGCAGTAAGCCGGGTTATTTCATTTCCCATTCGATCCACAAGAACAGGAAGGCATGAAGGTAATTCTGCCCTAAGGTTATCACCAAATGTTGAAACAACAAGCCCCATGCAAGAAATAGCACACTCCTTAACTTCCTGTAAGAAGAGCAATGTTAGAAAAATACAATAACTCAAGGGACTCTTTCCAACATATGTACTAACCTGGTCCTGATCTTGGTTCGTTAAACGTGTCATGATAGCATTATAAATTGGACGGACATATGGTTTGAAGTCAAAACCAATAACCTAAACACAAAACCATATTATTGTCACTCTGAAGAATTTTAAACAAGTACGAAACCATGCTACTGCTACAGTACAATGAACAGTTCCAAGTGCCAAATTTCCCATTTTGCCCTCATTAAGTTGTCCCTTTCCCATTTTTCCCTTTAAAAATATATTTTTTTTAAAATTAAAAAATTAATTAAACAAAAAAAAAAAAAACACGTGTCCTTGGACACGGGCTTTTACTAGTATATATATATATATATATCCAAAATCTTCTCAGATTTAGAGAAAGTAAAAGCAATTCAACCTCAATGTTTGGACGCACAACACTAACAAGCTCCCCGCATACTCTTAAAGCCTCAGCTGTAACTTTGTAATAGCGTTCACTGACAGCAGATAATACAGGAGTAGAAATAGCCTGAAAGAAAGTTATCAAAGAAGCAACATTAATTACATGCGTGTGCACATTCTCAACCCAAATAATGTAGGTTCTGCTTTCTGCCCCTTGTACTCATTCCATTAACGATGTTCACAAATCCTTAGTGGTTCAACAAATAACAAATCACTAAGGAAAAATAATTTAGGTATCTATTTATCTGATAAAGCAACAATAACGAGATTCCAAGTTCTGGGACTAGAATAGATCAATTTTTTACCAACATTATCTTTTTATCCTGTATTATTGAGTCAAGGTGCACGAGTATAAGTTGAAAACCTACAGAAGTCCTACTTCACTTTCTCCAGCAGATACAATTCTTTACACTCAGCCTTTCATCACAACTACTAGGAATCAACCACATGAGCCCGTTCTCACCACTTATTTCCTCCAACACAAGATTTTTGGTAATAGCCATTCATGATAGGTCTCAAATATCACCTACAGTGCAGATCTGACTCCAATGATTCTCCAAAATTACCAGACAATCAACACAACCTGATGTAGGGCACTAAATCTTCAGGATTGCTATGATCAACCACCCAAGCAGATTAATCAATATTCACCAATCAAGCACCGAACTCTAAATAACCCCTACAATGCAGATTTGACTCCAATGATTCTCCAAAATTACCATGTGATCCTATCCCAACTTGATCAACCATGAAAGCCAATGCAGCACAAGTGCGCCATCAAATAAGCCATTTTGGTTTTTTTGAAACAGTCCACGAGATTAGGATTAATAGCACACGTAATTTAGGTTTTATTTACAGGTGATTTTTCTGTCACTAGTATTGTTTAAAACTTTCCTACTATTATGAGGAGAGCAGTCATGACCATAGCCAATAAATATTAACATAAAGCCTTGAAGTTATTCCCAGAGCTTATTTTTCACTTGAGATCCAGCTTTGATTCATGATGAGCCTTTTTTAAATCTTCTTTTCCTTCTAATTTCAGTTGTTGACCTTTCTATTTTTTTTCTTCCCAGCACAACCTTCATTCAATTCCAACTCAAAGAAATTGGACATCCCATCAATTTTTTTGATACCTCAATCACTAATCCTCAACAAGTCCCTATGCTTCGAAGCAGAGCAATTATCACTTGCAGATGCATTATAACTTCTACGGAATACTAGAAGATTCAGATAAACGGAAAACAGCTTATTTGGAATTACCTTAATATATGGGTGGAAAACAACGGGGGAATGAGAAGCTAGAACCAATCTTGTAAATACAAGAGCTTCAATCTTCAGATTCGAGGTGGAGGACTTATCCTGGTAAAGTTGACAGTCAAGAAATGAGAAACCACATCCTGGTGTCACCATCATACTCAAATGGAAAAAGTAAAGTTCAAGGTACTCACACACAGCGCTTTCTCAATTCCTGGAATGAGGGATCCAATGTGGTCCGCAAGGCAATCAGGCAAGACCACACCCAGTTCTTTCAGAACTGAGAATGCACCAATCTGCAAAGAGAAAAAGTAGTCCTTGTATAAATGACGCAGCAGCTACTAGCATGCAAAGATACTATCAACAATTTCATCAATTCGCTACCTTTGTCTTGATAGACTTTTCGCGCAGCTGCCTATTTATTGATTTAACAATCTTGGGAACTTCTTGCTTTAATGACCATCTAGGGCTGTAAGAAAGTAACAAACTTACTATCACGATATACCAAGTAGTTGCATATATGTAGTCCTACTATGTGCTCGAGCGTGAGGCAAAAATAGCACCCCATTATAATTAAGTATTATTGTAACAAGAGTTTGTGAAACCATAAATCTTGAATATATCGTCACATCATAACCACTCAATTATCATCCTCTGGATTACAAAAAAATGTGGGCTTTTCATGTTAATTCATATCCAACAGGGAAAAAAACTCACAAACCCTGAGTTCAAACAACTCTATCACCTAGTGTCATGAAAATACCCATATTCATATGGCACTTGCTCAATGAAGAAAGAAAATTTTTGTAAATGAAACTTCAATCAATAATAGAAGGTCAATGCCTTCTTTTTCAGAAGGAGACAGTAGCAGTTCACCAGATATTAAAAAAAAAAAAAGAAAGAAAAATTAATATTTTAATTTGCTAGAAATTGTTTAAATTCTGACAGTAAATACTCAAAGCAAGAAACAAAGGAAAAAAGATGTCATGATATATGTGTGTCACCTCAACTCATTAATGTCAGTCTGCCCTTTGTGAAGCATTTCAACAATGTTTGTCGTAGTAACTCAATGTGTAAAATGCACTGAGCATACATCCATCATGTAAGACATAAACAATCAGTAAAGGTGTTCTATACAAAAATTAAGAAATAAATAAAGGGTTGCATGTATAAATGACTCAAAAATAACTATGGAAGCACATAGATTCCAAATCTAACCTTTGACGTCTTTCTTCCCTTTCTTGTAAACTCTATCAATCAAATTTGGACAGAGCCTGCAAAATTACTTCTCGCTTAGCACGCCCGAAGGATACACACACACACAAACAGCAGAAAGAACAAAGAAGCCGATTATAATTTGAAGCAGCGCTTAAACAAGCTAGAAATAATGTTAGCCACAAATGTTGAAAGATAAATGCAATTTGTGAAAACTCTTCCAAACAATAGAAGGCACTCTTTCTTCTGAGCAACTTTTAAGACACTAAATGCTAAAATAAATCTTATAACCACCTCCTCATAGCACAGCTTTGCGAGCATCTCAGGACGAGAAACAATTAATCCTGCCAGACATTTGGCAGCAGCTCTTCGAACTTTCCAGCTGATATCCTCATCATCTGTATATTCATTCCCACTCTCACTACAGTTTCACCAAGTGTCAAATGTTAGAAAAATATTCAATCAGCCAAAAGCTTAAGATGACCCCCCCACAAATAATAAGGAAATGAAGGGAGAACATACTCATCTTCTCTCTTATCCTCATCATGGACTTCATCATCCAGTGTCCTCCTCCATGTTATCAGTGAAATTGGGATGTAACTAAGATACTCCAGAGTAGATGTAGAATTTCATTGCAGTAAGAAGAAATATCCCTGGGGCATCTGAGCAGAGAAAACTCTCCAATGCCCTGCATGCAGTAAGATTGGAATGCAAAGAGAAGAACACGTAAAAAAACACAACCCCAAAAACTAATATAAGAACGAACATAAACAATAAGAACCACCAGAAGGAAGTGCTCTTATATCATATATGTGCTTACCTGTAAGCTATACTCCCAGCTCCTCGTCATTCCTCTGACGCACTCTTGCAGTATTTAATTAGTATTGGAACTGTGTCTCCAAGATGAGGACCAAAGCGATACCCAACAGCTCGGCTAACACCCAAAATTTCATGATCAGTACTAATAAGAAGATATTGTCAAAAGAAATATGTGTGTGTGTGTGTGCACACAACTATCCAACAAGCAAATCTAGGGAAAAGGTCATTAATATTTTACTTAAATGACTATATATTTGATTGAGCATTGTATACTTTGCTTCCACTTTTAATTATGAGCATAATTAACTGTCAAAATTGTATGATATGATGCTTATCATATGTACCCACACCCTCTTGTAATGCATTGATGGGTCATAACTGTCTGTATCAACCACATCGGTTGATGTATCACACGTGACAAATCATTTCATACATTACATACAAAATTAAACCAATCCATCAGAGGATAGGTGTGCCTTCAACAAACTAACCTTAAAGCCCCAATCATCTACAGATATGTATTGTACACGAGTCATTTCAGGTTTTGTTCCCTTATTTTTCAAAAGGCGAACAACTTCAACTGTAGCCTTCGCCAACAAATCGTCAGACAAACTTGAAGCTAGAGATGCTGGAAAAGAATGCAAATGTTATTTACATTAGTATTTTACAGAAGTGACTCAAAGCTTCAATCACAGGTCCGGGACAAGTTGGTCTAAAAGGCCTAACAATCATTTCAAAATAAACTTAGTTCAGCTAAACTTACCAATACATGAAACGGTCTTCTTTCTAACATAAAGCGTGATTTAGACTTAGGTGAGCCAGTAGTGCACTTAATAGCAGTTCATGATGCAGATGCCAGTAAATTACCGAATTTATGCAGAAACGTCACATAAGATATCAAGACATTCACACTTTATGTCTGTGTTAGTTCCCTAGAGGGAGGAGAACAGTTACGTAAATAAATATAAAATCTGGAAACCTGATGCAAAAATAATTTTAGAAGAAAATGAATTTGGAAACACACATCTAAAGAGGGTGGAAAAGTAACATGCTTATATATGTGTTGGCCTGGTGCTATGTAAAGCGATTATTTCATTCAGTGTACAGTGTTTGAAATCATTTTTTACAAACAGCAACAATTGTTGCAGCAAAGATTCTTCTGAATGAACCTCCAAAACAGATTATAACTAATTCCACCTGCCGTGTATTTTAAAGTTTTCTCATTCCAATCACTTTCCGGAGTAACTGAGATCATCTTTGTCACTGTTGTTAAAAAGTTTGCAAATGGAAGCATTTGACAGCTAAATTTTGGTAAAGTTGTTCATGCATTCTATCATCCAACACTTCTCTCGGTTTACTAGGAATGCAGTAGTTGTTATTAACGTGAGGAAGAGGATTCACAATAACTTGGTTTCAATGTCTTAAAACTGTAGCATTACCATTTTCTTGTAAGATGTAAAGATAGTAATTGCTCTAAGAAAACTCACAGGGGCTAGTAATGCCTTTAATTAATTTTGGAGAGGTTGAAACAAGGAACAGATTGCGCGACGAGATGAGAGCTACAGGGACTTCGGAAACAATTGTCTTCAGAGCTATTGCTTTTGCACCGTGTCAGCGATGTTGATCTTTACCATTTAACAATTTATCACAGAGTTTATTAGTCATCTCCAGAAACTTGAGCCTCACGGATTTTCTTCACAAAGCGGAGCAAGACTGAAATATTAAATGTAACCAAGATTAGAATCTATGAAAGAGGCATTTCACCAGCATCATCTTTATGTTAAACTAACTAACCTAATAAGTATGCCTAAATTCAAACAGTTTTAAAATTGAGATCCACTGGGTATGTAATATGTATCAGAAACAGATGCATATGCTATAGATGATGGACTACCTACCCTCCCCTCGCCTTGTCCACCCCAAAAAAAAAAAAAAAAATTACACACTATCCACATGAAGCAAAAGAAGAAGGGAGCAGAACGGAAGTCCACTGACAGAAGCAATATCAAGCAAGTGGTCCTCTAAGTTAGACAGCAAAGACCCAAAACCAAAGCATATGTATCCCTCCGTCCCAAAATGATCTTCTCACTTCTTTTTATTGGCATCAACCATGAATAGACTTTGAGCAATTATTTGCAGGATGATTTAATTATCTAATGAAAATGTAAAACTTGTTATTGATATTATTATTGTTTATGGTGTATCAGTTACAAGTTTTAGATTTTACGATGAAGTATAATTAAATCAACCTAAATATTGCTCAATTCGTATAATTAAATCAACCTATAATTATTGCTCAAGATGGTCATCATAGTCTGGTAAAGAAGAAGGAAGATCATTTGGGACGGAGGGAGTATCTGTTTTGACATAGGGAGTATGGCATCTCATTTTCAACTAATGCAATAACAAATAGTATAAGCATGAAAATCAGCTCACCCATTTTACAGCCAAATGCAGTAAAGCGTCACCCAGCTGCATCATCAAGCTGCTGTAGGACAACAATACTGACAACCTTACCTCAAAGATCATTACTCAAGTTTGAAGCTCTCTTTGTTTAACTCATTAAGAAGATCTGATGTTGCCATGTAATCTGTAATCTTTATCCTTTCCTGTCATCTGTATATTCAACTCAAACATGTAAGTGATATGTTGCAGTAAGCAATCTTTTGCAACACACAAAATGGAAGCCTTACTGACCCACTGCGGATTAAAAGAGGATAGGGGAAATTAATCTTTACTCCAAAAAAGAATAAAAACAAATTGGGAACTCTTACCTTTTCCCATGATACCAGTTATGGTTAAGTTCGCCATAATTGAGAAAATAAATTGAAACTTATTTTTTTCTTCAACTAACTGATCAACACTTGCGGATATCTGAGAAGGATATGGAAAAAAATGGATGACATATTGCAAGCAATTAGATAGAAGAGAATACGTAGGGGTAATCCAATCACCAAAAAAGTCATAACCAATAAAAGAGGTATACATGACAGGATCTATAAAATAATTGATTTACTTAACTACCGATAATTCCTAATTAGACCTACAACATAACTTACATTAATTTATCCCTAAATAAAAAAAATACCAAGCCCAAATAATAACTCATGTCTGATTCCCTCATGTTTAATTTTATTTTATTTTTGTTCCGGCAAACTAAAAGGAAAGCTACACACGTTTTTTAAATATTGGCTAGCCATCACAATTATGCGGTCCCAAGCTTAATTAATAAATGAAGTTGTGTGGTACTCTACGTCTTTGTTTGACTGGTGAACAAAAAATCCACTCTTACATACTAGAGGGATTCAGGCAATTCTTTACAGCCCTGAATCAGGGTATTCAGGAAAGAATCATCTGTTCTACGAGCCCTTTTAACTTCTTGACCTAATGAACATTTTAATATTAGTTTTTTGACCTTTTGGCATCGAATGGAATCATTTAATAGGTTGGAGAAACAAATTACCCTACTATCGTCCTGATATCCACTATTATATCAAATCGCAAATTTTACCTACTTCTCAGTTCAAGTATGTGTATAAATTAAACCTACCTGGTTACACAAACACAGCATTAATGTGAGTGTTTGACCAAAAAGTAAAGAACTAACTCTACAATGAACATAAACCCCACACAACAAATAAAGCCCAGATATCATTAACCAAAAAAATAAATAAAAATTAGTCAACAAACAATGTATTAACATATAATCGATATAACTCTGAAAAATCTTTCTGATACAAAAAGTAACCACAATCAAACACCTGAGAGCTTCTAATTCAATTATTCATCATAAACCCTAGAACAAAACAAATTCCTCCTCAACTATAAAAACAAAAATCAGACATAAACACATTCAGGTAGAAAAGGCTGATATCACCTTGCAAAATCAAAATCAAACCTACCGAATAAAATCGAAAGCAAAAAATTAACGAAAAAATGAGCTCAGTTTATACAAATTGCCTCTTTAAAATCATAAATAAATTCATATGAATTGATCGAGAGACTAACCTTGTTCGTGATCAAACCTAGTTGAAAGTATGAATCAAAAGGCGTTCTTAGAGAATTTATATCTCCATTTCGACCCTCGAGTGTCAAAGGAACTGAAGCACGGTTTATAGAGAGTGATTTCCGCGTAGTAATCTGATTTGAACCGGGCCGGAGACGAACTGGTTTATAAATCCGGTTCTTCTTCTAAACCTTATGTGACCTATGTCATAACCCATGCATCATTTATAACAACTTTTGTTAAAAGTTAAATCTAATATTTTAGTAAGATAGTACTCCCTCCGACCCAAAATGTTTGTCTCATTTGACTTTTTTATTGAATTTTAATCACAAATTTATGAGAGATTAATCATATTCATGAAATTCTAAAAGTTGTTGTTGATAATATTATTAATGGTGAATCAATAGAAATTTTTAAAATTTCATGAACATAATTAAATTGTTATATATTTGTGGTCAAAGTTCAACAAAAAAGTTAAATGGGACAAACATTTTGGTACGGAGGAAGTATATACTTCCTGTCCATTTGAAATTGTAAATAAAATTATTGTACACACATACAAATAAGAAGAAATATCTATATAATATATAAAAGCAGAAACATTTCAAGACCATACAGCTCGCCACGTGGAATTTCAAGTCAGCCCTATGTTCACCAATTATTAGCCGCCATGTGTCACATTCAATGAAGAGTTTTAATTTAGATTTTTATTTAAACACAAATTTTAGCTTTTAAATCCAAACAAAATATTTTTAAACGTAATAAATTCAAACTACAGCGGTTCAACTATTTCATCCGAAAGAATGTGATGGTGGTAGAAAGTAGAAACATTGTCTTGGAGCATGCACTGATTTCTCTTATCATTATTCCCCATATTAGATTTTAGATTATTAGATTAGCTTATTTTATTGGATTAAATTTAATTTGTTTAAATTGTATTATTCTCCCAATCCTAAAATGAATGACTTTTTTCAAAATTTAAGAATCATTTTAAAAAATTCAATTTTAATCTAGAAAAAATAATAATCATTCTTTTAATTCATTTTCAAAATTTTAAATTTGTAAAAATATAATGAATTTTGAAAAAAAAAAATTAAATCAAAATATTTAAAAGAACATTTATTTTGAGACAATAATGGTCATTCAATCTATATAATATATAAAAGCAGAAACATTTCAAGACCATACAGCTCGCCACGTGAAATTCCAAGTCAGCTCTATGTTCTCCAATTATTAGCCGCCATGTGTCACCTTCAATGAAGAGTTTTATTTTAGATTTTGATTTAAACACAAATTTTAGCTTTTAAATCCAAACAAAATATTTTTAATTGTAATAAATTCAAACTACAGAGGTTCAACTATTTCATCCGAAAGAATGTGATGGTGGTAGAAAGTAGAAACATTGTCTTGGAGCATGCACTGATTTCTCTTATCATTATCCCCCATATTAGATTTTATATTATTAGATTAGTTTATTTTATTGGATTAAATTTAATTTGTTTAAATTGTATTATTCTTTTCATCCTAAAATGAATGATTTTTTTCAAAATTTAAGAATCATTTTTAAAAATTTAATTTTAATCTAGAAAAAATAATAATCATTCTTTTAATTCAATTTCGAAATTTTAGAATTGTAAAAATATAATGAATTTTGAAAAAAAATTAAATCAAAAAATTTTAATGAACATTTATTTTGAGACAATAAGGGTCATTCAATCTATATAATATATAAAAGCAGAAACATTTCAAGACCATACAGCTCGCCACGTGGAATTTCAAGTCAGCTATATGTTCACCAATTATTAGTCGCCATGTGTCACATTCAATGAAGAGTTTTAATTTAGATTTTTATTTAAACACAAATTTTAGCTTTTAAATCCAAACAAAATATTTTTAAACGTAATAAATTCAAACTACAGCGGTTCAACTACTTCATTCGAAATAATGTGATGGTGGTAGAAAGTAGAAACATTGTTTTGGAGCATGCACTGATTTCTCTTATCATTATCCCCCATATTAGATTTTAGATTATTAGATTCGCTTATTTTATTGGATTAAATTTAATTTGTTTAAATTGTATTATTCTCTCCATCCTAAAATGAATGATTTTTTTCAAAATTTAAGAATCATTTTAAAAAATTTAATTTTAATCTAGAAAAAATAATAATCATTCTTTTAATTCATTTTCAAAATTTTAAATTTGTAAAAATATAATGAATTTTGAAAAAAAATTAAATCAAAATATTTAAAAGAACATTTATTTTGAGACAATAATGGTCATTCAATCTATATAATATATAAAAGCAGAAACGTTTCAAGACCATATTTCTCGCCACGTGGAATTTCAAGTCAGCTATATGTTCACCAATTATTAGCCGCCATGTGTAACATTCAATGATGAGTTTTAATTTAGATTTTTATTTAAACACAAATTTTAGCTTTTAAATTCAAACAAAATATTTTTAAACGTAATAAATTCAAACTACAGCGGTTCAACTACTTCATTCGAAAGAATGTGATGGTGGTAGAAAGTAGAAACATTGTCTTGGAGCATGCACTGATTTCTCTTATCATTATCCCCCATATTAGATTTTAGATTATTAGATTCGCTTATTTTATTGGATTAAATTTAATTTGTTTAAATTGTATTATTCTCTCCATCCTAAAATGAATGATTTTTTTCAAAATTTAAGAATCATTTTAAAAAATTTAATTTTAATCTAGAAAAAATAATAATCATTCTTTTAATTCATTTTCAAAATTTTAAATTTGTAAAAATATAATGAATTTTGAAAAAAAAAATTAAATCAAAATATTTAAAAGAACATTTATTTTGAGACAATAATGGTCATTCAATCTATCTAATATATAAAAGCAGAAACATTTCAAGACCATACAGCTAGCCACGTGAAATTCCAAGTCAGCTGTATGTTCTCCAATTATTAGCCGTCATATGTCACATTCAATGAAGAGTTTTATTTTAGATTTTGATTTAAACACAAATTTTAACTTTTAAATTCAAACAAAATATTTTTAATTGTAATAAATTCAAACTACAGCGGTTCAACTACTTCATCCGAAAGAATGTGATGGTGGTAGAAAGTAGAAACATTGTCTTGGAGCATGCACTGATTTCTCTTATCACTATCCCCCATATTAGATTTTATATTATTAGATTAGTTTATTTTATTGAATTAAATTTAATTTGTTTATATTGTATTATTCTCTCCATCCTAAAATGAATGATTTTTTTTTAAATTTAAGAATCATTTTTAAGAATTTAATTTTAATCTAGAAAAAATAATAATCATTCTTTTAATTCATTTTCGAAATTTTAGATTTGTAAAAATATAATGAATTTCGAAAAAAAATTTAAATCAAAAAATTTTAAAGAACATTTATTTTGAGACAATAATGGTCATTCAATCTATATAGTATATAAAAGCAGAAATATTTCAAGATCATACAGCTCGCCACGTGGAATTCCAAGTCAGCTCTATGTTCACCAATTATTAGCCGTCATGTGTCACATTCAATGAAGAGTTTTATTTTAGATTTTGATTTAAACACAAATTTTAGCTTTTAAATCAAAACAAAATATTTTTAAACGTAATAAATTCAAACTACAGCGGTTCAACTATTTCATCTGAAAGAATGTGATGGTGGTAGAAAGTAGAAACATTGTCTTGGAGCATGCTTTGATTCCTCTTATCATTATCCCCATATTAGATTTTAGATTAATAGATTAGTTTATTTTATTGGATTAAATTTAATTTGTTTAAATTGTATTTTTCTCTCCATCCTAAAATGAAGGGGTTTTTTCAAAATTTAAGAATCATTTTTAAAAATTTAATTTTAATCTAGAAAAAATAAAAATCATTCTTTTAATTCATTTTAAAAATTTTTGATTCGTAAAAATATAATGAATTTTGAAAAAAAAATTAAACCAAAAAAATTAAAAGAATATTTATTTTGAGACAATAATGGTCATTCAATCTATATAATATATAAAAGCAGAAACATTTCAAGACCATACAGCTCGTCACGTGAAATTTCAAGTCAGCTCTATGTTCACCAATTATTAGCCGCCATGTGTCATATTCAATGAAGAGTTTTATTTTAGATTTTGATTTAAATACAAATTTTAGCTTTTAAATCCAAACAAAATATTTTTAATTGTAATAAATTCAAACTACAGCGGTTCAACTACTTCATTTGAAAGAATGTGATGGTGATAGAAAGTAGAAACATTGTCTTGGAGCATGCACTGATTTCTCTTATCATTATCCCCCATATTAGATTTTAGATTATTAGATTAGTTTATTTTATTGGATTAAATTTAATTTGTTTAAATTGTATTATTCTCTCCATCCTAAAATGAATGATTTTTTTTCAAAATTTAAGAATCATTTTAAAAAATTTAATTTTAATCTAGAAAAAATAATAATCATTCTTTTAATTCATTTTCGAAATTTTAGATCTATAAAAATATAATGAATTTTGAAAAAAAAATAAATCAAAAAATTTTAAAGAACATTTATTTTGAGACAATAATGGTCATTCAATCTATATAATATATAAAAGCAGAAACATTTCAAGACCATAGTGGCTCTCACGTGGAATTTCAGTCGGCTCTATGTTCACCAATTATTAGCCGTCATGTGTCACATTCAATGAAGAGTTTTATTTTAGATTTTGATTTAAACACAAAATTTAGCTTTTTAAATCTAAACAAAATATTTTTAAACGTAATAAATTCAAACTACATGGTTTAACTACTTCATCCGAAAGAATGTGATGGTGGTAGAAAGTAGAAACATTGTCTTGGAGCATGCACTGATTTCTCTTATCATTATCCCCCATATTAGATTTTAGATTATTAGATTAGTTTATTTTATTGGATTAAATTAAATTTGTTTAAATTGTATTATTCTCCCCATCCTAAAATGAATGATTTTTTTCAAAATTTAAGAATCATTTTAAAAAATTTAATTTTAATCTAGAAAAAATAATAATCATTCTTTTAATTCATTTTCAAAATTTTAGATTTGTAAAAATATAATGAATTTTGAAAAAAAATTAAATCAAAAAATTTAAAAGAATATTTATTTTGAGACAATAATGGTCATTCAATCTATATAATATATAAAAGCAGAAACATTTCAAGACCATACAGCTCGCCACGTGGAATTCCAAGTCAGCTCTATGTTCACCAATTATTAGCCGTCATGTGTCACATTCAATGAAGAGTTTTATTTTAGATTTTGATTTAGACACAAATTTTAGCTTTTAAATCCAAACAAAATAATTTTAAACGTAATAAATTCAAACTACAGCGGTTCAACTACTTCATCCGAAAGAATGTGATGGTGGTAGAAAGTAGAAACATTGTCTTGAAGCATGCACTGATTTCTCTTATCATTATCCTCCATATTAGATTTTAGATTATTAGATTAGTTTATTTTATTGGATTAAATTTAATTTGTTTAAATTGTATTATTCTCTCCATCCTAAAATGAATAATTTTTTTCAAAATTTAAGAATCATTTTAAAAAAATTAATTTTAATCTAGAAAAAATAATAATCATTCTTTTAATTCATTTTCAAAATTTTAGATTTGTAAAAATATAATGAATTATGAAAAAAATTAAATCAAAAAATTTAAAAGAATATTTATTTTGAGACAATAATGGTCATTCAATCTATATATCTATATAATATATAAAAGCAGAAACATTTCAAGACCATACAGCTCGCCACTTGGAATTTCAAGTCAGCTCTATGTTCACCAATTATTAGCCGCCATGTGTCACATTCAAAGAAGAGTTCTATTTTAGATTTTGATTTAAACACAAATTTTAGCTTTTAAATCCAAACAAAATATTTTGAATTGTAATAAATTCAAATTACAGCGGTTCAACTACTTCATCCGAAAGAACGTGATGGTGGTAGAAAATAGAAACATTGTCTTGGAGCATGCACTGATTTCACTTATCATTATTCCCCATATTAGATTTTAGATTATTAGATTAGCTTATTTTATTGGATTAAATTTAATTTGTTTAAATTGTATTATTCTCCCCATCCTAAAATGAATGACTTTTTTCAAAATTTAAGAATCATTTTAAAAAATTTAATTTTAATCTAGAAAAAATAATAATCATTCTTTTAATTCTTTTTCAAAATTTTAAATTTGTAAAAATATAATGAATTTTGAAAAAAAAAATTAAATCAAAATATTTAAAAGAACATTTATTTTGAGACAATAATGGTCATTCAATCTATATAATATATAAAAGCATAAACATTTCAAGACCATACAGCTCGCCACGTGAAATTCCAAGTCAGCTCTATGTTCTCCAATTATTAGCCGCCATGTGTCACCTTCAATGAAGAGTTTTATTTTAGATTTTGATTTAAACACAAATTTTAGCTTTTAAATCCAAACAAAATATTTTTAATTGTAATAAATTCAAACTACAGTGGTTCAACTATTTCATCCGAAAGAATGTGATGGTGGTAGAAAGTAGAAACATTGTCTTGGAGCATGCACTGATTTCTCTTATCATTATCCCCCCATATTAGATTTTATATTATTAGATTAGTTTATTTTATTGGATTAAATTTAATTTGTTTAAATTGTATTATTCTTTCCATCCTAAAATGAATGATTTTTTTCAAAATTTAAGAATCATTTTTAAAAATTTAATTTTAATCTAGAAAAAATAATAATCATTCTTTTAATTCAATTTCGAAATTTTAGATTTGTAAAAATATAATGAATTTTTGAAAAAAAATTAAATCAAAAAATTTTAATGAACATTTATTTTGAGACAATAAGGGTCATTCAATCTATATAATATATAAAAGCAGAAACATTTCAAGACCATACAGCTCGTCAAGTGGAATTTCAAGTCAGCTATATGTTCACCAATTATTAGCCGCCATGTGTCACATTCAATGAAGAGTTTTAATTTAGATTTTTATTTAAACACAAATTTTAGCTTTTAAATCCAAACAAAATATTTTTAAACGTAATAAATTCAAACTACAGCGGTTCAACTACTTCATTCGAAAGAATGTGATGGTGGTAGAAAGTAGAAACATTGTCTTGGAGCATGCACTGATTTCTCTTATCATTATCCCCCACATTAGATTTTAGATTATTAGATTCGCTTATTTTATTGGATTAAATTTAATTTGTTTAAATTGTATTATTCTCTCCATCCTAAAATGAATGATTTTTTTCAAAATTTAAGAATCATTTTAAAAAATTTAATTTTAATCTAGAAAAAATAATAATCATTCTTTTAATTCATTTTCAAAATTTTAAATTTGTAAAAATATAATGAATTTTGAAAAAAAAATTAAATCAAAATATTTAAAAGAACATTTATTTTGAGACAATAATGGTCATTCAATCTATATAATATATAAAAGCAGAAACATTTCAAGACCATATAGCTAGCCATGTGGAATTCCAAGTCAGCTGTATGTTCTCCAATTATTAGCCGCCATATGTCACATTCAATGAAGAGTTTTATTTTAGATTTTGATTTAAACACAAATGTTAGCTTTTAAATTCAAACAAAATATTTTTAATTGTAATAAATTCAAACTACAGCGGTTCAACTACTTCATCCGAAAGAATGTGATGGTGGTAGAAAGTAGAAACATTGTCTTGGAGCATGCACTGATTTCTCTTATCACTATCCCCCATATTAGATTTTATATTATTAGATTAGTTTATTTTATTGGATTAAATTTAATTTGTTTAAATTGTATTATTCTCTCCGTCCTAAAATGAATGATTTTTTTTTAAATTTAAGAATCATTTTTAAGAATTTAATTTTAATCTAGAAAAAATAATAATCATTCTTTTAATTCATTTTAGAAATTTTAGATTTGTAAAAATATAATGAATTTCGAAAAAAAATTAAATCAAAAAATTTTAAAGAACATTTATTTTGAGACAATAATGGTCATTCAATCTATATAGTATATAAAAGCAGAAATATTTCAAGATCATACAGCTCGCCACGTGGAATTCCAAGTCAGCTCTATGTTCACCAATTATTAGCCGCCATGTGTCACATTCAATGAAGAGTTTTATTTTAGATTTTGATTTAAACACAAATTTTAGCTTTTAAATCAAAACAAAATATTTTTAAACGTAATAAATTCAAACTACAGCTGTTCAACTACTCCATCCGAAAGAATGTGATGGTGGTAGAAAGTAGAAACATTGTCTTGGAGCATGCTTTGATTTCTCTTATCATTATCCCCCATATTAGATTTTAGATTAATAGATTAGTTTATTTTATTGGATTAAATTTAATTTGTTTAAATTGTATTTTTCTCTCCATCCTAAAATGAAGGGGTTTTTTCAAAATTTAAGAATCATTTTTAAAAATTTAATTTTAATCTAGAAAAAATAAAAATCATTCTTTTAATTCATTTTAAAAATTTTTGATTTGTAAAAATATAATGAATTTTGAAAAAAAAACTAAATCAAAAAATTTAAAAGAATATTTATTTTGAGACAATAATGGTCATTCAATCTATATAATATATAAAAGCAGAAACATTTCAAGACCATACAGCTCGCCACATGAAATTTCAAGTCGGCTCTATGTTCACCAATTATTAGCCGCCATGTGTCATATTCAATGAAGAGTTTTATTTTAGATTTTGATTTAAATACAAATTTTAGCTTTTAAATCCAAACAAAATATTTTTAATTGTAATAAATTCAAACTACAGCGGTTCAACTACTTCATTCGAAAGAATGTGATGGTGATAGAAAGTAGAAACATTGTCTTGGAGCATGCACTGATTTCTCTTATCATTATCCCCCATATTAGATTTTAGAATATTAGATTAGTTTATTTTATTGGATTAAATTTAATTTGTTTAAATTGTATTATTCTCTCCATCCTAAAATGAATGATTTTTTTCAAAATTTAAGAATCATTTTAAAAAATTTAATTTTAATCTAGAAAAAATAATAATCATTCTTTTAATTCATTTTCGAAATTTTAGATCTATAAAAATATAATGAATTTTGAAAAAAAATTAAATCAAAAAATTTTAAAGAACATTTATTTTGAGACAATAATGGTCATTCAATCTATATAATATATAAAAGCAGAAACATTTCAAGACCATACAGCTCGCCACGTGGAATTCCAAGTCAGCTCTATGTTCACCAATTATTAGCCGTCATGTGTCACATTCAATGAAGAGTTTTATTTTAGATTTTGATTTAAACACAAATTTTAGCTTTTAAATCTAAACAAAATATTTTTAAACGTAATAAATTCAAACTACAGCGGTTTAACTACTTCATCCGAAAGAATGTGATGGTGGTAGAAAGTAGAAACATTGTCTTGGAGCATGCACTGATTTCTCTTATCATTATCCCCCATATTAGATTTTAGATTATTAGATTAGTTTATTTTATTGGATTAAATTTAATTTGTTTAAATTGTATTATTCTCTCCATCCTAAAATGAATGATTTTTTTCAAAATTTAAGAATCATTTTAAAAAATTTAATTTTAATCTAGAAAAAATAATAATCATTCTTTTAATTCATTTTCAAAATTTTAGATTTGTAAAAATATAATGAATTTTGAAAAAAAATTAAATCAAAAAATTTAAAAGAATATTTATTTTGAGACAATAATGGTCATTCAATATATATAATATATAAAAGCAGAAACATTTCAAGACCATACAGCTCGCCACGTGGAATTCCAAGTCAGCTCTATGTTCACCAATTATTAGCCGTCATGTGTCACATTCAATGAAGAGTTTTATTTTAGATTTTGATTTAAACACAAATTTTAGCTTTTAAATCCAAACAAAATAATTTTAAACGTAATAAATTCAAACTACAGCGGTTCAACTACTTCATCCGAAAGAATGTGATAGTGGTAGAAAGTAGAAACATTGTCTTGGAGCAGACACTGATTTCTCTTTTCATTATTCCCCATATTAGATTTTAGATTATTAGATTAGTTTATTTTATTGGATTAAATTTAATTTGTTTAAATTGTATTATTCTCTCCATTCTAAAATGAATAATTTTTTTCAAAATTTAAGAATCATTTTAAAAAAATTAATTTTAATCTAGAAAAAATAATAATCATTCTTTTGATTCATTTTCAAAATTTTTGATTTGTAAAAATATAATGAATTATGAAAAAAATTAAATCAAAAAATTTAAAAGAATATTTATTTTGAGACAATAATGGTCATTCAATCTATATAATATATAAAAGCAGAAACATTTCAAGACCATACAGCTCGCCACTTGGAATTTCAAGTCAGCTCTATGTTCACCAATTATTAGCCGCCATGTGTCACATTCAAAGAAGAGTTCTATTTTAGATTTTGATTTAAACACAAATTTTAGCTTTTAAATCCAAACAAAATATTTTTAATTGTAATAAATTCAAACTACAGCGGTTCAACTACTTCATCCGAAAGAATGTAATGGTGGTAGAAAATAGAAACATTGTCTTGGAGCATGCACTGATTTCTCTTATCATTATCCTCTATATTAGATTTTAGATTATTAGATTAGTTTATTTTATTGGATTAAATTTAATTTGTTTAAATTGTATTATTCTCTCCATCCTAAAATGAATGATTTTTTTCAAAATTTAAGAATCATTTTAAAAAAATTAATTTTAATCTAGCAAAAATAATAAACATTCTTTTAATTCATTTTCAAAATTTTAGATTTGTAAAAATATAATGAATTATGAAAAAAAATTAAATCAAAAAATTTAAAAGAACATTTATTTTGAGTCTATAATGGTCATTCAATTAGAGATAGAGGAAGTATCATTATCCATTATCCCCTTATCGGATTATCCTATTAGTATACTCTCTCCGTCCCACGTGAATGCAAACTTATTTTCATTTTGGTCCGTCCCACGTAAATGCAAACTTCCCAAACTGGAAATAAATATTTCACTTTTACACTCACAACATTCTCTCTCCTCACTATTCCTTCCACTCATTTTCTCTCCTATTTAATTTTTCATACTCACAACATTTAACTTTTTCTCTTTCTTACATCACTTTTCCTTGATTTCCACACCCAAAAATTTGGTTTGCATTCACGTGGGACGGAGGGAGTATTTTATTAGCTAAATTTAAAATTTTGAAATTATCATATTTGTAAGTGTTTTTAAGTAAGATTCCCAAATCATATTATCAGATTATATTTATTATTTTCAGCTTATCAAATCATGATATTTTATTAGTTTAAATTTAAAATTTGAAAATTGTCATCTAAGGAAAGTCTTTTGGAAGTAATAGTCCTAGAACTTAATCTCTTTTTATAGCCAGAAATCACTATCATTCATTTGTATCTATCATTCTTTTGCATACGTTTTCACGCATCTGCCTCTTCCAAGTTTGTCTTTCTTTTTTCTCTCAAATTCACTTTTTTTTTCAAATTAAATTTGTGCTGCATAGTTCCAATAGTGATTAATATTTAAATAATATTTCAATTTCTAACGAGCTATTATTCTTAGGATAGAAATATCAGTGGTTTACTAACATTTAATGTTGTTTACTAACCTTAATGTATAATGGGTTGTTAGATGTTATAACCAATTTCTAATGCATATTAACTCGATTTGTATGCCATTTGAGCCTGCCTTCTTGATTGTTTAATGCTTGATTAATAAAATACTTAATCAAAAAGATACGAGTATTTATGATTTCCTAATTCTTATCAAGTGTACTAAGTGATACTTGGTGATGATAAAGAAACTGTTGTTAAGTCCGCGCCGAGGGTGATCTCGCAAAGAAGACAAGCAACCAAAATCCAACAAAGCTAACTTCATTATCCTAATTTTTCATTCTCTGCATTATGGCCATTGAACCACGGACATATTTAAATTGATTCTATCATTCTCTTAGTATTATTTAATTTGATCATCCAATTATAGTTTTTAAGAATATTTTTTGTTGTGATTTTTAACTTATGTAATTATCTTGATTCTTTTTTCTGTGTGTTGATCAAACATGTTTCATTTTTTTTTTATGAAACTGATCAAATATGATCCTAAGCATTACATCGTTGTCAAGGTCTCTTTTTAGAAAAAGTATACTCTGTCCCAAAATGAAAAACTAAATTATTTTTCTAATTTTTTCTTGATTAACGATAAATTTAAAATATTTTGGTCATTCATTTTGGGATATAAATACTATATTATATTAAACAATGTACTCTAGGCATTTAGTTTTTTATATACTACTAAAAAATATAATTACGTTAAAAAAACCTCAATTCATGAATAAGTAACACTTTTATGTTTAGTGAATCATATTTTGTGAGGTAATTCTGAATCTATATTTGTTTATGTGATACAAAATTTATCTCTACTATGTGCATCCATTAAAGTGTAAATTAGCTTTTGATATAATTTGTATAGTTTAATATTTTAAGTGATACTTCTTTCATTTTGGAATAAGAATGTTGCAGTCATATTGCACGCTTATTAAGAAAAAAAGTGAGCAAACAGTTTGAGTGGCTTGAAGATTAATTATCAAAAATACTATTTATGATTCAAGTTAATTGAAATACGAAGTATGTACGTTATGTTGTGGTTTTTTGTAATTATAAGCATGATAAGGGCAAAAATTATCATTATTTTCCATTTTAAAACTTTACTCTAGGATGAACGTAAAAAAGGACGAAATAGAAACCTTACTTACTTTGGGACAAAATGTGTATAATATTTTTATTACTAAGAATATTAAGAATCTTATTTTGAATATTTTCAGGTTGAGTCACAGGAATATAATTTCACCATGTTGTTTTTATAATATTTAATTATTAGATTCATTATGCCCGTCGAGTATCGACGGGTTACTTACTAGTATAATATTAATGTGTTGTGATTGTGATTGTGAATAATTGGATATATAGAGAGAAAGTGGAATAATAGTAAGTGGATAGTTGTTGTGATTATGATAAGTAGGTCTCATTATTTAAAAAAATATTATACTTTTTCCATTTTAGGATTTTACAATTTTAATTGAGACACCCAAAATGACAATTTTTGTAATTTTAAATGGGAGGAGGGAAAATAAACTTTTAATAATCTCATTATATTGCATAGTAAGTCTAAATATTAATTAGAAGTTGTTAAATGTTGAAAGGAAAATCAATAACATTCCAAAATATTGAGCATTCATTTTGAAATAATAATTTTGAAAATTTGAAGTTCATCTAAAAACGAAACGAAGAATTTTGTGATAAAAGTTTTGAAAATTTACACTTTCGTTTATAAGGCAAAGGGAATGGTATTTCATAAATTGTCACAACAACGTTGGGCTTTGTCAACATATTTCCTTCTCATCTTTATCTTTTCAAGAGTCTCCATAGCCCCATTTAAATTTGTATTTGAAAGGAATAACCCAAGTAATTGTTTGAATACAAGCACATGGAGGCCCAAAATACTTGCTCGGGTGTAATTATATGGAGGCCCAGATAACAATGAGCGTGAGCTCGGAGTCGCTTCCCTTGAGGATTATGGGTGATGATGCCCAAACGGGCTACCCAGCCCGGACCGGCCCGCCGGTGAAAGGCCAAACGGAGAAACGGGCTTCGCTCAGCCTGTTCGTGTGTGTTAAGGGGCTTTAGCCCGGCCCGTGCTTGAAGAGGATGTGAGGCCCGCCCGTTTGGCCGGGATCCAAGGATCCACGGGCCAAACAAATTTATCCCTTTTTTTTTTTTTTAAACATAATATGAAATGGGGTTGGGGGATTCGAACCTTGGTGAGATGGAAGGTTATTGATTTTACTTGCCACTTGGACACAAGGCTATTTGTGTTATTTATCCAAATGTTAAATATAAATTATAAAAAAAAAAAAAAGGGCCAAATGGACATAAGCCAAACGGGCTTTGGAAGCCCGCGGGCTTGGCCCGCCCGTCGACCAAAAATCTCAGCCTGGCCTGTACCGTCAACAAAGGCGGGCCGGACCACGGGCCGGAACACGGGCTGCGGGCAACGGGCTACACGGGTTGCGGGCCAAAAATTTGTCCACGGGCTAAGGCCCATTTTGGCCTTCATCAATTATGGGGACATACGATACACTAAAACTATATTGGTGCAACTATGATCTTATCGGGTTAACCAAGCACGAGCCTGTTTCATGAAGAGAACTCTTTGATTATGTTACGGGAACCTTGATCCTCGTTCCAAGATGAGCAGGCGAACCATTTAATTGAGCAGGACTATACTCGGGCAATCCTACTACAATAAGGATTCTAATCTTTTTAGAGGTCTAATCATAATCAAGATTTACTTTACTAATACAACTCAACTGCTAATCTCTATTATTTAGAATTACTCCACCGATTACCTATAAATAAGAGATCATATCTTTAAAATCAGGTTTATTCTATTTTCTATTTTTTTCCTTATTCTTTTCTTATTTCTTTCTCATTAAAGAATGATTCTCACGTCGACATTTGCTCGTGAAATTCTGAATTAGTTTTATTATTTGTTTATCTGTTTCAAACTTATTAAAAGCAAATTCAAATATTCGATTTGTTAATTCCGACTAGATTGATCGAATAAAATTTTGGAATGATCAGTATTGTTTTACGGAGTATATGATTTGTAATAATGTTTGAATAGCAAGAGGTAGAAGAAAAAATTATGGGTTTTGAGAGAGATAATGAAAGAAACCCACAAAACAAAAGACAACCACGTTCAAATGGGTCTATATTTATTGATTGTTCCAACTTTTTAAAGTTGATTTAAATAGGGTCTATATTTATAAATGGATCGAAATAATCATATATTAAACCCATGAGCAAAACTATCAACACTTATTATATCATAGAAAGCTGTGATAAAATAATTAAATTTACAAAGAATATGTTGAACTCGAAGTTTGACATGAAAAATATGAATTTAGCGGATGTGATCTTGGAGTGAAAATTTCTAGAATACCTGATGGACTTGTACTGAGTCAATCACATTATGTGGATAAAATTCTAGAGAAATTTAACAAGGATGACAATAGAACCGTGAATACTCCAATTGACACAAGCCTACATTTAACAAAGAATAGAGACGAACATGTGTCTCAGTTAGATATTCAAGGATCATTGGAAGTTTAATGTACTTAATGAGTTGTACAAGGTCAGATATTGCTTATGTTGTGAGCAAACTGAGTCGGTATACAAGTAATCATGGGACGGACCATTGGAAGGGTATTGTGAGAGTACAAAGGTACTTAAGATATACTCGTGATTTTGGATTACATTATACCACGCATCCAGCTGTGATTGAAGGATATACTGATGCTAACTGGATATCAGATATCAAAGACTCTAGGTCTACAAGTTGATATGTATTCACATTAGCATGTGCAACTATATCATGAAAATCTTCTAAATAAACTATTATAGCCAGATCCACTATGAAATCAGAGTTTATAGCCTTGAATAAGTGTGGTGAAGAAGCCGAACGGCTACGCCAATTTTTAGAAGATATTCCAAAATGGACGAAGCCTGTGCCAGCAGTTTGTATCCATTGTGATAGCAAATATGCAATTGGTCGGGCACAAAGTAACATGTACAATGGTAAGTCTAGACAAATACCTCGCAGACATAATACCATAAGACAACTACTCTCAACTGGTACTATATCTATTGACTATGTGAAGTCAAAAGATAACTTAGCGGATCCGTTAACCAAAGGGTTAACCAAAGAGGTAGTTGAAAGATTGACATTGGGAATGGAATTAAAGCCTCTTGAGAAGTTAAAAACAGCGAAAAATCCAACCTAGTTGACTGGAGATACCAAGATCTAGGTTTTTAAAGGGACAACATAACTGTTAAAAGACTTGGGGGCCGTTTGGTAGGTCGATAAATGACCGGATAGGATTATTAGTCCAATAAAAGTATGTTTGGTAGTTAAATGCAATCGTAGTAATTATCCAAAGTACAATCCAGATAAGCATCTGAACACCTCTTATCTCCTTATTTATCCTAAATAAAGGGTGGTATTATTAATCCCTGGATTAATAACCTCCTCCCTATTAATACATGCTAATCATATCGGCCTACCAAACGAGCCCTTGTTGTGTCACTGTGGGGGAACCAACCCCAATCCCATTTCTTAAGTGACATCCCAAAACAAAAGGTTAAGCTTATAGCTTTAAATGATTCTTACACTTCGAAATTGTCGAGTGGGGATAATACGGGTTACTTATAAGAATCACCTATGTGAGAGAAAAGTTTGGCCGCTTTGAGGAGAATTGCGTGAGGCTTAATTCTTAGACCCTCTCACAGAATTAGGCATTATGTTCAGGGCCGTGAATGAATATAGCTATGAGAATTGAAGTGTGTTAGGGAGATACTTGTGTAAAGTATATGACCGGCTACACAAAAAGCTGAACAGTTCAAGGACATCGCGTCTACTGATTAGCAAGTATAGTAAATATATTTTACAAGGGGAAGGTTCAAAGTGAAAACCCTACCTATCCTATGCAGGTGTCAACTGCCGGACTTTATCACCATTTCCTCATCATTTCCTTTGTGTGGGGGATTGTTGGAAAAATGTAGTGGGTGTGAAGGAAATTTGGGAATTTTTCCTAAATTTGTTATTTGTTAAATGACCAAATTGAATGTGGGCTTGTGTTCTACTCCATGAGAACATTGAAATCAAATATTTATTTGTCCAAAATGATTCATGGAGGAATGAGATATTAAGGCTCAAAGTTAGTGGGTTGAAAGTGGGAAAATGTGGTTATCCCACATTGAATGGGAATGTAAAATCCAACAAGCTTAATGTATGTCTGTATTCCCATGATCATGAACAGATTAGTAAGAGCAAACTTAATGTATGTTTGTATTCTCATGATCAGACTTGTAACAACAAGCTTAATGTCTGTTTGTATTCTCATGATCATGAACAGACTTGTAACATCAATCTTAATGTCTGTCTGTTTGATTTCCTCCTTTTGTAACAGTCACACAGAATTAAATTGGTGACTGTTCAGTTGCCAAATTATTGGATATAAGATGAAGCCACAAACCGAGCCACAAACAATTTTTTTAAGCACACCAGAAATTTTTTCCAACAACATCCCCCCTCTCTCTCGTTGCATATTGTAGCATCTTTCCTTTGGCCTCCGTTCATTTCTACATTGTGGTGATACTATCCGGGCACATTGCCAATTTGCCGGGAACTTTAGGTGCAAAGTGCCCCCAGTCCGCACGTTCTATCCTGGGAGACTTGCGTCCTCGGCAGCCTCAAGGACTATCGGTGAGGGGACGAATAAGTCTTAAGGAGACTGATTCATCAGGGCTAGTGCACAACAACCAATTATTACAGCTGATTTGTTTTTTTCAAATTTATTCAGTTTATATTTTTATTTTTAATTTATGTAATTCTTTTCCTTCTGCTATTGTAATTTCTACCAAAATTGTGTGCATAAGAACCACTAGCATCTCAGGTATCCCACACCTAGCTAATGTGTCTATGTGCATAAGAACCACTAGCATCTTAGGTATCTCTCACCTAGCCAATGTGTGAGACCGGATAGTACAAACTGTTGGGTTTTGGGGTTACAAACGCAGCGAAAGTCTTTAATAAATAACACAAAACCCTAGCCTTTGAATCCGTCTAACATGAATAGATAATACCAAGAAATAGATTTTACATACCTTAATAGCGATTTTGTTTGCTCAAAACGAATCTTCAAAAATGAATCTTTGAACCGTTGATGAACCTTTTATCTTCTCCTTGTTCTTCCTTGTGATGAATTAATCTTCAAGCTTTAGGTGATAACGGAATCACCCTCTATCGGTAATCCACACGCTAATGAACCAAGATCTTGTATCTTGTAGGATTGCTAGATGATCCCCGATTGTTAAATCGATATTTCAACAATCAATAGCCGATTATGAAATTGATTGTCAATCAAAATCAATATTTTAGTGTTTCTAAAAATCTAAAATAACATGTGTTTTTAGGCTGAGCCAAAGGATTATATTTATACTTAATATAAATCCCTAACACTTAGGGAGAATCCTTGTCCAAGCCAGAAACCAATTCAATAAAAGACAAATGCGTACGGACATGATTTAGACGCCGGCACGATTCGTGCCTGAGGGCACGAGTCGTGCTTTTGCCAAAACAGTCGTGACACGAGTCGTTCCAATTATTGAACTCGTGCTGATTGAAGGCACGAGTCGTGCCTGAAGGCACGAGTCGTCCTCAACCCTAGAATTGCACAGTTTCACGAGTTGTGCTTTAAAACGCAGTCGTACTGATTTAAAGGGCAAGAGTCGTGACCCTAGGTACGAGTCGTGCTAGATCCCAAAATCCAATTTTCAGCCATTTTCAAATTCGTTCTTTGTGTGTGACCCTTTAGGAATTATAGTTATGTTGGTAGTGAGTCGAAACATCGACCTCACAAGACATAAGTGGTTTCTAGCAAACCATTATATCCACCCAATTAATATAACATCAAAGCTTGATTCCTTGATAGATCAATGTCACACGATGTCATATTGAACATGAGTCATGGTCCACGTCAACTCATATTGTTCAATGCATTCTCGATTCCAAATATGTTGATAATCCAAGTGCATTTGATCCCTATCAAATCACTTAAGTGTGGCCACACATTTCATCAACACCATTCATCGAGGGGCCCAAGCAAACATCTCTCTCAGCGAGAGGGGCAAATCCCATCTTGACTTATCATTCTTCCCTACAAGAATCTAATCGTGCCAACATAGCCCTTATTGCTATCATATTAAAGATAGTGTTATACTACATCAAACACAATGTTCATCATGTCACTACAAAAAAAGTGATTTATAGGGACTACCTTATTTGGGTCGCCCGTCTGGATCCGACCCTATTACTCTCTTTATAGGACGGCTAATTAGTTATTTTATTTGAGTCGGTCAATTTAATTGATGAGACCGTTGTTTTTTTTAAAGCCCACAACATAATTAGTTTAGAAAAAGAAAAATAGTAATTAAAAAACAAAATAAATAAAACCTCCCTAATTTGACGCCCACTCCCACCTCTCCTGCGCGCACCTCCCCTTTACTCCCTCTCTCAATCCCTAAATTCATCGTTCCATTAGCTAGCGGCTGCAAATATCAATTCTTCCGTTCGATTTCTTCCTCCGCTTGTTAGATTAGCGGCTGCAAATATTTCTTCATCATTCGATTTCTTCATCAGGTTCGATTTCATCATTCATTCGATTTCTTCATCGTTTCGATTTCTTCATCGTCGTTCAATTTCTTCATCGGTACAACCTCGTTTGATTTCTCATCCGTCTCTATTAATTACATTGAATTGAAAATAATGTTTACTTTTTTATGAATCATGGCAATTTATGTTGAAACTGCCTTTTGCCACTTATTGATTTTCACAATTTTGTGTAAGTTATTAGGAAAAAATTGCATGGCCACATATGTCTGTGTGTTTCCATTTTTGTTTGTGTGTGAGTGAGAAAGAGTAATTTGAACACTATGAAAAGTGAGGTTGTATGTGTATGTGGTTTGGGCACCTTGACTTTGATAAACACAGGTAGTATAAACAACTGTGGTTCCAAATTTAAATTCGTAGTATTTAATCTTTACATGTCCAATATCGTATTATAAATTTTGTTGTTATTCGAGTTTTTGATTATTTCATTTTTATGTTCAGTACTTCCATAATTAATTTTCTAGTGTATAATTGTATTTATAGCTAATGTAGATTAAAAGATGTGGGGGAAAAGGCACGCAAGTCAGCTTTTTCAGTGAACAAATGAAGAAGGCGGTGGTTCTCATCCTCCGCCGGTATACGATTGGTGCGGATTATCAATCTGGACAACCTAGAGGTAAGTTTGAGTCAATTACTAGAAGTTATCTTTTATTTTGAGTTCTCAATTCTTGAGGTTATTGGTAGATTTGGGGAACTTGAAGTGAGGCTGATAGAGATTAATTTAAAAACTGAAAAGCTACAACGCGCTCATAACTAATTGCTCAAATATGAGCTTGTTTTCCAGTAAGTGATTGTGTTTTTTTTTCATAAGTTATACAGAGCTACATTAGAAGAGAGTACATAAGCTAAATGTTTACTTTCTCCATTGTTCATAAAGCTTGAAGGTCCTATGGTGGCTTTTTGATTGCAGGCTGGCAATTTTTTTCTCTTCTTCTCAAAGAAGTGCTGCAGCTTAGCAGAGGGAACTTGTAGATCATTGCGTTGATGATGGATTTATGGACAGTCCTTTATTATGGAAACAAGTAGTCAATCATAGTCTTATATCTTAGTTTTTTTTCGCAGGTTTCAAAACAAAAGAGCAACGTTGCTCTTTTGTTTATTACTTTTTCTTTTTCTTACAGATTACTTTGTTCTTCACCTAGCTAACAAAACCTATCATTATTTTTAGTAGGTAATAATAATAGTATTATTTTGGTAATAATAATAGTATTATTTTGGTGACTGATATAACAGGTGGTGATTCTGTGTCGAGAGAAGATATCGTTCAAGCTACAGAAAGAGCAAAGACTAAGGTTTATAGCAGTGCAGATGAGGCAAAAACCATTTCCATTTGGAGCGAGGACGCAAGATTATAGAGAAGGTGATGGCAGTGCTGATGATAAGGGGGGGGGGTAGTTTTGCTTGAAATGGGCGAAGAATATTGATGCGACAGAACATCAGATAGTAGTCTCGGAGTTTGGCTAAAATAGGGGTCGGAGTTTTTGCATTTTATAGCTCATTCATTTTTGAAACCTAGAGAATTTGATGCCTTGTAACCCTGTTGGGGTTTGTATGTGGAATTCTTATATGTTGTTGATGAAAAATTTGTTTTAGGGATAATAATATACATAATTTGGCATTTCTGAATTATAGTTCATATTTGTTGGAACGTTTTCAAAGTGATGGTAAGATCTTTACTGTTAAATGGCACCACTAACACGATAGGGTCCCTAATAATTTTCCTCAAAAAAAAAAAAGGCGCCAAATATTATTTGGGTCGGCAATCTCGTCCCTAATAATGGGTACCAAAAACTATTTGGCTCCAAAAAATTCCCGCAAAAAAAAAAAAGAAATTATTTTTTTTAGGGTCGGCTAAATCCCGACCTAAATATAGTATTTGAGACGGTGACGGGGGTCCTAAAACTTTTAGAGTCGCATGTTATTTAGGACCCCCGTTTCCCGACCTAAAGGCCGACCTAAATAGTATTAAGGACCGAAAAATGATCAATTGGGACGGGAAAGTGCCGACCCTAATACCTCTGTTTCTTGTAGTGTGTGGAAGACGATGATAATCTCAGGTACAAAGGATTCTAATGACACGACTATCATGAGATATATGACCATAGACCATGTCATAAATCTCATCGGTAGGTCATGTCCAGTACCTTGTTCTCTAACAAGTACCCATAAGTGTAATGTGCATCTCATGCATATAATCATTTCTATGATTATCCATTACCAACTTATACTAGTTATTCACAATAACTAGGGACGCAGGTTATTATAATAAACATGCAATACATATATTAAACCAAATAAACATACTCTATAATAAACGATAAAGATGATTACATAACGATATTAAGTTATAAGTCAAGCATAACTAAACGCCTAGGGCATTACACCAACAATCTCCCACTTGCACTAGGCTCCATCTGTTATGCATCGTATACCCATGGATCTAACATGACCATCATGCTTTGCTTGTGCGAGGGGCTTTGTAAGCGGATCCCCTATGTTATCATCGGTTGATACTTTGCATATCTCAACGTCTCCTCTATCAATGAATTCTCGAATGAGATGGAAACGTCTAAGTATGTGTTTGGATCGCTGATGTGACATTGATTTCTTTGCTTGCGCAATGACACCATTATTGTCACAATAAAGTTCCACCGAATTAGTAATACTTGGAACAACTTCCAGATCACTAATGAACTTCTTGATCCAAACTGTCTCCTTAGCTGCATCGGATGCCGCTATATATTCGGCCTCAATTGTAGAATCGGCAATAGTACTCTGCTTGGAACTCTTCCAACATATCGCACCACCGTTAAGCATAAACACAAATCCCGACTGCGATCGAAAATCATCTTTGTCGGTTTGGAAGCTTGCATCTGTGTAACCTCTTACAACAAGATCATCTTTCATCCCTCCAAAAACCAAGAACGCATCCTTAGTCCTTCTTAAGTACTTAAGAATCGTCTTAATTGTCATCCAATGGTTTTCACCAGGATCAGATTGGTATCGACTCGTCATGCTTAGAGCATACGAGACGTCGGGTCTAGTACAAATCATAGCGTACATGATAGATCCAATAGCCGAAGCGTATGGAACCTCATTCATCATCTTTCGCTCACTAGTTGTCTTAGGACACTGAGTCTTGCTGAGAGTAACACCATGACTCATTGGCAAGTTACCTCTCTTAAAATTTTCCATCTTGAATATTCTAATAACCTTGTCAATGTAAGTACTTTGACTCAAACCAATTATCCTTTTGGATCTATCTCTATAGATCTTGATGCCATGAATGTAAGCGGCTTCACCCATATCTTTCATTGAGAAACATTTCCTAACCAAGACTTGAAAGTCTAAAGTGCAGGAATGTCATTTCCAATGAGTAAGATATCATCGACATACAATAATAGAAATAATACTACGCTCCCACTGAATTTCATGTATACACAAGGTTCATCTTCGTTCTTGATAAAGCCAAACTCTTTGATCTTTTCGTCAAAACGAAGATTCCAACTCCTAGAAGCTTGCTTTAACCAATATATGGATCTTTGCAACTTGCATACTTTGTTAGAATTTCTTGGATCGACAAAACATTCGGGTTGTGTCATATACACATCCTCAAGTAACTTCCCATTTAGGAAAGCTGTTTTGACATCCATTTGCCATATCTCATAGTCGTAATACGCAGTTATGGCAATTAAAATTCTAACAGACTTAAGCATTGCAACAGGCGAAAAGGTTTCATCATAGTCTACACCATGAATCTGCTCATATTCCTTTGCTACAAGCCTAGCCTTGTAAGTATGCACCTTCCCATACATGTCAGTCTTCTTCTTGAATACCCACTTGCACCCTATGGTTTTTACACCTTCAGGTGGCTCAATCAAGTTCCAAACTTGATTATCCGACATGGATTGTAATTCGGATTCCATGGCTTCTAGCCATTTATCCGAATCAGGAGTGGACATCGCCTATTGATAGGAAGTAGGTTCGTCATTCTTAATGACTTCCACTTCATTACTTTTCGATACGAGAAATCCATATCTCTCGAGTTCGGATCGTACTCTATCCGATCTACGATGGACTTGTGGATCTTTATCCGGTTCCACAATTTCTTGTGAACTTGGTTCCGTCTCTACTCTCGGTTCCATATTATTTTTAGGTTCTTGAATTTCTTCAAGATCAATTTTACTCCCGCTAGATGCTTTATTGAGAAACCGTTTCTCAAGAAAAGTACCATACTGAGCAACAAACACTTTGTTCTCATTGCGGTTGTAAAAGTAATATCCTTTGGTTTCCTTAGGATAACCAACGAAAATAACTTTGTCAGATTTAGGTGCTAACTTATCAGAGACAAGTCTCTTTACATAAACTTTGCAACCCCAAATCTTCATGAAAGACAAACTATGTTTTCTTCCATACCACTTCTCATGTGGGGTCTTAGGAGCCGATTTAGTAGGGACTATGTTCAGTGTGAACGCAACAGTCTCTAATGCATGTCCCCAAAAGGAAACAGGAAAGTTAGCTTGACTCATCATTGAACGAACCATGTCTAACAAGGTTCTATTCCTCCTTTCGGACACACCATTCCATTGTGGTATTCCGGGTGGAGTCAACTCTGAAACAATTTCACAGTTTTTGAGATGATTGTCAAACTCTTGGCATAAATATTCACCATCACGATCGGATCGAAGTGCTTTGATAGTTTTGCCAAGTTGATTTTGTACTTCATTTTGAAATGTTCTAAACATCTCAAACGATTCACTTTTGGACTTCATCAGATATACATAGCCATATCTAGATAAGTCTTCATTGAATGTAATGAAATACCGAAATCCTCCCCTAGCAATGCTGCTTAATGGTCCACATACATCCGTATGTATTAGGGCCAATAAGTCATTAGCCCTTTCACTAATCTTAGTGTAGGGTGGTTTGGTCATTTTTCCCAATAAACAAGATTCGCATACCTCATATGATTCATAATCATGTGAATCTAAAAGTCCATCTTTATGGAGTTTAGATATGCGTTTCTCATTTATATGACCAAGCCGGCAATGCCACATGAACGTGTTGTTCACGTCATTCGGTTTAGATTTCTTGCTTACATGATAAATATCTTCAACATCATTTTGTTTCTCAACATCAAGAACATAAAGGTCATTAAATGAATTTGCAATACAATAGAGCATATCATTTAAATAAATAGAAAATTTCTTATTCTCAATAAGAAAACTAAATTCTTCATTATCCAAACAGGAAACATAAATAATATTCCTACTCAAATCCAGAACGTAATAACAATTGTTCAAAACAAGTACTAGTCCACTAGGTAAAGTTACATCATATGTTCATACGGCTAATGCAACAACTCTTGCTCCATTCTCCACAGGTAGGTCCACTTCACCTTCTTTGAGTAGCTTTCTATTCCTTAGTCCCTGCACATTTAAACAAATGTGAGATCCACATCCAGTATCTAATACCCATGAACTAGAAATAGAAAGGAAAATATCTATCACATAGATACTTGAATCAGTAGCAATCGTATTGCTCTTCTTCGCCTTTAGGCCTTCCTTGTAAGCCTTGCAATTACGCTTCCAATGACCAACTTCTTGGCAATGATAGCAAATCGCATCCTTTTGAGACACTTTGGGTGTTGCCTCTCCTACATTGACAACTTTTGCCTTAGGCTTAGCAACAATTGCTTTTTGAACACTTTTCCCTTGTTAACCATTAACACATTTGCCGTACCAGGCTTCTTGATATTCTTCTCTGCAGTCTTAAGCATCACATGCAATTCTGACAGATTTTTATCCATGCCACTCATGTGATAGTGCATTATGAATGACCATAACTTTCAGGCAATGAATTCAATATCATATCCGTAACGAGTTCCAAACTCATAGGATTTTCAAGCCTTTCTAGACGCTCAATATGTCCTTTCATCTCAAGAACATGAGCACCAACTGACTGCCCTCTTGCATCTTGCATGCATTCAGGGATTTCACAACATCATACCTCTCTTGTCTAGCTTGAACTTGGAACATTTCATTTAAACGCTCGGCTAGATCAAAAGCAGCTTCCATGTGTTCAAGGTCCTTCTTCTGAAGAGTCTTACACATGGTGGCAAGCATAAGGCATGCAACATCATTAGAATCATCAACATGTTTCTTATATGCATCCTTATCTGCCCTTACAGCATTGGCAGCAGGTGGAGGTGGAATGGGTTCGTCAAGAACGTACAGTTTCTTCTCTTGCCATAGAACAATTCTTAGGCTTCTGATCCAATCAGAATAGTTTGTACCGTTCTGTTCAAGTGAGAAAACAGATCGCATTGACAGGGGCTGATTATTGTGAGTTACCATTACTACAATAAGATATACAAACAATAAAACATATAAGTATCAACACATTTACCATCTAAGAGCAAATAATGTATTTCATAAACACTCCCACTAAATTATACACCTTCAAATACAAGCATGTATTATATAATCATAATAGGCTAAGATCCATATTTCACTTGATTTTGGTTTAACTGAGTCAATACTCGAAATAAAGCTATTTAGGTAGATAACATCAATCATATCATATATGACTCTTAGATCTTTTATGAGATTTCTAGACATTTAATGTCAACACATGTTTTAAATCTCATCTATGTCTTGAGTCAAATCTCATTTGAAAGCACCAATTAAGTTAAAACCTCTTTCAAACGTACGAGACACGGAACGATGCACCTAACTGAGTCAAAACTACATCAACCGTTATCTCATCTTGATCACAAATTAAGATATAATGATGCACCCAACTGAGTCGAAACTACATCAAAATACCCTAAAATTTCACAAGTGTTCTAATCAAGGGGTGTCATAAAACTTAAACATTTAGAAGGTTTTACACATTGTAACAAACATCGCATGGTTGTATAATGAAACTTATGTGTACATAATCATGAACATAGGACTTCACAAAATTTCTTAAACAAACAATTTGTTTCAAATCTGAGAATTTACCGATCTAATTAATCAAATTAAACAGATCAATAACCCATGTCAAAGATTAATCATATCAATCAACTATTAATCATAACCATGTTATATAGCATATAATTGTTTTCTCAAAATAACACATATAAAATCATAGATCTATTTCATATAGCATGTAAAGCATTTAATCAAATTAAATCTAGCATGCCAATTTTAACCTAATCATGATAAAAGTGACTCTGATACCACTGTTGGGTTTTGGGGTTACAAACGCAGCGAAAGTATATAATAAATAACACAAAACCCTAGCCTTTGAATCCGTCTAACATGAATAGATAAAACCATGAAATAGATTTTACATACCTTAATAGCGATTTTGTTTGCTCAAAACGAATCTTCAAAAACGAATCTTTGAACCGTCAATGAACCTTTTATCTTCTCCTTGTTCTTCCTTGTGATGAATTAATCTTCAAGCTTTAGGTGATAACAGAATCACCCTCTATCGGTAATCCACACGCGAACGAACCAAGATCTTGTATCTTGTAGGATTGTTAGATGATCCCCGATTGTTGAATCGATATTTCAACAATCAATAGCTGATTATGGAATTGATTTGAGGTGTTTTTTTATCTTTGATTCTCAATCAAAATCAATATTTTAGTGTTTCTAAAACTCTAAAATAACATGTGTTTTTTGGCTAAGCCAAAGGATTACTCCCTCCGTCCCACCCCACTTAAGAAAACTTTTCATTTTGGGCGTCCCACTTCATTTAAGAATTCCCAAAATAGAAACCTTAAATCACTATTCTCTCCATTCATTCTTTCTCCTACATTATTTTAATACTCACAACACCATTATAATTACTATTCCCTCCACTCATTCTCTCTCCTATTTAATTTTTCACACTCACAACACTTTTTTCACTCATTCTCTCTCCTAATACTATAATAATATTCCTTAATTTCCGTGTCATTTCAAAATTTCCTAAGTGGGCTGGGACGGAGGGAGTATATTTATACTTAATATAAATCCCTAACTTTTAGGGAGAATCCTTGTTCAAGCCAGAAACCAATTTAATAAAAGACAAACGCGTACGAACCTGATTTAGACGCTGGCACGAGTCGTGCCTGAAGGCACGAGTCGTGCTTTTGCCAAAACAGTCGTGACACGAGTCGTTCCAATTATTGAACTCGTGCTGATTGAAGGCACGAGTCGTCCTCAACCCTAGAATTGCACAGTTTCACGAGTTGTGCTTTAACACGCAGTCGTACTGATTTAAAGGGCACGAGTCATGCTAGATCCCAAAATCCAATTTTCAGCCATTTTCAAATTCGTTTTTTGTGTGTGAATCTTTAAAAATTATATTTATATTGGTAGTGAGTCGAAACATCGATCTCATAAGACATAAGTGGTTTCTAGCAAACCATTATATCCACTCAATTAATATAACATCAAAGCTTGATTCCTTGATAGATCAATGTCACAGTCCCTTTGTCACACGATGCCATATTGAACATGAGTCATGGTCCATGTCAACTCGTATTGTTCAATGCTTTCTCGATTCCGAATATGTTGATAATCCAAGTGCATTGATCCCTATCAAATCACTTGAGTGTGGCCACACATTTCATCAACACCATTCTTCGAGGGGCCCAAGCAAACATCTCTCTCAGCGAGTGGGACAAATCCTATCTTGACTTATCATTTTTCCCTACAAGAATTCAATCGTGCCAACATAGCTCTTATTGCTATCCTATTAAAGATAGTGTTAGACTACATCAAGCACAACGTTCATTATGTGGAAGACGATGATAATCTAAGGTACAAAGGATTCTAATGACACGACTATCATGAGATTTAATCATGAGATATATGACGATAGACCATGTCATAAATCTCATTGGTAGGTCATGTCCAGTACCTTGTTCTCTAACAAGTACCCATAAGTGTAATGTGCATCTCTATGATTATCCATTACCAACTTATACTAGTTATTCACAATAACTAGGGACGCATGTTACTATAATAAACATGCAAAACATATAATAAATCAAATAAACATACTCTATAATAAACGGTAAAGTTGATTACATAACGGTATTAAATTATAAGTCATGCATAACTAAACACCTAAGGCATTACACCAACACAAACAATACTGCTCCCTCCATCTCTGAGTTGACTTTTCAACATTGATGATTTACTAGTGTGTACAACGTCAATTTTTTTATTTAGAAACATTTATTTTGATACAAATCAAAATGAAAAGTACGACATTTATCCCGAGACTTGTTCCAAGACAAGTATTTGTAACAACTTAGTTGGAAATTTTATTCCACGACAAAGAGTGTATTTTGTAACAACTTGAGTTTGAAAATCCTCATTAGTATGCAAACATAAGCATCTTGAATCCACTTTTGACAGGCACATTCAAAAAATTAAAAATCTATGGATTATAAGTGGCCCACTTAAATAGGACACTATCTATCACACCTAGACAATGTGAAATGGGGTATCACAAAATCAATCTGAACGTCATAACACTCGTTGAAGATCCAAAGATACTCTTAATTATCAATAAGACTTAACCGAAAATGATTTTAACAAAACCGTTTGATAGAAGTCAACTTCAATGAAACAAATCATAGGGGAGAAGTACATATTTACAATGTAAGAGGTGAAGTGGAGGACTTTTGGGGACACTTGATGAGTGGCCGCAAAAATTCTTATTGTTTGTACACTAGGAAAATTAAGCTACAAGCTAACAGCTCTTGATGGAACTTCCAACTCTCCTTCTTTTGTAGCCACGTTCACCCAAGGCGTCTCCTGAAATTTAAGGTCTGGTATTTAATATGACCCTCCTGGAGTTTACAAGCAGCTAGACCCCACTCACTCACGCACACTAACACAAGTAAAAAAAAAAAACCTCTATCCCTAAATGAATTTCGAAAAAAGTTTCAAATTTGAGCTTGATCGACATTCATTTAGGGAAGGAGGGAGTAGAAATAATAGATGAGATTAATTCACATATTGACCTGCAACACAGTCCTGCATAAACAAACATTGCTCTAATGTAGTGAAGCCCTTAACAAGGACATGAATGCTAGGGTAATTATTACAGCTCTTCTTAGAATTGTTAAAGTTTTCGGTTACTAACAGTTTCTTTATTCTAAGCACGTAGAAGATCTTGTTTAAAAGTTCAAAAGCGTGCATTATATCATTTACTACTAGACCTAGAAACTATCCCAAGCTCAAAAACTAATCTTAAACTCACTAGAGGAAAGTCTCTTACAGGAGTCTTGTATGCTCTGTTTTTGAAGATCCATTATGTGAAAATCAGTCTTTATATGGATGAATTATTATCTCTAAAATGCTTATTGAAACAAGACCCCCTTTTCCTAGCTTGTTTATTAATAGCCCCTTTCCTGAAAATCAAACATTTAGCAATACCCACCCTGTTACCCTTCAACCTAAAGATAAGAGCACAGCCCTTCAATAATAGGGTTACATTCACTGTCCACCCATGAAGTTTGGCCAAATGTTGGTGCCAACCCTTTCCTTCACAATTTTCATTTTCAGTTATACCTATAGAAGGGTGGGGACTAATACTTGGTCAAACTTCAGGGGTGGGCAGGAACGCGGGGTAGGCACTAAATTCAACCCTCCAATAATATCATACTTGACTTTAATAGTGGACTAATGAGAGAGAGAGAGACTCCCAAATGGGATGGAGTAAGTACCGTCGAATCCATTGATCGTGTTTGATGTTGAAATATTTCGGATGCCCCATCTCCATAAATAATTTTTGCTCCCTTTCCGGGTTTCTCCACAGATCCTACAGCCTCCTCATCAACCAACACTGCATCTACATAATTGCTTCCTGTTTTGGCATCTGGGATCTGCAAATAAAGTGTGAAGAGTCCGTGCTTAGACAGTCACTAAAATGCAAATTGTACTTGTGAACATAAATTTACATGCCTCATGACCTGATTGAAGCACGTAATTAATGCCAGTAACAATCTAGATTACTAATAAATATAGATTTTATGCTTTAAGTCGTTCACATAATGCACCAGCCAGTCTTCCTAGTGGAAATAGACTGGGCATGACAATAATCCCTAGACCACACATACACAAAGAAGATAGATACAGCAAACCTCACTAACTGAAATTTATCTAAAAAAAGGGAGAAAAAAAGCTCTATGAATCTGCAAAGTGCCACAACTTTCAGTAAACAAGTTTTTCAGATATCTTATTTAAATGAAAAACAGCATGACTCCCTGCCAAATGCAGTGGGCATGGCAATATGCTGCATTACTGCAAAACAGATGAGCCTGAAATGCTAAGACAGTTTCAACTTTAATTCCCATTGCATGGTTCTGCTGAAAACTGTACTCAGATTACTTAGTTTGCAAGTCAAAACTGCAAGTATTAAAATTAGTAACCATTTGTATACCTCATACATGGAATCCACAAGAACGCTTTCTAAAATGGCTCTTAAGCCTCGTGCACCAGTGTTCTTAGCTATTGCTTTCTTTGCAATCAGCCTTAGTGCTGTATCTGTAAATTGTAACTTAACCTGAAAGTCAAACGAGGAGAAATTACAAAAGAAGGATAATTTATCAGCATTCCATTGCCGTGGATTCCACAAAAGGAAGCCAATATTACAAATTTGTGGACCAGGTTATGCAGCAACTGGATCAAATGCTTACATCGTTCATATCAAACATCTTCTTGTACTGTTTTCCAAGTGCATTCTTAGGCTCTGTAAGGACCTATTGTGCAGATCATAGAGATTATCAAGTTTCTTATATTGAAAAGGACGCACAACCACTTTTTTATTTTTCGATAAGCAAGGGAAAATAAAAGGATCAGAAGGAAAATAAAAAGTGGAGTAAAAGGGTGACCACTTCAACTTTAAGGAAATAAAACATTAAAACAAAGAGAAAGAATTCTGATACAGAAGAGTCAATGTCCTAAAGCTCAACATGTGAAAGTTGCATAGGCATCAAGAACTGATGTTTTTATCGAATTTCAAAATTTCCATCCAACGTTCATTAATTCACATACTGAGCTATGAAAAAAGCACTTCTTTGAGTCACCTGGCCAATGGAACCTTAATGATCCCGGCTGGCCGGTCCGACCAGAACACAAAGACCAGAATTTTAAGAAAACTACAAAAATAAAGAACTCTTTTTTCCGTGCGAAAAACCATAGCACAAAGAGATTAACTATCGATCGCTGGTCAGGAAAAGAGGCACCAGACAAAGCCCTTCAGGATGTTTGTAGGCACATTATTCTTCATAATTAACAAGAACTTTGAAGGAATGGACAAACCTGAACAAGTTGTTCCTCATCCAGAGCAGATAGGCTAACTAGAATAGGAAATCGTCCAATAAATTCAGGAATGAGACCATATGCAATAAGGTCACCACTTTCAACCTGTCATTGGAAAGCAGCTCTCAGACAACTAACCAGAGAACTTTAAAGTTCAAATTTATAATGTAAAAGTGTTAAATATATCAAACAATTATAAGTGCAAAAGTCTTTTGGACTTAGCCATAAAAGTGTTTTTTTTCCTCACAGATTCCAACAGTGATGATGTCACTACAGCATTAGTCATTCCAATCCTCATATTAGCACGAACTGGTGCCCCAAAACCAATTGAAGAATCTTGCCGTCTGGCACAAAAGCAGTGAGAATCAAGAATATTCCCATTGAGAGCATTACTTAAATGATTCAATCAGAAATCAATCAATAATTTCTCACGAAGTATTACCTCTCAGAAATGGTCTTCTCCAAATCAATGAAAGCCCCACCACATATGAAAAGGATATCTTTTGTATCTATCTGCCAATATTGCATTGAGATGATGGGACAATAAAATCAGCAAAGTCAAATGGTCAACAAGTCTACAAACATCGACACTCATTTTTAACACAATGATACTTCATTCATTTCTATGACACTTCTCAATCGTCAGCAGTTCAATCAATAAAATATCCTAATGATTGGCAAAGCCATGATAAATTCAGAGGTAAAATCATACAAGGAGCACATGGTAATACATAATACGTTAGGTGCAATTCAACCCTTGACCAGGTTCAAGCTAATTAGCAAGTTAACGTCTGCATAACTTTTCTTACAAAAAGAGTATCAACATGAGCATGTATGGCTTTGTTCCACTCTGTGTATTTGACTAACTCCTATAATGGGAACGCCATAAACAGAATAGGTGGGAGTTAAATCCCATTTTTGCACTAATAGAGAAGGCAACACAAATAACTCGGTCTCTTTATCTGGCAATCACACACAAGAACTGTAAGCAAAGTTATAGGAACTTGCTGTTGAGCTATCTATTTTTATTTTCAGCTGTGGCTTAATATGTCAGTCAATGCCACACACTCAAGAATCGTCAAATAGCAGAATATTGATAACATGAATACAGGCAATAAAATCTAGAGAACATATACATACGTCCAACGTCAGCTTCATTGAGGAATCACACTTGGATAAAATGAGTAAGGTCCAATGTACCTGAATGCTATCACCACGAGGTTGCTTTCGAGCTCTATTATCAGGAACACTCACAATCTGAATTAAGACAGTATTTAAAAATCTCAAGGACAAGCAATTTATAATTAAGAAGTTGAAAAAACAGAAAGGCATTCTTGCTACATTAAGATAAAATATTGCAATGGCTAACTGAAATACGCTTGATCATAGAATTATAGCAATTGTACACACAGTTCCTTCCAGCATTTTCAACAATGCCTGTTGAACACCCTCTCCAGACACATCTCTTCCAGTATTTAAGCTCTCAGACTGCATGAAATCATCAGATATATTGTCAATTTTGGCTATACGCACATACAAGTACCTACTAATAAGTTTGAGTATTACAGCAGACCTTCTTAGTTATCTTATCAACTTCATCGATGTACACAATCCCCTGCTGAGCAGCTTCCACATTGAAGTCAGCAGCCTGAGAATGCACACATGATATTAGCGTGTAGAACAATGAAGACTGCCTTCCTGATCCATCAAAAAGGAAGAATGAAGTGTACCACATAAATATAGTCAAGAAGACAATAATGTAGCTGTAATTAACGGAAAAAGGCTTCACTTCTGGTTAGAAAAAAAACAGAAGTGCAATTTCCGTGTCGCAGGATGTGAAGATTGTCAAACGGAAAAATAAATAAATTATGATGGCATCGTAACGTACCGTCACTTGAATGAGAGTAAGATATCTCCAACAAGACTACAAGAGTTCCATAAGGACAGGAATCCAGTCTACTTTCAAGTGATCCTAGGTCTTGAGTTCGTTACAATTGAGAATGTATATATACATCGCATGCCACAATGTACCAAAGCACAACAAATGGGAACGCATACACTAATTCTTATGCAATGATTCACGAACCATCATATGTCAAGTAATCAATTTAAAAACCAGCACTTAAGCTTGATGATAATCACAGTCTCACACAGGGCAATATGTAACTAGAGTAATGGAAGAACCAGAAGGAAAAGGCTTAATGCCCATATTGATACCCGTACTGTCCACTTATTCATAATACTGGGGATTTCCACACTAGAAACTTAATTTGTAAGCTTGTCCGAATCCAATGAGCATAAGAGTGACATCTATTTAGGAGCAGAAATAACAACACAGTAATTGTAGTATAATACTCATAGTAGTAGTGGCATTCATAAAAACAAAAAGGAACTCCTTACATGTCCCCATTTGACAACTCTTTGTTCTATAAACATTTCATTAACTGAGCAAGTCCGCAATTCGATAAAGCACATTAACCCAATCTCCTAGCCACATTTACTAACTTCTCTTCGCCAGGATATTACAAATCTTTGGAGCACGAATTAAGTTCCCCAATAATAGTAATGAGAATATGATCATGTCCTTGGATATAAACACTAAATGCTTGAATCAGTGTGCGTACCATAAGTAGTTTGTATAATATTGATTCGACGTCTTCTCCAACATAACCTGCCTAGAGAGAGACAGGGGTCCATATCAGTGCCTATGGATCAAAACCATGGTTGAAGGCAATATATTTGCAGAAAATTCCAAAAGGAAACAGAGCACTCTTCGTAATGAAGCAAACTGAAGTCTCCAGTATCATTATAAATATAAAAGAAAATAACAAACTAACTTAATACCTCCTAAAAATTGATAAAAAATGATATCAATATAATCTAATCAGGATTTCATTCAGATAGATAAACTACGTGGTACATAAGAACGAACGAGAAGAATAGCTAGCAGTATAAAGTATGAACAAGGATTTCCAGAAGTAGTCTCTCGTGCATGACAGTATGCTAAAATATTTATTCCTTCATAACAGGAAGGCAGTTTGGGCTACAAACAGTATAATTTGTATACCTGCCAAAACAGTTGTACAAAAGAGCCCTAGTAAGTAAATTGGGTTGTGCATCAAGTATCAGTTCCATTTTCATGGTATGTACCCAAAATTTATTGTTTTGGTGTATAAGATAAATTAGAATATTTTGAAAAAGGTCCACTGTTCAATTATACTTGAAAAGAATAGATATATCCTTACAGTAATATTTGAAACTAAACAGACTATCGCTATTTCTAATCTTACTTGAGGAAGTATCCATTAGATACAAATACATATAAAACTGTGCATAGAGACTAGTGGTTTGGCAACTTATAAGGCACATGCAAGTCCACATCAATCTGACATGGAGTCAAGGAATTACAATCGACCCCACCTAAATCCTTGAACGTCCCTGTCAAGGCCTGTTAGAATTGGCACCTTGAACGATGTAGCACTTTGTCATGCACAACACTGTGTTCTACATTTCCGACTTGGGACTCAATTTGACACCTCCAACACCCAAAAGCATGATCAATTACGCATGACTAAGGTCACTAAGCACTTGTCTATATTAGGTCCATCACAAGCTCACCTAAAGGTCCATCAATGATGCTCAGTCACATAGAGGTAGTAGTGGCCACTTACAAGGCACATCTAAGTCTCACATCCACCCAACACAGGAATGGGGTGTCAAACTGTGAATCATTTCATTAGAAACATCCAAAATGTACCCCGTTAAGGTGGTACTTGAGGTTCAATAATCCTATATGCTTCTGAAGCAAAAAAGGTAAAATACTTGAGTCTGCACAGCAGATATTGTATTCGGCACTTGTATTATGTATTGTACGTATTTTCTGCGGGTGACTTCGTACAATACATGATTTCCTAACGAGTGTGGGCAGATTAAGACACATAGAACTTTAAAAAATCAGGTATGCGCTACAATTAGTTAGTAAACATATTAGGTTATGAAGTATTATAACAAGGCGCATTGCTCTTCTAACAGATCCTTGTTATAAGAAATATCAAATGAATATGCCAAGAATTCTAACATTTTTCTTTATATTCATTGAGAAACTAAGAAAAGAGAAACATTTGGAGCATTGTACTTGCATAAAGGAAAAATAAAGGCATGCATGTTTCAACACAACTTCACAAGGCAACTCCTCAAACATAGTTTAATAACAAATTAAGGAACAAAAAATATCAAACCTGCCTGTGTTAGTGTTGTCGCATCAGCAATGACAAAAGGTACATTCACAACACGAGCTAGAGTTTTTGCAAGTAAAGTTTTCCCTGTCCTTTCAGTCAAATTAAAAATAAACAATTCACAATGGCAGCCATATAAAAAGCCAATAAACATCAAAATCTGCAAATAACCACAAGTATGACTTAGGAAGTTCGCATACCTGAGCCAGTTGGACCCATCAATAAAACATTGCTCTTGTCTAGCTCAACATAGTCAATATCATAATCTTCATCTCCAGCATCATTTAGTGTTGCATCCAGGCTGGTATCACGAGAACTTCATAAATGGAACTTAAGGCCAAAAAAGATACTGCAACTAATCCATGATATAAGAAATATACATTTAAGCAGCAGTTAGCATATAGAGAAACATTTATCTTCTGCAATGTTTACGAGATACTCCCTCCGTCCCATCCGAAGTGTCTCAAAATGAGATCGGCGCGGGAATTAAGGAAAGTGAGGTAAGAAAGAGAAAAAGGTTAAATGTTGTGAGTATGAAAAATTAAATAGGAGAGAGAATGAGTGGGATGAATAGTTAGGAGAGAGAATGTTGTGAGTGTAAAAGTAAAGTAGGAGAGAGAATGAGTGGGGTAGGAAGAGTATAAAAATAATAAAAAATTTCCATTTTGGGATTGAGACACTTTAAATGGGACGCCCAAAAAGGAAAGTTGAGACACTTCGAGCGGGACGGAGGGAGTATATTGGATTTTGCAAAATTAGAAAAAAAAAAATTAGCTCATGTAAATTCATCTGGAACTTTGCAATACTTTGATAAGAAGAATCTTCCGCAACCAAAAGGATTTTCATCAAGTTTCCATATTTCACATTCAAAGTTATTAAAGAGGCTTAATTGTGACCAATATATCGTTTAAAAAAATGAAAACAAGAATATGACAGTTGCACTTAACATAATTATGAAACAGTGAGACATTCTTATTTACGAGAACCATGAGACGAAAAAATATACAGAAGTTGAAATGCACGACTGGTAGAAAATTAAAAGAGTATCATGCAAAAACACTCGGGCAGTTTGGATAAGGCTTTGTGAGTCACAGTCTTCAAGTAAGTTCAAAATAATTGATTGACTCTTAAGGATGTAACTTGAACGGAGTATCAAATTGATTATAGCCTATTATCATCGTAGTCATCGTAGAAACAGAAAACATAGTGATGGTTACACTTCTACCAATCAGCATAACCCAAACAGTTAAAAGTTAAGGCCCAGATTTCTCTGGGCCAATTCAGTCTAGATATAGTTGGCCAAGAAAAAGGGTATTCCCAAATAACCTGATGCTTACTTCTCAGTATTCTACACTTACTTGACCAGTGGTGCAAATACTTCTATTATTCTTTTGGTTATTCTTAGAAGTTTTAGAATTATATATTTCTAGCTAAATGTTGCAAGAAAATAGCATACTGCATCCGTTCCTACCAATGAAGTGGTGTTAATGGCATTGGTACATAATTTACTTACACTACAGAAGCTTTTGCCACAATTGAAATCATATCTCATGGATTGATTTCAACAAGTACACAAAAGCAACTCACTCTTTATGTGCTGAAGCATGGTATATCCTCTTGTAGTGGTTGTAAACAGCCACAGAAAGCACCTGCCATGTGGAGCATATTATCAAAGAAAGGCTTCAACGATTTATGAGTTCCTTCAAGAAATTAATATAAACAATCTAATAGCCTAAGAAAATTTACTTAACGAATTCAGCTGCCCCCAATATTTACAGAGCTGTCTTGATGTGATTTTAGATATTATAATTGAAATTCACCTTTATATGCAGTTCATTAGAAAAGGTTCATTTTTTTGGCATCAGGAGCAAATCACATTATATCTGTGCGCACCAGTCATTATCAAACCACAAAATTTTGAGATAAACTTAAACTTCAATTCACAATGCTTCCCTAGTTTGTAGAGACATCCCAAACATTGTTAGTAGTGTATAATTTATGGTAATCAAGATTGTTACATCGTGCACGTTTAATCGGAAACACTAAAAAAATCCTTCACAATGCCATAAAAACAGCTATATACAAGCATTGCTAAGTAAGATTGTAAGAATAAGTACAAATTCCAAACCTTTTTTGCCTTTTCCTGCCCAATAACAAAATCATCAAGTCCTTTGCAGATTTCCTTAGGAGTAGGCAAACCAACTCCCAAACTGGCCCCACCCCACCCAAATTTCCTTTCTTCACCACCACCACCACCGCCACCACTTCCCACCTTCCCCAAAACGGCCCGCTGCGCATCCGCCACATCGGCACCGCCATAAGACCTCAACTTCTCCCACATCTTAACTCCCCCAGCACCAACACTCTTACCATTTTCGTCATCATCATTATTACTACTCCCTCTAACCCTACCAATCTCAAGAAAACTCCCTTGCAACGGCACCAACTTAAACGGCCTAAAATAGAAAGCTGTTTTACAATTAGGGCATATATTCAAAGCTTGATAAATACCAGTCTCCCTAGCAGTGATCGAAAGCGGGCGGTTGGAGAAAAGGATATCCATAAGCTTTGAGCATCTAGGACAGTTGACTTGAGCTCGAATTTGATCATACGTATCAGAACTTCCTTCCCATTTGTGACGGCGGAACTGAAACCCAAATTCAAACCCTAACCCTAAGTTTAGAAAATTGGGGATTGGAGTGAGAGGGGAATGATAGCGAGAAGATGGGAGAGAGAGGAGAGAGATTGAAGAAGATGTAATTTGCCTGATTAGGGTTAGCTTTGATCTGCATTTCAACATTGCTGACCTTCTTCTTCTTCTTCTTGTTCAAATTATACACAGTTATATATCGACTGTGTATCTATAAGTGGGATAAACATGAAATGTTGTACTCCTGGATCCCACTATAAACTAGTACTCCTCTCTCATCAAATCGAATTGGGACAAATTTCCTTTTTGAGGTCTCATTTAAAAAGGCATAATTCAAAAATAAAAAGTCTTTTTATTATCTCTTCATTTGTGGGATTTACTTGTCATATTCACAATAAATATTCACTAACTATTTTCTACCATACTTTCTCTTTCCTACGTCACTTTTTATACTCACAATATTTATTTCACTATACTTCCTTTATCCCAGGAATATACGCACTTTTTGTGACGGCAAAGAAATTATTTCACTATACTCCCTTTCTCACAGGAATATACGCATTTTTTGTGGTGGCACGGAAATTAAGGTAAAAAGTGAAAAAGGTGATATGTTGTGAGTGTAGATGGTTGGGTAGGAGAGAGAAAGTAGAGTAAGTGGGTAATGGTTGTGAGTAGAGAGAAGTGAGTCTCATTTTCATTTTTGGAAAGTGCAGATTATTATGAGACGTTCAAAATGGATCTTTTTGTATATTATCGTAGGACGGGGGGAGTACACTTTTTCTTTTTCCTACTTCACTCTTCTTAATTCCCGTACAAGGCAACAATTTTGCCCTTTCAAACGAAACGGAGAAAGTATATTCAGTGGCGGATCTAGAAATTTTAGTGAGGGGGGTCAACTTTGAAGTAACGAAAAAAGTGAAAATCACACTATTGAAAATATAAACTTTAATACTGCATATATAACATATTCCATAGTCATAGAATCAGTAGCAATAATACTGAAAAGAAGAGCGTTTGTATAGAGTTAAAATTTAATTACAGCAACAACGACAATCAAATAAAATATTTGATTTCAGAATAAACTGTTTATACCGCTTCATCCATACCAAAATCTCTAGTTTAAGTATTAACCTCAAGTAAATATAGAGTTAGAAGTAGTAGAACAGTGTGATATATTCTCTAATTTAAGTATTGACTTTAAAGTTTTTTCATTTTAATGTCTTAAAATTTGGGAATAAAATGTTTATACTATTTCCTCCAAACCAAAATCAATATCTATGTTTTTATATAAGAACATTCCAAAATATTTTACAATTTTAGTTTTATATGTATATAACAAAATGAGTTAAAATATCGGATAGGGACTACTACCTCGGACACAAATGAAGGTTCAATTTTATTCTTAAAAAAAAAATGGACATTTATTTTGGGACAAAGAGAGTAATTGTTTTTAGAAAATAGACATTTCATTTGGGATAAAAAAAATAGAAAATAAATATTCATTTTGAGGGGGTGATATGATAAATTTTGAGGGGGTCAAAGTGAGAAAAATTTAGAATTACACAAAAAGTTAAAGGACCACAAGGGAATAAATGAAAAAGTGAGGGGGGTCAAGTGACCCCTCTCATCATAATGTAGTTCCGCCCCTGAGTATATTGGACGCACGTAAGAATCCACTGATATTTCGATTCGACCCACATCCAAAACAACGAAATTAGGATAAGCAAATTTGGGGTCATCGTTTATAATTAACGTCAAGCAACTAACGAGCATGATCCTAACCCTTCATCTGGAACCCACACCACATATATTCACTCCGCTCAATTACAAATTACACATTTTTTGAATTTGGCGTACCACTATAAATACACACTTTTTAAATTATAAATATTTATTGTTTTTATATTATTAATAAAATTCATATATATCACATTTACAACAATAATTTGTCAAAATCTTACAAAAAAACACGTTTTTTCTTAAGTTTAGAAAAAACGTGTTTTGATTTCCCCGTTATTGTCAGTGTTAGAGTAACAAAGTGTCAGTATAGTGTAAAAAATGTCAGTGCATGTATTATTAAGTTTCAGTGTAAAAAAGTGTCAGTATTAGTATAACAAATTGCCATCATAAAGAGTGTCGGTGTATATATTATTAAGTGTCAGTATTAGTGTAAAAAAGTGTCAGTATTAGTGTAAAAAAGTGTCATGTTAGTGTAAAAAAGTGTCAGTATAAAGAGTGTCAGATCAGTGTAAATAGTGCCAGTACATGTATTATTAAGTGGCAGAGTTAGTGTTAAAAAGTGTCAGTGTTAGTGTAAACAAATGCCAGTGTGAAGAGTGTCAGTGCATGTATTATTAAGTGTCAGTATAAAACAGTGCCAGTGTAGGGCAAAAAAAATGACAGTGTTAGTATTAAAAAAAACAATGTAAATAGTGTCAATGCATGTATTATTAAATGGCAGTGTAAAAATAGTTTTTCTTTAATTTTAGAAAAAACCCGTTTTTATAAGAATAACTCCAATAATTTTATTTATTATTTTTAATGCTCATAATACCTATTTTATTAATAATTTGTTTAATTCTAAAAACAGTAAATATAGTATACTCCCTCTGTTTCGCTTGAAAGGGCAAAGTTTGTGTCTTGCATGGAAATTAAGAAAAGTGATGTAGGAAAGAGAAAAAGTTTATAGTGAAAAAATGTTGTGAGTGAAAGGTGATGTAGGAATGAGAAAGTGGGATAGAAAATAGTTAGTGGATATCTATTGTGAGAGTATGACAAGTGGGTCCCACAAATAAAGAAGTAATAAAAAACTTTCCATTTTTGGGTTGTGCCCTTTCAAATGGGAAGCTCAAAAAAGAAATTTGTGTCATTTCAGACGGGACGGAGGGAGTATATGATATTGTCCATCCCTCTTCTATTATACTCCCTCCGTTCCGCTAAGGTTATTACATTCATGTTGAAGCACGTAAATTAAGAAAGAAAAATAATGAGTGGTTATGAGGAAGAGAGAGAATGAGTGGAGAATAATGAGTGATTGTGAGGAAGAGAGAGAATGAGTAGAGAATAATGAGTGGTTGTGAGGAAGAGAGAGAATGAGTGGAGAATTATAAAAATAATAAAAAGTTTTCTTTTTTAGTAATGTTGCAACTTAAGTGAAATGCCGAAAATGGCAAAATGTTGCAACCTTAGCGGAACGGAGGGAGTATACTTTTATTTCTTTAAAAAAATTAATTTTTTTTATATAACTCTTTGTAAAAAATTTCACTACTAATCAACATCTCAAATAGTTTTATTTATAAAAAAAAAATATAAAAAAATTAAAAAAATATATATATGCTATTGTCCATCCCTCTTCTATTATATACTTTTATTTCTTTAAAAATTCTTAACTTTTTTTATATAACTTTTTGTAAAAAAATTCAATACTAACCAACATCTCAAATAATTTTATTTATCCAAAATAAAAATATAAAAAAATTAAAAAATTATATATGCTATTGTCCATCCCTATTCTATTACATACTTTTATTTCTTTAAAAATTCTTAACTTTTTTTATATAATTTTTTGTAAAAAAATTCACTACTAACCAACTATCTCAAATAGTTTTATTTATCCAAAAAAAATATAAAAAAATTAAAAAAGTATACTCCCTCCGTCTCACAACAAGTGACACAGTTACTGTTTCGCACGGGAATTAAAGAAAAAGTGAAAAGGTTGATGTGTTGTGAGTGTAAATAGTTGAGTAGGAGAGAGAATAAGTGGAGAGAATAGTAAATTTGAAAAGTGTTGTGAGTATGACAAGTGGGTCTCATGAATAAATAAGTATTAAAAAGTTTTCATTTTAGGAAATGTGACTTATCAGTGGGACGTCCAAAATGGCAAAGTGTGTCACTTGTTGTGGGACGGATGGAATATATGCTATTGTCCGTCCCTCTTCTATTATATACTTTTATTTCTTTAAAAATTCTTAACTTTTTTTATATAATTTTTTGTAAAAAAATTCACTACTAACCAACATCTCAAATAGTTTTATTTATCCAAAAAAAAAATATAAAAAAATTTAAAAAGTATATATGTTATTGTCCGTCCCTCTTCTATTATATACTTTTATTTCTTTAAAAATTCTTAACTTTTTTATATAACTTTTTGTAAAAAAAAATCACTACTAATCAACATCTCAAATAGTTTTATTTATCCAAAAAAATATAAAAAATTAAAAAAATATATATGCTATTGTCCGTCCCTCTTCTATTATAAACTTTTATTTCTTTAAAAATTCTTAACTTTTTTTATATAACTTTTTGTAAAAAAAATCACTACTAATCAACATCTCAAATAGTTTTATTTAGACGTGTCCATTTTATAAATCGGACCGATCAACCGGGCGATTTTTAACCGGTCAACGTCGGTTAATCGGAACCGGCTAACCGAAACCGGTAAATGGCCGGTTCGGTTAAGGTTTGAATTTTTTGAAAAATCGGTTAACCGTCGGTTTTTGAGTTGCTCGGCCGAGCAGAACATTCCAGTGTGTTAATTTCCAATAACGGTCATGCTCGACCGAGTCATATGAGTTGTTCGGCCGAGCAGAACGCCAGAACATGTTCCAACGGCTACTTTTTCAAACTAGTCGTTAGAATTGTCAGAACTTTAACTTGGGGCAGTCAAAAATTTAAAAAAAAATGTTTTTTTTGCCTAATTTACTAACTATAAATATCACATCCCTTCTCCCATTTTATTTTCACATTATTTCTCTCTACTCTTTCTCTTCTACTCTCAAACATTCACATATATTCTCACTCTCATCCAATTTTCAGTTAAATATTATCCTATTTTCAGTTAGTTTTCTAACGAAATTAGTGTTTTTCTCCATTTTCATCCATTTTTAATCTCCGTTTCGTTTCCAAACTTCATTTTATCTTACACAAATGGCTGGAATCAAAGAAGAAGCAATTTAGGCAAGTCACATGTTGATTCTTCCTCCCCCAACGATGATTTTGATCATCAAAATTCAAAAATTCAATAAAATGAGGAAGAAGAACAAGTTGAAATTGAAAGTGGTAGTGCTACTGCTAGTGCTAGGAGGAGTAGGGGCAACCAAGCTACTAGGGGAGGTGGTCGGGGACAACGACAACCTCCTACGGAAAGAGGGCCGCAATTCGATACCTTCGTCATCCATTTCACCAAAAGAAAAATTACTGTCGAGGATGATTATAATTTTCGAACATGTTGCAACTATTGTAATGCGTCTTACGCATTCAAAAGAGGCGGAGGGCATGGGACGCTCAACGGGCATACGGCGTCAAAACATCCCAAGAAACTTGGCATTTCCTGTAACGACCCTAACCCTAGGCACTAATTTTAAATATCATATTATGTGTTTTAAGATTTATGTTAACTTATGTGTCTATATTATGTTTTTACATTCTTATGTCAATATTAAATGGTTGGAAAATAATTTAGAACCCTTAGGATTTCTAGAGAAATAAAATAAAACATTGGGAAAAATATAATAATGGAAAATGAATAAAATGTGGAAGGAGGATCATAGTATGGGGAATAAATATTTGAGTAGGAGGATTTTAATTTATATGCTTTGGGAAAATTAAGGGAAAATGGCCATTTTGGTGAAAGCCTTAGTAGGATAGGTAGATTGGGGGGACATTCTTCCTAAATCACTCTCCATCCCCCCATTTGTCAACTCCCCCATACCTTTCCCCATACTCCCTCCATATCCCCTCCCTCATTCTTCTTCCTCTTTCTTTTCTCTCCATTCTCCATGGGAAAAACTTGGTGAAAGCCTCCACTTCATAAACTCTTACCAAGTTCATTTCTTGTCCATTTTTAAATCCAAGTGTCCTTTTGTGAGTAGAACATCTAGAGGAGTTGATCAAGCCTAGAAAAGCTTCATTTCATCTTGTATTGCCTAAGGTGAGTTATTATGACCCTTTCCTTCTTTGAATGTTCATGAATATTTATGTTGTTATGAATGTTCTAATTACTTTGATGCTTAGGAAAACTCTTTTTTTATTGAGGAAATGTTATGGTTCATGGAAGTTATAATGATCTAGGTTTGTGACATGATTCCTTGGAGTTAAATGAGTAGAATGAAGTTACCAAAGTTGGAAAAGCCCTTTAGGTTCATAACTTAGAAGACTTTTGGTTGAAACTTTGGATTTTGGGAAATTGTTGTTGATTTCAAATTTGTTACCACCCTTTACGGGCCGAGGCACGAGTCGTGCCCCTTGGCACGAGTCGTGCCCTTGGACAAGTCGTGACCACGAGTCGTACCTAGGAGGTCCAATCGTTACGAGTGACTTAAGGGAATGAGCACGAGTCGTGCCGCGGGGCACGAGTCGTGCCCTGGCCTGGTTTTTCACATCAACTTTAGAGCTATTCAAACCTAATCAAACTCGAACCGAAATGAAATATCTTTAACCTAGATTAAATTAGAATACTTTGGCTACACAATGACATCTTAAGTGATCAAAATGGAATTGGAGGAGTACTTTAAATGTTGCTTGGAAAAACGCTAGTTAACCTAGTTTGGTAACTAGACAATTATAATCCCAACTTGGTAGATTTAACTTAGACCTTTAAAGAGGCTAGGTATTATTGTATAATGATCTTGTAGGATGGATTGATGATACTTCCTTGCCTTACTTGAGTTCATATACATTGTTTATATTATGCATAGTGTATTGATTAAATGTTGCACTATGATATTGGTTGGACATGAGTATATTTTACCATGTTGCTATATTGTTATCCCTTTTTGAGGACTTTATTCAAGTATCTATTATGTGCTTGATAATGTGTGAGTCAGCTGACATTGGGGGTATAACATAATACGATCAATTATGGAAGTGTGACCTAATGTGATCGGATTATGTTATATCTGTGGCCGTCCCCTCCTGTGGCCGGGATGGGGTATAGCATCTCGTATTGAGCCAAAAGCCTTACAGAGTTGCTACTATCTTATTTGGTTCCCTGAAAAACGGGTCTTATAAGATGTGAGTATTGCTTAAGCAGCTCACTGTAAGATTGGAGTATTATTATACCCAATGTTGTACGACTACTGTTCAGACGGGAAAAGGTAAACCAAGGTAATGGAATGTGTTTATAGCTTTCCCAATGTGTTAAGTGCGACTTGTTATGTGTTGCATTTATCTGGCATATTGCTGCATTCATAATAGCTTGCTGAGATTTATTCTCACCCCTCTCCCTTTAATGTTTTTAGATCCCGAGACAGGCGGACCAGCCCAAGTAAGGACGGAAAGGAGTTTGGCGATGAGCTTTTGGGTATTGTCGGGGTACGTTAGGTTGGCGTAGAAAGTATATTTTGCTATAATTCCTTTCGGGAGTTTGTAATTATAAACTTAATTCTCTACGTTGGAACTATAATCTTTTGTAACTAAAACAGTTTAAGTATTTTCAAAGTTGGTCCACTTTTCCTCCGATGTGGAGAGTAGTGGAGTTGTTTTGAAATGGAAACGTTATTGATGTTGATGTTTGAAGTTTAATTCAAAGTTTTAAAAGTTTAGTATATTTGGGTTAGTTTGAGGACGCTCCAACTCGGGACACGTGTAGGTTCCGGGTCGGGGTCCTCACAGTTGGTATCAGAGCTCGGTTAGAGTTCTCGGGTAGAGTCTAGCTGAGTGAGAGTGTGTGATAACTGACGTCGAGTGTTTAATGCAGGAGCTTGTACTAATGGCGGGTAATGATGGAGATCAGGATCGGGCTTTGGGTAATGTTGGTAATCCGAATGCCGAAATGATGGATATGTTCCGAGTATTTCTTCAGAATATGGCAGCTCAGAATCAAGGTAGGGGACAGCAACAACCCGAAGGTAGGCAAGGGCACCATGGTTTAGAGAAGTTTGTGAAGATGTCTCCTCCTAGCTTCAACGGAGATCCGGATCCGGTGAAGGCAGAAAGGTGGCTTGAAGCGATGAACAAGATTTTCTTGGCTATGGAGAGTTCGGATGCGGAAAAGGTGAGATGTGCCGTTTTCAAGTTGGAAGGACCCGCGGAGCACTGGTGGCAAGTAGTGAAGGATGGTTGGGACCGGGATTTGACACCGCAGACTTGGGAGAATTTCACTCGTAAGTTCCGGGATCACTTTGTTCCGATGGTGACTAGAGATAAGAAAGAGGTTGAGTTTCTGAAATTGGAGCAAGGGACCATGTCTATAGCACAGTATTCAGCGAAGTTTACGGAATTGGCCCGATATTGTCCTCATTTGGTACCGGATGAAGAGAGGCGTATCTACAGGTTTGTAAAAGGTTTAAGGGTGGAGTTCCGGAAGCAGCTTTTGACTCATGACTTCGCCAACTTCCAAGCGGCTGTGAACATGGCGTATCGGATTGAGAATGACATAGAGGAGCATCGGGGTAAAAATGAAGGCGGAAACAGAAACAGATTCCAAGGTCAAGGCTCGGGACAGAACAGAGGGCAACCAAGGACATTCACTCCGGGAGCAAATCGAGGAGGAAACGTAGCGGCTCCGGCAAATCGTTCGACTTCCGGTCAGTTTGGGGCAACATGTGGATATTGCAAGAGGCAAGGACATTCGGAGGACAAGTGTTGGAGCAAGCAAGGCAAGTGTTTAGAATGTGGGTCGACAAGTCATTTCCGGAGGAATTGTCCTAAGTGGCAGAGTAAGCAAGCTTCGGGTAGTGGTCAAGGGGGACAAGGTAGTGGTGTGAAGAGAGATGTCGATGGGAAACCCAAAGATAGAGTCCAAGGTCGAGTGTTTGCTTTGGGTCGAGGAGAGGTCGATCCGAATGCCGTCATTAGAGGTATAGTTCCTGTCTCAGGAGTTAAGGCCCGCATTCTTATAGATCCCGGGTCTTCCCATTCATTTGTGGCATCTCATTTTGCATTCTCATTGCATATTTTGCCTGAATCTATGCCTTATGTGTTGGAGGTCTCTACTCCTATGGGAGAGTGCCTTGCATCTTCTTTGATATATCGTGGTTGTGATGTGACTATATGTGGGCATGTATTGCCGGTGGATTTGGTCGAGTTACCAATCCGTGATTTTGATGTTATCCTTGGGATGGATTGGTTGAGTCAGTGTCATGCTTTGGTAGACTGTCGTAGAAAATGAGTCTCATTTGCTATGCCTGATGTGCCTACATTTATATTTGATGCCGATAAATCTATGTTTGGGTTACATGTTATTTCTGCCTTAAAAGCTAGAAAGATGCTATCTAAGGGGTGTGCGGGTTACTTGGCTTATGTGGTAGATTCCAATAAGAAGTCCCCCGAGTTAGCTCATGTTCCGGTTGTGAATGAGTTTAGTGACGTGTTTTCTAGTGAGTATTCTATGCCTCCGGATCGTGAGGTAGAGTTTTGTATTGACTTAGTACCCGGTACCGCCCCTATCTCTAAAGCACCCTATAGAATGGCTCCGGCCGAGTTAAAGGAGTTGAAGGTCCAATTGCAAGAATTGCTAGACCGGGGTTTTATTCGCCCTAGTGTGTCTCCATGGGGAGCACCGGTTCTGTTTGTTAGGAAGAAGGATGGTACCTTACGATTATGTATAGATTATCGTTTGTTGAACCAAGCCACTATAAAGAATAAGTATCCTCTTCCGCACATAGATGATTTATTTGACCAACTCCAAGGTTCCGTTATCTACTCAAAACTTGATTTGAGAAGCGGATACCATCAGTTGAAGATTAGGCCGGATGATATTGCCAAAACAGCTTTCCGAACTAGATATGGTCATTATGAGTTTGTTGTGATGCCGTTCGGGTTGACTAATGCTCCAGCTGTGTTTATGGATATGATGAACCGTGTTTTCAAGCCTTACCTTGATAGTTTTGTTGTGGTCTTCATAGATGACATCCTCGTGTATTCTAAGTCCCGGGAAGAGCATGAGAATCATTTGAGGATTGTATTGTCCGTTCTTCGTGAGAAGCAGTTGTACGCCAAGTTCAGCAAGTGTGAGTTTTGGCTTGAGCAGGTTTCTTTCTTGGGGCATGTTGTATCGAGTTCGGGGATTTCCGTGGATCCTTCGAAAATTGAGGCCGTGGTTAATTGGAAGCAACCTTCGACGGTGACTGAGGTCCGTAGTTTCCTTGGTTTGGCGGGGTATTATCGGAGGTTCATTGAGGGGTTTTCTCGGATTGCTACTCCATTGACTAGGTTGACTCGGAAAGATGTATCATTCATATGGGATTCCAAATGTGAAGAAAGTTTTAATGAGTTGAAGAAGAGGTTGACGACGGCTCCTGTTCTTACCCTTCCGGATGGTTATGAGAATTTTGTGATCTATAGTGATGCCTCGAAGGCGGGTTTGGGATGTGTCCTCATGCAAAATGGAAAGGTTATTGCGTATGCCTCTAGGAAGTTATCACCGGCGGAACAGAATTACCCTACTCATGATATGGAATTGGCGGCGATTGTATTTGCGTTGCATAAGTGGAAACACTACCTTTATGGGGCGAAGTTTGAGATTTTCACCGATCATAAGAGTTTGAAATACTTATTTACCCAAAAGGAGTTGAACAACCGACAAAGTAGATGGCTTGAGTTTTTGAAGGATTTTGATTGTATAATTTCTTATCATCCGGGGAAGGCCAATGTAGTGGCGGATGCGATTAGCCGAAAGGCGTATGTGACAGCTTTGAGTTCTCGGGAATTGAAGAGTAAAGTAATCATTGCAAATGTTCGAGCCGTTCCTACATTGTATGGAGATTTGAAGAAAGCTCAACAAGGTGATCCGGAGTTGAAGAAAATTTTAGATCAAGTGCAAGATGGGAAATCCGGGGAATTTGCGTTGAATAGAGATGGAATTTTAACCTTCCAAGGGAGAATTTGCGTTCCTTCATCGCCGGAAATCAAGAAGCGTGTTTTAGAGGATGGCCATAAGTCCAAGTTTGCGATTCATCCGGGTAGTACCAAAATGTATCAAGACTTGAAGCGTGGGTATTGGTGGAATGGTATGAAGAAGGAAATTGCGGATTATGTGTCCAAGTGTTTGACTTGTCAACAGATTAAGGCAGGATATCAGAGACCGGCGGGACTACTTCAACCATTGGATATTCCGGAATGGAAATGGGAAGGGATCTCGATGGATTTTGTTTCGGGTTTGCCTCTTACCGCGAAGAAGATGGATGCTATTTGGGTTATTGTGGATCGGTTGACGAAGTCGGCTCATTTTCTTCCGGTATCGACCAAGTTTTCGTTAGAGAAGTTAGCTCAGTTATATTTGAAGGAGATTGTGAGACTTCACGGGGTTCCGGTTAGTATTGTTTCCGACCGAGATCCGAGATTTACTTCTAGGTTTTGGAGAGCATTGCATGAAGCCTTGGGTTCTAAATTGTGTTTCAGTACGGCGTTTCATCCTCAAACCGACGGTCAGTCCGAGAGAACTATTCAGATACTTGAGGATATGTTGCGGGCTTGTGTGATGGATTTCCAATTGTCTTGGGAGGATCATCTACCTTTAGTGGAGTTTGCCTACAACAACAGTTATCAGTCTAGTATTGAGATGGCTCCGTATGAAGCGTTGTATGGTAGGAAGTGTCGATCTCCGATGTGTTGGGACGAGGTTGGTGAAGCGAGACTTTGGGGTCCGGATTTGGTTCGAGATTCTACGGAGAAGATCAAGGTAATTCGGGATAGATTGAAGACGGCTCAGAGTAGACAGAAAAGCTACGCCGACAATAGAAGACGGGATTTATCTTTTCAGGTTGGTGACTTTGTGTTCTTGAAGGTCTCTCCGAGGACGGGAATAAAAAGGTTTGGTAATAAGGGTAAATTGGCTCCGAGGTTCGTTGGTCCGTTTGAGATTCTAGAGAAGATTGGGGATTTGGCTTACCGGTTGGCATTACCTCCGTCTCTTTCTTTACTCCATGATGTTTTCCATGTTTCGATGTTGAGGAAGTATTGTCATGATCCTTCCCACATCTTGAGTTCTCCCCCCGATGATGTCCAAGCGGACATGTCTTATGTTGAGCAACCCTTGAGAGTCCTAGAGTTCCAAGTTAAGGAGTTGAGGTCTAAGAGTATTCCGATAGTGAAGGTCCTTTGGAAGAATCATACCGTTGAGGAAGCGACGTGGGAGCTAGAGTCGGAGATGAGAGCGAAATACCCGTGGTTGTTTGAAAATCCAAGTAAGTCTTTTTAAAATTCGGGACAAATTTTCTTTAAGGGGGGTGAGTGTAACGACCCTAACCCTAGACACTAATTTTAAATATCATATTATGTGTTTTAAGATTTATGTTAACTTATGTGTCTATATTATGTTTTTACATTCTTATGTCAATATTAAATGGTTGGAAAATAATTTAGAACCCTTAGGATTTCTAGAGAAATAAAATAAAACATTGGGAAAAATATAATAATGGAAAATGAATAAAATGTGGAAGGAGGATCATAGTATGGGGAATAAATATTTGAGTAGGAGGATTTTAATTTATATGCTTTGGGAAAATTAAGGGAAAATGGCCATTTTGGTGAAAGCCTTAGTAGGATAGGTAGATTGGGGGGACATTCTCCCTAAATCACTCTCCATCCCCCCATTTGTCAACTCCCCCATACCTTTCCCCATACTCCCTCCATATCCCCTCCCTCATTCTTCTTCCTCTTTCTTTTCTCTCCATTCTCCATGGGAAAAACTTGGTGAAAGCCTCCACTTCATAAACTCTTACCAAGTTCATTTCTTGTCCATTTTTAAATCCAAGTGTCCTTTTGTGAGTAGAACATCTAGAGGAGTTGATCAAGCCTAGAAAAGCTTCATTTCATCTTGTATTGCCTAAGGTGAGTTATTATGACCCTTTCCTTCTTTGAATGTTCATGAATATTTATGTTGTTATGAATGTTCTAATTACTTTGATGCTTAGGAAAACTCTTTTTTATTGAGGAAATGTTATGGTTCATGGAAGTTATAATGATCTAGGTTTGTGACATGATTCCTTGGAGTTAAATGAGTAGAATGAAGTTACCAAAGTTGGAAAAGCCCTTTAGGTTCATAACTTAGAAGACTTTTGGTTGAAACTTTGGATTTTGGGAAATTGTTGTTGATTTCAGCTGTTACCACCCTTTCTGGGCTGAGGCACGAGTCGTGCCCCTTGGCACGAGTCGTGCCCTTGGACAAGTCGTGACCACGAGTCGTACCTAGGAGGTCCAATCGTTCTGAGTGACTTAAGGGAATGAGCACGAGTCGTGCCCTGGGGCACGAGTCGTGCCCTGGCCTGGTTTTTCACATCAACTTTAGAGCTATTCAAACCTAATCAAACTCGAACCGAAATGAAATATCTTTAACCTAGATTAAATTAGAATACTTTGGCTACACAATGACATCTTAAGTGATCAAAATGGAATTGGAGGAGTACTTTAAATGTTGCTTGGAAAAACGCTAGTTAACCTAGTTTGGTAACTAGACAATTATAATCCCAACTTGGTAGATTTAACTTAGACCTTTAAAGAGGCTAGGTATTATTGTATAATGATCTTGTAGGATGGATTGATGATACTTCCTTGCCTTACTTGAGTTCATATACATTGTTTATATTATGCATAGTGTATTGATTAAATGTTGCACTATGATATTGGTTGGACATGAGTATATTTTACCATGTTGCTATATTGTTATCCCTTTTTGAGGATTTTATTCAAGTATCTATTATGTGCTTGATAATGTGTGAGTCAGCTGACATTGGGGGTATAACATAATACGATCAATTATGGAAGTGTGACCTAATGTGATCGGATTATGTTATATCTGTGGCCGTCCCCTCCTGTGGCCACAGGATGGGGTATAGCATCTGTATTGAGCCAAAAGCCTTACAGAGTTGCTACTATCTTATTTGGTTCCCTGAAAAACGGGTCTTATAAGATGTGAGTATTGCTTAAGCAGCTCACTGTAAGATTGGAGTATTATTATACCCAATGTTGTACGACTACTGTTCAGACGGGAAAAGGTAAACCAAGGTAATGGAATGTGTTTATAGCTTTCCCAATGTGTTAAGTGCGACTTGTTATGTGTTGCATTTATCTGGCATATTGCTGCATTCATAATAGCTTGCTGAGATTTATTCTCACCCCTCTCCCTTTAATGTTTTTAGATCCCGAGACAGGCGGACCGGCCCAGTAAGGACGGAAAGGAGTTTGGCAGTGAGCTTTTGGGTATTGTCGGGGTACGTTAGGTTGGCGTAGAAAGTATATTTTGCTATAATTCCTTTCGGGAGTTTGTAATTATAAACTTAATTCTCTACGTTGGAACTATAATCTTTTGTAACTAAAACAGTTTAAGTATTTTCAAAGTTGGTCCACTTTTCCTCCGATGTGGAGAGTAGTGGAGTTGTTTTGAAATGGAAACGTTATTGATGTTGATGTTTGAAGTTTAATTCAAAGTTTTAAAAGTTTAGTATATTTGGGTTAGTTTGAGGACGCTCCAACTCGGGACACGTGTAGGTTCCGGGTCGGGGTCCTCACATTTCCGCTACGCAAACCCAATTACAATTTCAACCAGGGATGGCTAAATCGGACCGGAATCGGATCGGAAAAGTACGGAACCGCCATGAACCGTCACGAAAATCGGAAGCGGGGTAACCGAAACCGGTTTGGAGCCGAACCGGTTAAGGGTCACCAAAATGGTGAGCCGGGCCGGAAAAAGCCCGGAACCGGACGAAAATTCATTATTTTTCAATAGAATCGGATCGGAACCGGATCGGAAAAAGTCTGGAACCGGATGAACCGGAGAGAAAATCGGAACCGGATTAATCGGAACCGTGAGCAATCCGGGCCGGTTAAGGGTCATACATTTTCCGAAACGAAATCGGGTTCGGAATCGATTTTGATCATCCCTAATTTCAACAATGTAGTTCGGGTTCGGGTGCACAAGGTTCGTCTTTCCCTTCTTCCGTACTTTTTAAATTTGACAAGTGGGTTTATAGGGATGAACTAGCCAAATTTATTTGCGTTAAAGGCCTTCCTTTTAATTTTGCTGATTGTGATTTTTATGAAAATTTTGCTCGCCTTTCTTTGAACCCCGCCGCCACGAGAGTACCACGTACGAATCTCGTACGTGATATTACTAGAGTGATTCAAAAATATAAAAAAGATTTAATTGGTGTTTTATCAAAATTAGATAATAAAGTTTCAATTTGTGCAGATGGTTGGAGTGATCATTGGCAAAGAAATACTTATTTGGGCGTTACTTGCCATTTGATAGATAATTCATGGACTATCCAAAAAAGATTAATTGCTTACAAAGATTTTGAGCAACCCCATTCCACGAAAAATATTTGTGCGAAATTGCTTGAGATTTTTCTTCAATATGGTATTTTAAATAAAATATTTACTATTTCATTTGACAACGCAAGTGCTAATACGGCTAGTTTGCCCGATTTAATTATCGTTTGTCAACCCTCACTTGAGGGTAAGTTTTTTCATATTAGATATTTATGTCATATAATTAATTTATGTGTTAGAGATGGTTTAGATGCATTATAAACTAATGTTAAGCTAATTAGACGAGCTCTTCAATTTATTTCAAAAAAAAATTCTAGTACAAAAAAATGGATAAGGTTTTTAAGAAGTAAAAATGTGTCGGACAAATATTTTACTTACGATGTTCCAACTAAGTGGAATTCCACCTATAAAATGTTAAGCGATGGTTTTACTTATAAAGTTCTCCTAACGCAATTTTTTATGTCAATTGGCTATCATGAACCTCTATTTACTTATCATTGGAATGCATGCATTAATTTATGTGAATTGTTAAAGATTTTTAATACCGCTACTTTGGCTTTTTCGGGAGTTTATTATCCAACTTCCGTTTTGGTGCTAGAGCATTGTATTGCAATTGTTACTATTTTTGACAATTTAAAAGAATGTCCTATTTTAAAACAATGCATTTTTAACATGAGACAAAAGTGGCTTAAATATTTTGACACTATTCCGTCTCTTTTCTTGATTGCAAAGTTATTAGTTGCTCGAGTTAAATTAGATGATTTAGAGTTCATTATAACTTATTATTATATGAAATTATATCCCGATGGTGACGGTAGTTATGAAATTCCGTCAGTTATTGTTAATGACACAAAAAATGATTTGATTAACCTTTTTAATGAGTATAATGCCTTATATGGAAACACTTCTCAAAGCCAACAACATGAAGATGATGTAAGAACATGGATTGCAAAATGTGTATACTTAACAAATATAAGTGACATGTAGACGTACATATATAAATCATTAAAATAATGTTAGTGCAAAGTATAGAATATTAATTAAATGTGTAGAAATTTCGAGGTGAAAATTACCTATTTATGATGGGCAGAATGGTAATTTCACACCGCTTAATTAAAAGGGTGTAGTCTCTTGATGAGGTGCCATTGTTTCCTATATATAGAGGCCTACCATCAGCCTAGAAACTACTACATCATCCTTATATACTCTCTCCATAATCTGAGTTCTAAGGAAGGCATTCATCATCAAGAAGATCTACATTTTCCTCCTTGATTTTCTTCTTCTTCTCTTCCTTCCTTTGCAAGAACAACATCAAGTAACAAGATGAACTCAACAGGTATCACGCTTCCGCCTTCATCTTCTTCTCTTACTTAATCTAGACTTGAGTGCTTGCGGGTTATTGGAATAGGAATGTTCCAACAATTGGTATCAGAGCCTCTCAAGTTTTGGATTAAGTTTGAATTCATATAGCATATATTTTGCTTTACTTTGATTCTTAATCCTGTTAATATCATCATGTTATGATGTTATTTGAATGCTCTAATTTCGTTGCTAGAGTGTTATTATTCATTACTTGATTAAATTCTGAATATGGATTGAAGTTTACTCAAAAGGACATGATGGTTCATGCAAGATTATCACATTGACACAACAGAGCGTTTTATGTCGCACAACCGTGTTGGATCTACTTGCATTCATGTCTTGGATAAGCGTTAATTTTGCTTACCATTCATCTTTTGTGTGAAGAATTTTTTTTTGTGAAAATGGCCTTGCTCGGCCAATTATGAAAAGGTGCCTTTTGAAAAAAGCTGTGAATAGTGACTGCACGGCCGTGCACGTTATAACGCACGGTCGTGCAAATACTGTTCACATATTTTCAAGAAAATTTCAATTTGGTTCGGCCGTGCACTAATGAACCGGTGCAACCCTAATTCATTTCTAGAGTATTGTATTAAATTATAATTATAAAATTTTGGTTTTACTCAAAAGACTTTCAATTCTTAATGTAAGATTATCCCATTTTGAACATAGCCATCATCATTGGATGCGTTGTGAGTTTGTTCAAATGCATAGCCACGTATTTAAAAATGTGTTGTGAGTATGCGGATCTACTTGCTTTGGTTGAATATTGATTCACCATTGAGTTAAGAATTGATAGTCAAAATCTGGAAAATTTGACATTCAGGGGCTGCTCGGCCGAGCATACCCCTTGACTCGGCCGAGCACCCCATTTGTATCAGCACAACGTTTGAAATTTTTTGAAAAGGCGCCATCCAACGGTCATGATGCTCGGCCGAGCACCCCGAAGGGCTCGGCCGAGCACCTCTAAGAACTCGGGCGAGCACCCCTAAGACTCGGCCGAGCACAAGGGATCAGAAAGGAATGTTCTCTGGAGTCTTTTGCCCGGCCGAGCACCTTCCTTGACTCGGTCGAGCAAGACTTAATTTTGGCCAAATTTTCAAAATTTTCAATATTTTGCTATTTTGGTCAATTTTCATTCATTATTTGAGCAAAGTATGCATTAATTTGTGCCCTAAAATGTGATTAATTATATGCTTAACAATTTCATTCATTTCTAAACAATATTGTCGCCAAAGTGATTTACGTTGTTTAGATACGAAATTGTAAAGTGATGAATGTTTATATTAATATGTGATAACATGCTTGTTTCCCAAAGGAGACCTTGTTATTGACTAAATATTTGCATTCATGGGATAATAACTGAATAAAACGTTTGGTCATTTTAAATACTTTGAACCATCTCAAAGGAAGGCGGGTATTTAAAATGAGTTGTTTATATTCTTTATTGCCGGGTAACAAATACTTTAAATGTTAGGACATTTTTAATACTTGAACCGGCCCAAAGGAAGGCAAGTATTTGAAATGTATTGTTTAAAGTCATTTATTACCCTAAGATAAATTAAATTATGAGTCAATTCGCAATCCAAAGATTAGTTTTGATGTCATGTTAATTATCTTTTTGATGAGATTCATTGATATAATTAATCACTTTATTCATTATGTAGTTTCTTATACATATTTTGTATTCATTTTTCGTTCTTATTCCCAACAGATTTGATAAACGCTTCATCTATTACTACTGCTATGAACAATGTTCCAATGCTTAATGGGATTAACTTTAAAACTTGAAAAAATAATATAACGATGATCTTAGGATGTATGGACATCGATCACGCATTAGGGGAACCAAGTTCCGCTAAAGGAAATACCGTTATAGAACGGAAAAATGTTGAGCAATGGGAACGGTCCAACCGCGTGAGTCTAATGATCATGGAAAATGCAGTTTCAAAGACATTTTTTGACAATGTCTCTGAGATCGAAAATACTGAGTTTTTTCTTGAATTCTTGTGAAAACTTGTTTCCATTCGGTACAAGGGTAAGAAAAATCTTTGGGAGTACATTATTGAATTATTTCAATTTTCGATCAAACTAAAGGCACTTAAGTTAGGGGGTGTTTGGTTCGGCGAAATTGGCCATTCCGGGGCGGAATGGAATGGTCAATTCCGTTGACTTCATTCCTTCGGCCTGTTTGGTTCGTTGGAATGATTTTTTTTCCATTCCCTACGGAATGAAAATTCATTCCTTGGAATGAAAATTCATTCCTTCCAATATTGGAAGGAATGAGGAATTCCCTTGGTGATGGGAAAAAAAAAAATTTGGACCAAAATACCCCTAAACCCAAACCACCCCTACCCCCTACCCACCCCCAATCAGCCCCTACCCTCCCCCCCCCACCCCCACGAAATTTTTTTTTAATTTTTTTTTCTGCCTATCCTCCCCCCACCCTACCCCCCACCCCCACGAATTTTTTTTTCTGTCTACCCTCCCCCACCCTACCCCCACCCCCCCCACTTCCACGAATTTTTTTTCCGCCTACCCTTCACCCCCACCCTACCCCCCACCCCCCACGAATTTTTTTTCGCCTACCCTCCCCCTTCACCCCCCACCCCCCATGAAAAAAATTTTTTTTTACTCATTTTGCATACCCTCTACCTACCTCCCTCCCAATTTTTTTTTTTTAAAGCGTAAATTGGTCATTTTATATGCTTTCATTCCATTCCTATAATTTGTATTTTCAAATCAAACATGATTTACCAAGAAATTGAATGACAATTCCATTCCATTCCGTGTCAACCAAACGGAGGGGGTTGATCAGTTTTTTTCCATTCCAATTCCTTAAGGAATTCAATTCCATTGACAATTCCATTTCTTCACTTTTTTTCCACCGAACCAAACGGCCCCTTAGAGATTTCGGAAGATTAGCTCGTGCACTTAGTTTTGATCTATCTTCCTCCTCAATTTGGTCCTTTTGAGGTGACCTATAAATGTCAGAAGTACAAGTGGAATATTAATGAATTACTTTCACATATGACACAAGAGGAAGATAGGATGAAATATCTTAAATTAGAAAGTACTCACTTAGCATTTACTTTTTCTCGTGGGATTAAGAGAAGAGGGAAGAAAATTGCGGTTGCAAGTAAGAAGCATAAGGGATCATTTAATGATCATAAAGTCAAGAAATGCTTATTTTGAAAGGACCTTACTCGCATGAAAAACGACTACCATAAGTATCGCGAATGGCGAATTCAGAATGGTATGTCATTTGGTCTTGTTTGTACTAAGACAAATTTGGTTTCAATTCCTTAATATACATGGTGGTTGTATTTGGTGCAACAACTCACATTAGTTCATGTATGTAGGGTTGCCTGAATTACCGAATCTCCAGTGAAGATGAGAAATACATCTATATGAAAACTGAAAATCCGGTTGAAGTTATAGGCATAGAGACTTTTAGATTAATGATAAGTACTGGCTATTATTTTGTATTAAATAATACATTCATTGTACCATCCTTTTGATGGAATTTAATATCTATCACAATTTTGGACAAGGAATGTTACTCTTGTTCTTTTGGTAATAATAAATGTGATCTTTATTTTAAATTTCAAACTTGTCGGTACTAGTACTTTGTCATATATCGATAATCTTAATTTACTTGACACAGTCAAGAAAATGAATAAGTTCCATAATAATGAAACCAAAACTAAAGGCACTAAGCAAAGTATCAAGTGAAAATTCTTGTATTCTATGGCATAGGCGTTTGGGTCATATCTCCAAAGGGAGAATTGATAAAGCTTATGTCAGAGGAAATCCTAAAATAACTTGATACTCCGGATAAAACCTTTTGCATTAAAGTGTTTTAAATAAAAATTTACAAACATTAAAGGAAATAGGATCTTTGAGAGTATCAAACGTCTTGGAACTAATTCATATGGACATTTGTGAATCATTCACTAACCCTTCATGAAATGGTCAACAATATTTCATTACGTTCATGGATGATTACTCTCGTTATGGATACATTATTTTTTTTATGTAAAGTCTCAATCATTGGACGTATTGGGTGAATAACGTCCGGGTCCTTTATACTCGCTATCTTGAAGAGTGTGGGATTGTCCCTCACTACACCATGTCGGGCAAACCTAGCATAGTGTAGCGGAGAGACATAATAGAATCCTTAAGGATATGGTAAAAAGTATGTTTTTCTTATACTTCTTTACCTCACTCATTATAGGCGATGCATTAAAGAACCGCTACTTATATTCTCAATTAGACGTGGCCGGTTCCAAAAACCGCCGGTTAGCCGGTTTTCAACCGGCGGTTACAAACCTTGAAAACCCCAACCGGAACCGAACCGCCTAACCGGCTAGACCGGTTACGGTTTAGGCGGTTTCCGGTTTTAACGGTTATCCGGTTAACCTCCGGTTTGACGGTTTGGATATGCTCGGCCGAGTCCTTGGTGTTGCTCGGCCGAGCAACCCTTTTAGGGTTTAGGGTTTTGAGGGTTGCTCGGCCGAGTCTTTGGTGCTGCTCGGCCGAGCAACCCTTTTAGGGTTTAGGGGTTGAGGGTTGCTCGGCCGAGTCTTTGGTGTTGCTCGGCCGAGCATATCATTTTTCAGTTAATTTTTTTAACGGTTTTTTGAAAAAAGTTAACTTTTATTTTTTTTCAATTTTTTTTTGGATAGATAAGACTATTTTAAACTTAAGTTTACTACATACATTTTTTACAAAAAGGTTTATAAAAAAAGTTATGAATTTTTAAAGAAATGAAAGTTAACGGTTTTTTGAAAAAAGTTAACTTTTAATTTTTTTCAATTTTTTTTGGATAAATAAGACTATTTTAAACTTAAGTTATCTACATACATTTTTTGAAAAAAGGTTTATAAAAAAAGTTATGAATTTTGAAAGAAAGAAAACTTAACTTTTTTTAAAAGAAACAAGTATATAAAAGAAAAAGGGACGGTACCCTTAAATTTTATTAATCAAAATAAAATTACAAAGAGGGGGACAACCAACCTTACCCTTTTATAAATAAGGGGGGACATTTAGGAGCCTTTACCTCAACCTAACTATTACAATTAATTAAAAATAAATCTAATCTAAAGTCTAAACTAATCTAATTAAAATAAAAATTAATCTAAAACATCATTCATTCATCACTACTTTCCGTGGAGTCCTCGACATCGTATTGATATCTTGGATCCAATAGATCCTCATCATAAGGCATGTCTTGTTGCCTTTTTTCCGCTCTAACCCAATCGCCAAGTAAAAGTTGATGTTCCAAGTTTTCACTTGTTAGTTGAGAACGTCTTTCATCCAAAACATTTCCACCAACGCTAAATGCCGATTCAACCGCCACCGTTGAAGCGGGAGAGGCTAATACTTCTTTAGCAACTATGGAAAGTATAGGATAAATGTCTTTCCTTCTTGACCACCATTGTAAAACATCAAATTCATTTGAATTTGGATCTTGATTTAATTCAAAGTTTGTAGTGAAATACGTTTCTAACTCCACGGGAAGGTTTGATGATGATGAAGATGAACCTCGAGAAGGACCATATTTTTTACTATACAAATTTGCAATAAAACTATATGGATCCCCACTAGTAAAACTTGGTTGAGAAGTAGAGGAATCATATTCATGTTGTTGGCTTTGAGAAGTGTTTCCATATAAGGCATTATACTCATTAAAAAGGTTAATCAAATCATTTTTTGTGTCATTAACAATAATTGACGGAAGTTCATAACTACCGTCACCATCGGGATATAATTTCATATAATAATAAGTTATAATGGACTCTAAATCATCTAATTTAACTCGAGGATCTAATAACTTTGCAACCAAGAAAAGAGACGGAATAGTGTCAAAATATTTAAGCCACTTTTGTCTCATGTTAAAAATGCATTGGTTTAAAATAGGGCAATCTTTTAAATTGTCAAAAATAGTAACAATTGCAATACAATGATCTAGCACCAAAACGGAAGTTGGATAATAAACTCCCGAAAAAGCCAAAGTAGCGGTATTAAAAATCTTTAACAATTCACATAAATTAATGCATGCATTCCAATGATGAGTAGCCGTTGGAACATGTTCTGGCGTTCTGCTCGGCCGAGCACCTCATATGACTCGGCCGAGCAGAACCTTCAGTTGTTAATAACAAACTGGAAGGTTCTGCTCGGCCGAGCAACTCATATGACTCGGCCGAGCAAGTCAAAAACCGGCGGTTAACCGGCGGTTGACCGGTTTTTCAAAAATTTCAACCTTAACCGAACCGGCCAATAACCGGTTACGGTTAGCCGGTTCCGGTTAACCGCCGTTGACCGGTTTTGACCGGTTTTGGCCGGTTTTCAACCTCCCGGTTGACCGGTTCGGTTTATAAAATGGACACTTCTATTCTCAATAGAGTTGCTTCAAAGGCTACCAACAAAACTTCGTATGGACGTTAAAACCGTTGGTAGTTACTTTGTAGGGTATGCTAAGAGATCTAGGGGATATAAATTTTATGACCCGAAAACTAGAACATTTTTCGAGACTGGCAATGCTAGGTTCTTTGAGAATGTTGAATTTAGTGGGAGAAATAGTAATGATTTTGAATTTGAAGAGTTAGAGGAACCACTCTATGTTCCTCAAACTTTAGTTCCTGTTGAAAATCAAGTAATTGTACCTGAAATTCAACAAAGAACATACAATTCAAAATAATATAGAGACTCCCGTAAATAACAGATAACATGAAAATGTTGGACATGAGGAAATTTAACAACATCAAAATGAGGATGAACCGGTGCTCTTAAGTAGATCTACTAGACAAAGAAGAAGTGCTATTCCAGATATTTATGATGTGTATCTTGCGGAGAATAAGGACACCTTAGGTTTAGTGGGAGATGAACCTATCACCTTCCATGAAGCTATTAATAGTCCTAATTCTCATAAGTGGATCAATGCCATTAATGAAGAGTTAAAATCAATAAAAGACAATGACGCTTGGAATCTTGTCCGATTGCCTGAAGGTGCAAAACCTATTAGTTGTAAATGGATATTTAAAATTAAAAGGGATTCGCAAGGTAATATGGAAAGATATAAGGCACGTCTTGTTGCTAAGGGATTTACTCAAAAGGAAGACATTGATTATAAAGAAACATTTTCTTTGATATTTTCTAAAACCTCTTTTATGATCATTATGGCATTAGTGACACATTATGATCTTGAGCTTCATCAAATGGATGTTAAGACGACTTTTTTCAATGGAAACATTGAGGAAACCATCTATATAAGGAAACCAGAAATGGTGACTAATTCAAATCAAACTAATCAATTAGTTTGTAAACTTAAGAAGTCCATTTATGGTCTCAAGCAAGCTTCTCGTCAATGATATTTAAAATTTAATCAAGTTATTCTTTCATTTGGTTTTGAAACGAATCTTGGTGAAGATTGTGCATACCATAAGTTCAGTGGGAGTAGATTTATAATTTTGATCTTATATGTGGATGATATTTGGATGATATTTTAATTGCTAGTAATAATAAGGACCTTCTAAAGGAGACTAAGAAATTTCTCTCAAACAAATTTGAGATGAAAGATCTTGGTGAGACATCTTTTGTATTGGGAATCCAAATTTATCGTGATCGTTCACGAGGTATTTTGGGATTATCTCAAAAGAGCTATATAGAGAAGGTATTACGAATGTTTAGCATGGAAAATTGTAAACCACATGACACCCCTGCCTCTAAAGGAGATAAATTCAGTTTAAAGTAATGTCCTAAAATTAATTTTAAATCCAAGTATATGGAAAATATCCCTTATGCACCGGCAGTAGGAAGCTTAATGTATGTGCAAGCCTGTACTCGTCCAGACCTTGCATTTATTATTGGGATGCTTGGTCGATACCAAAGCAATTCGGAAAGAAGAACATTAAATCGCATCCAAAAGAATGATGAAGTACCTATAAAACATTAAACTACATGCTTATGTATACAAAATCGGATCATTTTGAGATCATTAGGTATTCCGATTCTGTTTTACTGGATGCAAAGATGTCGAAGGACATCATATGGTTATGTCTCTTATGGAAGAGAAATAAGTATAAAATGAACAAATAGATATACAACTTATAGGATCAAACTCCATGTTATTGGATCCATTTTATAAAGTGTTATCTCTTTTGATGTTTCACGAGCATACTGCTCATATGGGTGAAACGACTTTTGATAATGCATAATATAGTGGGAGTTTGTGTTGTGCTTTATTTGCGATTTATTTTATTCATATTGATCTCATTTGGTTAATAAGGACTAGTTGATGGAATATATATACTCCCTCCGTCCCGCTAATATCCGCACTAACACTGTTTGCGCGGGAATTAAGGAATATGATATTTTAATAAAATGTTGTGAGTGTAAAAATAAAATAGGAGAGAGAATGAGTGGAGGAAATAGTAAATTATAATGGTGTTGTGAGTATTAAAATAATGTAGGAGAGAGAATGAGTGGAGTAGGGTGAATATTTTATTAATATAAAGTTTCCTTTTTGGGAGTGTGCGGTTTGTAATGGGACGCCCAAAAAGGAAAGTGTGCGGTTTGTAGCGGGACGGAGGGAGTACATGTTTTAATATATTCATTAAGTTTTCCATGCTACACATCTATACTTAATCTATGTCATTTAGTTGAATATATATATGTAATTAATGTGGATTTAGTTGCGAATCAATTACAACGACTGCCCCTTTAGTTCCTATACTTGTAAAACTAATGGACGAGATTGTTTTAGAATGACAATGAAGTGCACATATAGATTGTCATTTACATTATGAATATGATTTTATGAGGGTTTGTTAAAGTATAAACACATGTTTGGGCAATCCAAGTGGGAGATTGTAAGAACATGGATTGCAAAATGTGTATACTTAACAAATATAAGTGACATGTAGACGTACATGTATAAATCATTAAAATAATGTTATTGTAAAGTATAGAATATTAATTAAATGTGCAGAAATTTCGAGGTGAAAATTACCTATTTATGATGGGCAGAATGGTAATTTCACACCGCTTAATTGAAAGGGTATAGTCCCTTGATGAGGTGCCATTGTTTCCTATATATAGAGGTCTACCATCAGCCTAGAAACTACTACATCATCCTTATATACTCTCTCCATAATCTGAGTTCTAAGGAAGGCATTCATCATCAATAAGATCTACATTTCCCTCCATGATTTTCTTCTTCTTCTCTTCCTTCCTTTGCAAGAACAACATCAAGTAACATGATGAACTCAACAGGTATCATGCTTCCACCTTCATCTTCTTCTCTTACTTAATCTAGACTTGAGTGCTTTCAGGTTATTGGAATAGGAATGTTCCAACAGATGATTCCTCTACTTCTCAACCAAGTTTTACTAGTGGGGAACCATATAGTTTTTTTGCAAATTTGTATAGTAAAAATATGGTCCTTCTCGAGGTTCATCTTCATCATCATCAAACCTTTTCGTGGAGTTAGAAACTTATTTCACTACAAACTTTGAATTAAATCAAGATCTAAATTCAAATGAATTTGATGTTTTTCAATGGTGGTCAAGAAGGAAAGATATTTATTCTATACTTTTCATAGTTGCTAAAGAAGTATTAGCCTCTCCCGCTTCAACGGTGGCGGTTGAATCGGCATTTAGCGTTGGTGAAAATGTTTTGGATGAAAGTCGTTCTCAACTAACAAGTGAAAACTTGAAACATTAACTTTTATTTGGCGATTGGGTTAGAGCTGAAAAAAGGCAACAAGACTTGCCTTTTGATGAGGATCTATTGGATCCAAGATATTAATACGATGTTGAGGACTCCACGGAAAGTAGTGATGAATGAATGATGTTTTAGATTAATTTTTATTTTAATTAGATTAGTTTAGACTTTAGATTAGGTTTATTTTTATTTAATTGTAATAGTTAGGTTGAGGTAAAGGCTCCTAAATGTCCCCCCTTATTTATAAAAGAGTAAGGTTGGTTGTCCTCCTCTTTGTAATTTTATTTTAATTGATAAAATTTAAGGGTACCGTCCATTTTTTCTTTTATATACTTTCGTTTCTTTTAAAAAAGTTAAGTTTTATTTCTTTCAAAATTCATAACTTTTTTTATAAATCATTTTTCAAAAAATGTATGTAGTAAACTTAAGTCTAAAATAGTCTTATTTATCCAAAAAAAAAATTGAAAAAAATTAAAAGTTACCTTTTTTCAAAAAATCGTTAAGTTTTATTTCTTAAAAAATTCATAACTTTTTTATAAACCTTTTTGCAAAAAATGTATGTAGTAAACTTAAGTCTAAAATAGTCTTATTTATCCAAAAAAAAATTGGAAAAAAATAAAATTAATATATTACATACAAAGTTAACGAAAACTGTTAAAATTTAACTGAAAAATGATATGCTCGGTCGAGCACTAATATATGACTCGGCCGAGCAACCCTCAACCTCTAAACCCTAAAAGGGTTGCTCGACCGAGCAACACCAAAGACTCGGCCGAGCAACCCTCAAACCCTAAACCCTAAAAGAGTATGCTCGATCGAGCAACACCAAAGACTCGACCGAGCAGATCCAAACAGTCAAATCGGTGGTTAATCGGAAAACCGTTAAAATCGTTAACCGTCAAAACCTTAACTGGTTTATCCGGTTAGGCGGTTCGATTCCGGTTGAGGTTTTTGTGATTTCCAACCGCCGATTTTTAACCGGCTAACCAGCGGTTTTATAAATCGACCACGTCTAGTTTTATTTATAAAAAAAAATATAAAAAAATTAAAAATATATATATGCTATTGTATGTTCCTCTTCTATTTTATACTTTTATTTCTTTAAAAATTCTTAATTTTTTATATAACTCAAATAGTTTTATTTATAAAAAAAAATATAAAAAAATTAAAAAAGTATATATGCTATTGTCTGTCCTTCTTCTATTATATACTTTTTTTTATTTAAAAATTCTTAACTTTTTTTATATAACTTTTTATAAAAAGAATCACTACTAACCAACATTTCAAATAGTTTTATTTATCAAAAAAAAAAAAATTTAAAAAAGTATAATGCTATTGTCCGTCCCTCTTCTATTATATACTATTATTTCTTTAAAAAATTTTAACTTTTTTTATCTAACTTTTTGTAAAAAATTTCACTCTTACCAACATCTCAAATAGTTTTATTTATCAAAAACATATATAAAAAAATTAAAAAAGTATATATGCTATTGTCCGTCCCTTTTCTATTATATACTTTTATTTCGTTAAAAATTCTTAACTTTTTTATATATCTTTTTTGTGAAAAATTTCACTACTAACCAACATCTCAAATAGTTTTATTTATTCAAAAAAAAATATAAGAAATATTTAAAAAGTATTGTCCGTCCCTCTTCTATTATATACTTTTATTTCTTTAAAAAATCTTAACTTTTTTATATAACTTTTTGTAAATAATTTCACTACTAACCACCATCTCAAATTGTTTTACTTATCCAAAAAAAAATTAAAAAGTATATGCTATTGTCCGTCCCTCTTTTTTCTATTATATACATTCATTTCTTTAAAAATTCTTAACTTTTTTTATATAACTTTTTGTAAAAAATTACACTACTAACTAACATCTCAAATAGTTTTATTTATCCAAAAAAAATTTAAAAATTAAATAAATGCTATTCTATGCCCCTCTTTTTTCTATTATATACATTCATTTCTTTAAAAATACTAAACTTTTTTTATATAACTTTTTGTAAAAAATTTCACTGCTAACTAATATCTCAAATAGTTTTATTTATCCAAAAAAAAAAATTAAAAAGTAAATGATATTGTCCATCCCTCTCTTTTCTATTATATACATTCATTTTTTTAAAAATTCTTAACTTTTTTATATAACTTTTTGCATAAAAATTCACTACTAACTAATATCTCAAATAGTTTTATTTATCCAAAAAATAATTAAAAAAATTAAAAAAGTAAATGCTATTGTCCGTCCCTCTTTTTTCTATTATATACATTCATTTTTTAAAAAATTCTTAACTTTTTTTTATATAACTATTTGTAAAATATTTCACTACTAATCAACATCTCAAATAGTTTTATTTATCAAAAAAAATAAAAAAAAATAAATGCTATTGTCCGTTCCTCTTTTTTCTATTATATACATTCATTTCTTTTAAAATTCTTAACTTTTTTATATAAGTTTTTATAAAAAAATTCACTACTAACTAACATCTCAAATAGTTTTATTTATCCAAAACTAAGCGGCATTCTTTCCTCCGTGGGGATCGGCCTTGTCAACCGTCTCTACTCCCCGAACTTCTACAAAAATGTAGTTGCCCAGGAGAATGTCTCTGCCCTGGTGGGAGATATAGGCCTTGCCCTTACTGAGGTTTGGACTTGTCTTTCTTTATAGCTTCATTTTTTGAATTTGCGAACTTTGTCTAACTCTCTTTCCCCGCAGGCGGGCAATAAAGTGTTGAGACTGCGGGAGTGCTGCGATGGCCTGTCCGCTGATCTTGAGGCCAACACAAAAATTATGGCGGGCAAGCTCCGCGAGCTGGAGCGGACGCAGGAGAAGGTGGCGGTCTTGAACTCCACCCTTGATGAGAAGGAGAAGGCCCTCTCACTAAAAGAGGCCGATCTCAAGGGCTTCTCTGACCGGTTGACGGAGGTGGAGAAGGACCTGGAGAAGGCAAAGGGGGAGCGGAATGAGCTCCGCGGACACAAGGCCGAGTGGGAGCCTCGGAACAAAGAGCTCGCGGCCAAGTTGGAGGCCACCAAGGCAACCGTGCTGACCTTGGAGGCTAAAGTGGATGAGCTATCCGAGCAGCTGCTCCCCTATAAGCGGCTGGAGGTGGAGGGGGAGACTGCGCTGCAGGCTGCTCGCAGGGAGGCTGTGGAGGAGTTCAAGAACTCCGAGGAGTTCAAGAACCTCCTGGCCGCCGAAGGAGGTGCTCAGTATGAGGCTGCCTGCAGGACGCAGCTACGCAACTTTGCTGCCACGGGCAGATATTCAGCTCAGTAGTTGGCCATTATTGGCTCGCTGGTGGCTACTGATGCTGTGTGTCTTCCCGGGCACGCACTAGTTCCCTTGTCCGAGGAGGAGGTCAAGGGGTTGGAGCTGGCCGCAGCGGCCTCCTTGCCACCAGTGGCTGAAGTCACGGCCACAGACCTGATTGGAGAAGTGGATGGCCTCAGATTTGGGGACGAGGAGATGTCCTACGAGGATGCCATTGCTCGCGTCCTTCCCAACGGACCGGCCATTGGTGATATTTTCCCCGCGTGGGCAGTTCCTACCCCGGTCTCCACTGAGCCCGCCTTTGATCCCATCACGGATCTTCTTGTGAACAGCCTTCCTTCGCCAACCCCAGCCTCAGAAGATCCCGAGGGGCAAGCTCCTTTAGCTTAGGATTTTTGTTTTTCTTTTGTTGTAATAGATTGTAGGACTTTGTAATCATTTTTTCCATATTAATAGAAGTATTTTCTTAACTATTTTCTTTGATCGCTCTCTTAATTGCTTGTCCTCTTAGGCTGTTTTGAGTGTTTGGTAATATTTGAGTACCCTAGTACTTGCGTTCTTGCCTTTAATTTTTCCAGCGTTTTTGACTAACAATTAAATTTTATACTCTCCTTCCGCGGTTAAGAGCTTAGTAGGCCTTGTGCACGCGTTTTTTGAGTTTTTCTAACTCTTTATTCAAAACCTCTTGGGTTTTTTGTGAGAGTCAGCCCTATTTCTCTGTGATCGCGTTTGTTTGGCCTTGTGGCAAACTTTGAGGCCTTAACCCCGTTTGTCTATTTGCCTTTGTTAAACTCTTTTGATCACTCCCATCCATTTACACTTATTCCCAGCCTTGCGAGCCGTGGTGTAAGTCAAAAGCAGCCAAGGCAAGCTACTTTTATAGCATATTTAGCATATTTGGTGGTTCACGCTTTTTGACCCTTTATTCAAAACTCCTTGGAGTTTTTTGTGAGGGTCTTGTAGCGATCATGTAAGCGGGCTTATATGTAGGCCTTTGTTACATAAATGCATGCGAGTAACAGCCCTAACGAGGGCCTTCGCGCACTTAGTGGGTCCGGGCTTTGGCCTTTGTCCCCACTTGCATCTATATCCACTTTTTCTTGGTAGTGTCACGCGGGCAGGACAACGTATCCTCCCCGCGATCGAGTACGGGCGTAACGGCCTTTGTACACATATAGGCTTGCGGATCTTAATGGATATTTGCGCATCAATAGGTAGGAGCTCATATGTTGGCCCTTGAACCCACTGGCATCCGCTTGCGGGCATCCACTCTAGCCTTTTGAGGCTGGTGGGAATAAAGTTACAACAGTTTTGCACAAAAATTTGATGGCAACTTTTCACTCATATATATAGGGGTCCATACTCCCTCAAAAATTTACAAAGATATCAAAAGAAGTACTTTCTGAGGTGATCGCTATTCCAAGCATGCTTGAGATCTTTTCCTTCCTTTGATCGCAATATGTAGGTGCCCTCTTTGATTATTTTGGTGACCTCATATGGACCCTCCCATTTTGGGGACATCTTGTTGAAACCAGGTTGGGTCCCTTGGACCTCCACATTTCTGAGTACCCAATCTTCAACTGAAAAACTCCTCCTATTTACTCTTTTATCGTGGTGCTTCTTCGCTTTCTGCTTGTAGTTCACCATTTTTTCATTTGCCCACATTCTCTTTCCTTCGAGATCGTCCAGGTCACACCTTCTGTTTGCCTCGTTTTAGACTCATCGAAGTATGTGACTCTGTACGAGGGTAGGGCTACCTCAAATGGAGCCATTGCCTCTGACCCATACGTGATCGAGAAAGGAGTTTCTCCTGTAGAATTTCTTATTGTGGTGCGGACAACCCACAATGCGGTCTGGAGCTCGTTCAACCATCGTCCTCCTCGTCCCTCCAAGTTTTTCTTTAGGGCGGTCAGGACTACCTTATTCGCGGCCTCGGCTTGGCCATTTCCCTGAGGATAAGCAACTGCGGACTGACGGTGTTGCACCTTCATTCTCACACATTCAGCAGTGAATTTTGCAGAGAATTGGGTGCCATTGTCCGAAATTATTGCTCGTGGAACTCCAAATCGACAATAGATGTGATTGTGGACAAAATTGATGGTATTCTCCTCGGAGATAGTGGCTAAGCCCTTGGCTTCTGTCCACTTGGTAAAATAATCCACAGCCACAACGACATACTTAATGCTTCCTCGAGCAGTTGGGAATGGTCCAATGAGATCAATCCCCCACGTATCAAACGGCCACGATGGTACAACCAAAGTTTGCTCTGTTGATGGTAGTCTAGGGATGTCCGCAAATCTTTGGCACTTGTCACACTTTCTTACGTACTCTTGCGCATCTCTTCTCATTGTAGGCCAAAAGAATCCTTGGAATTTGATCTTGTCTAAGAGAATACGAGCACCTGGATGTCCGCCACAAACTCCTTCATGAACCTCATAGAGTAAGTTGGTGACCATGTGAGTTTTGACACATCTTAGCCAAGGCTTGGTGAATGATCGTCGAAAAAGTACCCCATCGAGAACGAGGTATTTCGCGGACACCGTCCTAATGGTTCTAGCCCTTGCTGGATTTTCAGGGAGGGTTTGCTTCTCGATGTAATCCTTGATCTCATCCATCCAGTCCCTTACTTGATCCTCAATATGGTTTATCTGAATCCGATCTATAGCAGGTCTCTCCGTGAACTCTATTTGGCAATCTGTCTCTAAGTCTATGATTTCTTGATCGGTTATTCTGGAGAGGAGGTCAGCCTCTGTGTTATCCTCCCTCATGACTTGGTTCAGCTCATAGTAGGTGAAATTTTTGATGAGGGTTTTTGCAAGCCCGCAGTACTGAGTTAGCACTGGGTTGATTGTGTCATACTCCCCCCTAATTTGATTTACTATAAGCTGAGAGTCACTGTTGATCTCAATATTCTGAACTCCTAAGTCTCTTGCCAATTCCATGCCTGCTATAATCGCTTCATACTCAGCTTGGTTGTTTGATGCCTCAAACTTGAATCTCAAGGCTCTTTTGAATTTCTCCCCGCAGGGTGCGATCAGGAGTATGCCCGCTCCACTAATTAATTTACTCGCAGAGCCGTCCACGAATAAAGTCCACACTTCTTCTGGACGATCCTTTGGCTGTATAATCTCAGTGCTCGAGCTATCTGGGGCTTCTTCTGATTCTGCCCGCTTTCATTTTCCAAGGTCATTTGTCCTTGATTTAAATGATGATTCTACCACAAAATCAACTAAGGTCTGCGCTTTGATTGTCTTTCTCGGGGAGTAGGTGATCTGAAACTCAGTGAGTTCGATAGACCAAGCTAGCATTCTCCCCGAGGACTCTGGTTTGTGTAAAACCTTTCTAAGTGGGGCCTCAGTGAGTACAGTAATAGGGTGTGCAGAAAAGTAAGCTCTTAATTTTCGAGCAGATACAAGCAAGGCGTAAGCTAACTTCTATATATTAAGATAACACTCTTCTACGGCGGACAATGCCTTAGATACATAATAAACTGGTTTTTGGGAGTTATTATCCTCCCTTACAAGAACAGCGGTTACTGCCAGATCAGTGACCGCTAAAAATAGAAAAAGTTCTTCCCCGGGCACCGGGCTGCTGAGAAGAGGTGGCTGCCCGAGGTATGTCTTAACTTCTTCAAAAGCTTGATGACATTCCTGACTCCATGCAAATTCGTCAGCTCTCTTTCCCCCTTTTAGAGTTTTGAAGAAGGGGAGGCATCTCTCTGCTGACCGCAAGATGAAGCGGCCAAGTGCGGTGATGCGACCATTGAGTTTCTGTACATCCTTCACGCAAGTAGGAGGTTTCATGTCCAACAGCGCTTGGATTTTTTCGGGATTAGCCTCTATTCCTCGCTGGTTGACCATGAATCCAAGGAACTTGCCCGCCTTTACCCCAAAGGCACATTTTAGGGGATTTAGTTTCATGTTATTGCGGCGCAAGTTTTGGAAGGTTTCCTCCACGTCGAGCTCGTGGGAGTTTTCCTTGGTTTTTATAACCATGTCATAAATGTAGGCTTCAAGGTTTCTGCCCCAGTTGGTTTTTGAAGACAAGATTGACCATTCGCTGATAGGCGGCTCCTGCATTTTTTAGCCCGAAGAGCATCATGGTGTAACAGTAAGTCTTGCCCGCAGCGATGAAAGCTACGGAGCGGACATCTTCAGGAGCCATCTGGATCTGATGGTAGCCGGAGTATGCGTCAATGAAGCTCAATACTCTGTGACCGGCTATTGAATCCACCAATCTGTCTATGCGAGGAAGAGGGAAGCAGTCCTTGGGGCATGCCTTGTTGAGATCCGTAAAATCAACACACATTCTCCACTTGTCGTTAGATTTTTTGACCATTACTACATTTGCTAGCCATTTGGGGTAGGAAATCTCCTTTATTATCCCCGCTTTGAGCAATTTCTCCACCTCTTCCTTGATCGCAATTTCTTTCTCCGGGGAGAAGTACCTTGATTTTTGATGAATGTTCCTGAAGGATGGGTCATCATTGATTTTATGGAGGATTACGTCCTCGCTTATTCCCTGCATATCCTCCACCCTCCAGGCGAACACATCACAGTTTGCTCGAAGGAACTCAATGAGGATCCTTCTCTCCTCGCAGTGAATTTCCAACCTGAACTTAATAGTTTGCTCGGGGAAGTGGAAGTCGATTACCACCTCCTCGAGCTCGTCGTTAGGTTGAAGGTCACTGATTTCACGATTGTGCAAGGAGTCAATGACAATAGTTGGGGGGTTGACCTGGGCTCCGATCAGCGCTGCCATGGAGTATATGATCTCGCGGTCAATCTTTCCCTCAATTCCCCTATCAATGTAACCTCCCTCTATAGGGGACAACTGTTTTGATTTTCTGCTCGTCTTGATCTCCACCTTAGTGGTATGGAAAGAAAGCATGCCAATTGAAATGGGCGCCGACACCAGTGCAAGGGCTTTTCCTTTTTTCGATTTGTCCTCGCCCTCTATCTGCGGGCAGGACGTCTGGCCTTTATTAGCTTTTCTCTTCTCCTCAAGTGCTCGGAGGAATCTCCCGGACTGATTCTTGATGGTAGCAACCCCGCCCGGGGTGTTAAATTTCACCCTTTGGTGAGGAACGGAAGCAACTATTCCCAATTCGACCTGAGCAGTTACGCCGAGAATGACATTGTATTGGGAAGGAAGATCGACCACCATGAATGTAATTTTGGCCGTCTTCTGCATGAGTTTTTCCCCAATAGTTACTTCAAACACAATCGTCCCCTTTACCCCCACGGCGTGATTAGTGAACCCCTCAAGCATGCCCGCATAAGAAGTCAGGTTAGCCTCGGTCATTCTCATGCTTACCAACGTGTGGTAGTAGAGTATGTCCCTGGCCGCACCTGTATCAACCAAAACTCGGTGTATGTTGGCCCGGTTGATTTTCATATGAATAGTTAGGGGCTGAGTAGAGTGAAATAGGGAGGAGGCAAGTTCACTCTTTTTGAACCCTATTTCTTGCTCTTCCTCAGGAGCCATTGGAGGGACTGAGAAAACTTTCTCCAGTGTTCGAATCTGAATGGAGAGTTGTTTGTTGGAGGGAGGCTCCTCGCCAATGAAATTAATGTCATAATCCCCCAAATCGTCATCGTAAGTGTCTCTCTCATTCCTCTCCGGGCCACGCGTGCCTCGTGCCCGCTGCTGATTATTGTTATTGGGGGCATTGTTGTTTCCCTTAACCCATTTGGTTAGCTCCCCGTCGTTGATTCTCTGCTGAATAATTCGCTTCAGTTGGAAGCAGTCCTCTGTGCCATGTCCGTGGTCGTTGTGATATTCACAGAACTTGGCCCTACTCCTCTCATTTGGTTTTCGGAGCATTAGGAGAGGAGGGGGGAAGTCTGAGGCCCTCATGATTACCACTCGTGGCTCGGTGAGTGGGGTATAAACTGTTTCATCCACTGTTTTTCGGAGTTTATCCGACCCACGGCCTCGGTTCTTGCCCTGGTTGTTGGTGCGGGCAGGCTCTGGGGTAGTCTCCTGAACTTGGCTTATCCTTTCTTTTGCTGAAGCTCGGGGAGCGGGCACATTGGGCTCTTCAACAGATGCAATGGCAGAGGCCCTTTCATACATTTCCTCCACGGTTTTTGGCCGGCTGGAGGCAAAATTCATCTTGAGGAAAGAGGAGCTGAGGCCGCCCTCAAAACAGAGCCTGATGTCCCCCTCCTCTAAGTCCACAATCTCCTCGCTCACCTTCCTGAACCGGGAGATGTAATCTTTTGTGGCTTCGTTTGGGGCCTGCTTGACGCAGACAAGATCTGTCTTTGGTCGAGCGGGCTCACCGGCCCCAGCAAAGGCATTAAGAAAGAGGTTTCTAAATTGACTGAAAGATTGGATGGACCGGGGTTTGAGAGCCAACATCCAAGATAGGGCCTTGCCCGTGAAAGTTGCAGCCAAGGCTTTACACATCACCGACTCATCCGAGGAGAATAGAGCCATTTGTCCCTCAAATCGTCCCATATGGCTCTTGGCATTTTTGGAACCATCATATGTGTCCATCTGGGGTGGCTTGCCCCTCTGAATAGGTGCCCGCGCGATCTTGTCGCTGAAGGCGTCCATGGTGCGGCCACACTTCTGGGCTGCCTTTTGGTGGGTCTCCCACATCTTTTGCATAAATTCGACAAACTCAGGGCTCTGATTATCAACCTTCTGTTTTTTAGCACGTGGAGTCACGGCTTTCTCCTTGGCCGGAGCCAAGGGTCTGGCTTGGGACTTCGCACGGTGGTTTGATTGTGCTTCTTCCCCAGCCTCCTCGCTATCATCCACATGCACCACAATGCGCTTGTCTAGATGTCCGCGATCAAGGGTTGGTTCAACCCGGTTTGCCCCCTAGCTTGACTAGCAAGCGAGTTAGCGGGAGCTCGTTGGGAGAACCTTTGTGACCCTTGAGGGAACTGTAGCCCGCCGTTGGCCTCTATCTCAAACATCTCCATTTGAGCGTCGGCGATGGCCATGGCCTCAGCGACCAGCTTGGATTTGGAGGCCAGAATCTCTTGCCTCCTCAAGATTTGCTCCGGGGAGAGTGGAGTGTTTAAGGCGGTGTTCTTTATAGGAGCTTGGGGAGTTTTTGGGCTATTGTTTAGGAGGGCTTGGGCTTTCTCAGCTCGTGCTTCATCGGTTAGCCGGTGTATAGCTCGTTGAGCTGGGGAAAGGCTGTGTTGTGGCTGAGAACGGGCCCCCATTCTGTTAAAAACAGAGGTAGTAGGCTTGTCTTTACGGACATTGGAGGGTGAGGCCTGGTCATCCGTATGCATGGTTAAATGACCAGCGTTTTCCAAAGTTTTAGACATGTTTGGAAAAGAAGAAAATGACTGAAAAGAAGAGCCTTTTGACAGTCAGCTGTTTAGAACACAAAGTGTGCCTGAAAACAAAGATTTTTTAACGAGAAAACAAATGACGTTTTCCCGGCAATGGAACCACTGATGACGCCAAGCTTTTCAGGGTCAAGAGCGGTTCAAGGATATCTGGCTTGATATATTGGATGGTTTGTGGTACCTATAACACAACACAAATGAAGCACCGTTAAGGTCAAAGTTGGATGTTAATCCAACTCAGGCCCTCGGGTGTGAGAGTAAGATTACTGAGTAAATAAGGCTTGGAATACCTTGAGTGTGAGTGAGTGTTTAGGGTTTGAGAATAATATGACTTACTCAATATATTTGGAACTTACCTTGCCCAAGGGGACAAAGGTCTTCTATTTATAGGCAATGGAGAGGTGCTTGTTGATGTAAGCAATGAGATCAGCCCTAGAGGGCACTTTGGTATTTGACCGCCTACACGTGTCCGCAGCTAATTGGCCCTGTCAGGGAGGGAACATTGACTGTAAAGGGGACATGGCTGAAAGGGACATGAGCCGTGTATATGGCTTGGCGCATTAAATGAAATAGTAGGCGCCTGTCTGAGCCGCATTGAATGCGTGATGGGGGAGCCGGCAACTTGCATGTCAGAGCCAGTAAGCTAACTTGCTCAGTAAGGCTTGACATTAACCGGGAGGCAGGTGAGATAACCGGGAGGCAGGTATGAGCCCGCGGTCAACATCTTGGGCGCGGTCAAAGGTATTTGACGCGGGCACGGATGGAGCGGTCATACCTCCTGCGGGCACCAATCCAGCGGTCAGGGTCCCTCCGGTCTTAGAGAAGGATGATGCGGGGAGGAACGCGGTCTTGACCTCAGGGGTCTATCTGTCCGCGGTCTTCACCTCAGCAGTCTAGGGAATGCCACGTCACCGATTTCTTGGATCAGATCGAGCGTGGGCCCGGTCCAGCAGGTACGGGCTCATCACAACCTTTGTATACATCACATCTTAGGGAATGACCAACTTGATGATGCACTTACAAAGCCTCTATCTCGAGCTCGGTTATTGTCTTTTGTCTTCAAGATTGATCTATCCCAAGGATCATATAAAAAACCGGTTATCCTAAAGTAGCGAGACTCTAAATTGGCGTCATCACTTATGGTCCTAAAAAAAAAAGTAAACAAAGGGAAGGTTAATTGGGAGTAAAAAAAAGAGAAAAAAAAAGAAAGGAGTAGTAGTCTGACTGTCTAACCAAATAAACGGCTCCCAACTAGACGGTCTTGATACCTACGTAACATACGTTTCATTGAAATTATGAGAGTGAATTACCAATCTCTTGGTTGGATAGTGATAGTGATAGAGATAGTGATCAGCTAATTCCTTAGCAAATAAAATTTTGAATACAATGTAGCTGACCAAATAATAATTGTGTTACATGAAATATGTTGTGTGAGTGAAATTGATAAATGAGATAAATCATCTAAATTAGAATAAATGAATCTAAAATAAACATGTGATATTCAATGCACGTCAAATTGACATGCAATTAAACTGTACCGAATTGAATTTTTGGTTTACCCGTACTTGCAAGTTGCAACACTAAAGAAGGGGATGTACACCGATCGTGCGCTTAAATGGGCAGCGTTCAACTTGTCACATCTCCCCATTTCTTATCACAAAATTTAGGGAGAAATGCGTTTCTCCATAATTTACGGAGAAACGGGGTTTTTCCATCGTTCCCGTCGGTGCTCTATCGTCCAAGTGTGCAACAACAAAAATGGCACGTTCGTTCTATACAGCCCCAATTTTCTAGGTTTTGCAATTGAAACAAAATCCCTCAAATTGGCAACGCTTTTCCTTGGATTGAAAATAATCGAAACATATTTTGCTACTGCGTACCCCATCGCGACAATGAAATCATACGATTTTGACGAAATCGTGTGTGAATTCATGGGAGAGAACAACGGTTCGACCCTGGATGGAACGAGGTACTGTAAAAGCGATGATAGAGCTCAAATGTTGACATCTTGGAAGCTAAATAACCCAGAAACATGATTCTTAGATTGTTCAAAACACCCTTGCAAAATGAAACCTAAGTCTGCGAAGCCGTAATCACATAATCTAAGAATCATAATCTCGATTTGGTGAATTTTTGGTAATGACGATTCATGGGCTTGATTAGGTTCTGGATATCCAGAACCTTTTAATGGGATATCCAGAACCTTTTGAAAGTATATCCAGAAATTTATTAAATGTTTCTGGATATAAGTTTTAAGGTTTTTGGATATCAATTATAAAGCCTTCCTGATATCCGTAACTCTTTGAAAGGATATTCGAACCTTATGTAAGTGATATCCGTAAATTTAAAATTGGCTTACGGATATAAGTTTTAAGCGCTTCTGGATATCCATATTCAATGCCTGATATCCGTAACCTCATGAAAGTGATATCCAGATCAGAAATTTGATCTTGACCTTGGATTTGATCTTAAATCTTTTTTCTGGATATTCGTCCCAAAGCTTCTGGATATCAATTCCAAAGCTTCTGGATATCCAGAAACGCGTTTCTCCCTAGACCTACTCATTTCTTATTATATAATTGAGATTGATTTGTAATTGTGGATTCACTAAATTTAAATTTTATATCGCTAATTAAACATAAAATGAAATTTAATGGATTGATCGAACATTGTTGCCGGATGAAGGGGGACCATTGCCGAATTTGTATAGAAGAGTCACGTATGCTAAGCAATTAATTAAAAAAATCTGTCACCATTTCAACCATTAATAACTTTAATTTAAAGTCAATTAAATTAATAAAGATATTCCTTTTGATTTTAAAATTTAAAATAATGTCATTAAAACTCATTATACACATAATATTAAGAAATACTTTCCACGATCCAAAATAATTATCATTTTTGAGCAATTTTTTTGATTCAAAATAATTGTCACTTTTGAATTAATAGTATTAAACTTCCACTCTTATCCTTTCATTAAAACTTGAAACAATTCATTAATTGTTTTATTGAGTGGAGTATTATAGACTATAGAGGAGAAAAACTAATGATACATATAAAATTGGTAGTGTTTTCAATAAGTGATGTAAAAGAAATGATACACTGATGTGTGACCTTCAAAGAGCCAGTAGCATTGATCCACCCAACAATATAAGGAGATGGATGGTTACGCACCTCAAGCTTGAGCTTATTTACCAAACCACGTGCCACCAAGTTTTTAATGCTTTCGCTATCAATAATAATTTGGACTGCCATATCATTGACCTTACCCATTGTACGAAATATATTATGTCGAGCAGGACTAACCTCTTCCACGGGAGTATGCAACGAAAGTTTACGAACCACATACGACTCATGGTCCCCGCATTCCTCATCATCCCCATTAGGATCGATATAAACGATCTCACCATTACCATCATCATTACCATCCTCGCGATCCACCATATGCACATTCTTTCTAAGAGGACAACCACTGGAAATATGGCCTGCCTCCCCACATTTGAAACACTTGGTGCCATAGTTTTTGACATATGGATTAGCATTCTTATGTGCTTGAACAACAGGAGCAGTTGCTTTAGCAACCTCAACCGCCTTAGAACCCGAAGCTTGTGTCGCAGGTTGTTCGACTGTGGATGAGAAAACTGAAGATTGAATAGGGCTAATAGGAAAAGACGAATTACCCACCTTCTTGGCTGTAGGGTGAGGCTGAAAAGCTGAAATCAATTGTTTCTCAACCTTCTCCGCCCTTGAAATAGCATCATTCAAAGAGAAATTGGTAAATAATTCCACCCTATTCTTAATATCAACTCGATGACCATCAACAAACCTAGAGATTTCTAGAGAATCAGATTCAATCAAGTCGTTACGAGCCGATTGAGCATAGAAATCATGCACATATTCCTTAACATTACGACTACCTTAGGTGCAATTCTGAAATTTAGAAAATAAGCTTTGCACATAATCAATAAGTAAAAATCTATCTTTTAATGCCTCTTTCATCTCATCCCAAGTACGAATCTGAGGCAATCTATCACGTAACCTCTTCTTACAAAGTTGATCCCACCATGCAGCAGGACCATCCCTCAATTTATATGCAACATAAGGTACTTTCCTAACATTCTCAACTTGCATTAAACTGAAAAATTTATCAACTTCAGTAATCCAATCTAAAAAGTCTTCGATAGATAACTCACCATTAAAAGTAGGAATATCCGCCCTTATCTTTGGTCGTTGTTCTACCGAATTCAAAACGATGGCCTCTTCGCCACCACCCCGATTGTTGTGGATGAACTCAGCCCGATCACCACCTGGATTGCCACGGTTGCCACCACCACCCATATTTAATCCTTGCAAAGCCTCCAAAAGTTCTGTATGACGAGTTGCAGCTTCCACCTCAGATCTGCGGCGATCTTCTTGCATCTGTGTCTGCATCGCTATCAAGTTGTTGGCAAGTTGTGCCAGGATATCTTGGGTGTTATTGTTTCCTTCGTTGTTGGCCATCTTGTTTCTCGGATCGTCATTGCTCTAATACCAACTGATGTAAAGGGTTGCAGCGGAAATTAAAAAAGATAGGCAAATAATTGAATCAACAACTATTTGACCCAATTCGAATTCACGAATTAGGGTTTGGCAAGATTAACACCTAAAAGATGAGAACCTCGAAGAGCAGAAGGAATCCACCTTCAACAAGTCAATGAAGACTCACAATTGCAAAGCAATCAAAATAATTTATCAAAATTCAACTCCCCCAAATAAAATCCCTAAAAGAGTATTTATACTCCCAACAATAACCTAAAACCCTAAGGAAAACGAAATTAAACAAAAGACAAAAATACCCAAAACAAATCGTCAAAACAGGAAATTAGGAAATAACCGGATTCTGAAATAGCGTTCCTCACGACTCGTGACCGCCTTCACGAGTCGTTCCTTACTTCTTCATTCGTGGTACGAGGCGTGACAACAAAAACACTCGTGCTGGTTTTCTTCACGGGTCGTGCTTGTAAGCACGAGTCGTGCCCCATGTCCAATTCTGTCGCACGACTCACCATGCCGTCTGTCCAAGTCTGCAAATTTCAATCTGCTGATTTTCTTCATTGCTCTCGCTATATCAATAAGTCATAATAATAATTGATTTTTTTTAAATTGGTAAAACCCCAAAAAAAGTGACAGTTATTTTGGGCATATAGAGAGTATGTTAAAAGTGTTATACTAACCTTGATTACTTTTATGTTTCCAAATACTTGCAATTTTAGGAGATATTTTTCTCCCAAATAATTACAGTTTTACATTATTTCACAAAATTTTGTCATACTTTGATTAAATTGTTCTTATTTAATAATTGCCTAGATAATTGAAATATCTAAAGAATAATTTAGTGTATTTGATATATATTGATTATTTTTCTCATTATGTGTGAATTTTTTTAAATTACAAGTATTTTGCAACGAAGGGAGTATTGAAGTTTATTGTTAAAGAATATTAAAGGTTTAGTGAATAAATGTTAGATACAAATATGAAAAATATACTAAAATATTGTGAGTTGGTCTTACAAAAAATGCGTTTTTTCTGGCATTTAGAAAAAACGTGTTTTGTTTTCACCGTTTGTGTCAGTGCCAGTTTAACAAAGTGCCAGTGTGACAAAGTGCCAGTGCATGTGTAACAAAGTGCCAGTGTAAAAAAGTGCCAGTACCAGTTTAACAAAGTACCAGTGCATGTGTAACAAAGTGCCAGTGCCAGTTTAACAAAGTATCAGCACACTAACACTGTCACTTTTTTAAACTAACACTGACGCTTTTTACACGGGCACTTTTATATACATGAACTGGCACTCTTCACACTGGCACTCTGTTACACTAACACTGGCACTTTGTTACACCACCAAACACTGGTACTCTTTTTTGCTGGCACTCATAAACACATGCACTGGCACTCCAAAACACATGCACTGACATCTAATTGCACACATGCACCGACACTTTCTATGTCCAACGCTGGCACTCTTTATCTACAACACTGGTACTCAATTATTAAACCCTTCATCCACTACAACATTCTTTATACTTCAGCATTTCAGATGTGTCCAAATCAAAAGGTCTCTATTAAATCACAAATTGGAACAAAATTGCACACAAATTTTCAAAAGATTCACACGCTTGCATCTAAGGTTTAATTTCATAATAAATCACCAAAAATACTAATATTGCGTCAATCATGGACTCCAGATTCATCGAAAGGCCCTGTTTGCTGGAGGCATTTCCGGTGGCCGAAAATACATACCGTCGCCGTCGATGACAATGATGTCGGAAGAGAAAATGTTTTCTGTAGTTGCGGCAGATTCAAGAGACGTCGAATTTGTAGATGAAGAAGAAGAGAGAAAGGGGCAGAGCCTGACGGGTTTTACGGTAACTTTAAAACCCGTTTTTTCATAAGCTTATGAAAAAATGCGTTTTTTACGAGATTTTGGCAAAAATATTGTTGAATTATAATAATATTTGTGAAACAAATTAATTTTGAGTTGGTCTTATAAAAACTAGTTTTTTCTTAAGATAAGGAAAAACGTGTTTTCAAAATAAACGGTGGCAATTTTGTAATTACTGGCAACCATGTTCAAAATAAACGGTGGCATTTTTGTAATTACTGGTTTCCCCGTTTATGCCAGTGTCTGTTTAACAAACTGCCAGTGTGATAAAGTGCCAGTGCATGTATCACAAAATGCCAGTGAAAAAAGTGCCAGTACCAATTTAACAAAGTGCCAGTGTAAACTGGCACTGGCACTTTGTTAAACTGGCACTGACACTTTTATACGGGCACTTTTATATACATGAACTGGCACTCTTCACACTGGCACTCTGTTACACTAACACTGGCACTTTGTTACACTAATATTTTTGCTGGCTCTCAAAAATACAAGCACTGGCATTCAAAAAAACATGAACTGGCATTCAAAATCACGTACACTGGCACTCAATTACACATACACTGGCACTCAAAAAACACTGGTACTCATTTTTGCTGACATTCAATAAAACATGGACCTGGCATTCCATAAAACATGGGTGACACTCAATAAAACAAACACCGGCATTAGTATACACTAGAACTGCACATCAAATCCCCAAAGAACCCCTTTGCACCGGCACTCCTAAATACATAAGCGGCACTCAAAAAAACAAACACGGCATTAGTTTACACTATAACTGGCACATCAAATCCCCAGTCCATAAACATGTCTGTTAACTCAATCGGCAACAACAATTAACACACAGAGCCAAGAAAACATCGTCATAATCAACAAATCGATTCGCATTTGTACACCACATACTCCTGTGGATTTCCGAACGAGCTCCCTGACTGATTCCGCCTCCGGATTGTTGCCGTTGCCGCGGTATTACGCCTTCGCGGTAGTATTGGTCTCTGTTGTCGGAGCTTGCGTTGAATTTGATTCGTACGATCTGAAATCCGTTGAATTTGATTCGTCCTCAACCTCCATTAACAAAAAACTGTTTAGGCGATTTAGGGGATTGGGTCGCGGTGGTGAATGGTTTTGGAACAGGGGCATTGTTTGGTGAAGGTCGCCGGTTTTGGGAGAGCTCGAAGATGAGAGAGAGAGAACACGGTGAGGCGATTATGGAAGGATTAGTTTGTTGTTTGGTTGGGAGGTGATTTAGGGAAGAAGCGCTGGTGAAGAATTTGGTGAGGAAGACAACCGGGGAAGGGGCTCTCTGTTCTGTTATTTGCGTATAGTGAGAGAGAGAAGAGTGTTTGCGTTTAGTGAGAAAAAGTGAGATAGTTATTTAAAACACGTTTTTTTGTTAAGTTAACAAAAAATGCATTTTTTATAAGTTTTTGACATTAATTTTTCGTATTTTAGAAACGGAGAGAGAATTAAATTTATTTTGGGATTAAAAACGGTTGCATCAGCAGTAGAGCTAACTTCTCTGAAATTGAAGCAAACATTTTATCAAAAGCACGTAAATACAAGGGACATTTGTTTCTCAACAGTCAACAAGGACTATAGTGCGCATTTCAAATCCCAAAGTGGTCAAAATGTAACATAAACAGAACAAAACAAAACGCTTTCTTTCTCTCTCTTCCCCCCTCTCTCTCTCTCTCTCTTCCACTGCCACCTCTGAATCCCCGTTGAACTCACTTTCCCATCCACCTGACCTATGCACAACAAAATGCAAACACCGTCGTCGTCAATCCCAATGCTCCCTCAACTCTCATAAATTTCACTCTCACCCTTCCAATTCCCCACCCCTCACACAATGAAGTTCAACAAGCCATCAAATTCTCCCTCCCCAACCATAACATCGTCGCAGGACGCCCGCCTCCTTGTCCGTGAAACTCTCCGTATCAGCGCCGACCTCGCTTCTGCACCGCCGTCTCCGTCCTCGTCGTTGAGTGCGCCGGAGAGTGCTGCCAATTTTAGGCATCACCAGCAGGCTGGATTTGGACTAATTGAAGAACAATTCGTTGATTCCAGTTTGAGATTAATTTGTTTTGAGGAAATCGATGGGAGACGGTTTAAGTATTTCGCTGATGATGGTGGTTCTATGAAATTTAAGAAGGGAACGATCCGTTCTGTCAGTTTGCAGACTCAACAATCTCCTGCTGATGTATGTCAGTTTCTCTCTCTCTTAAATTGGCATGTTCTTAAATGCTGCTCTGTTTTGATTGCTTTTGATTTTGCATGCTTGTGTTGTAGGTGGATTATTTCTACTTTTCCATATTTGCAGTTTTTGAATTATTATTATTTAATTTTTTTCAATAAAAAATTCTTAGTCAAGGAGGGAAACCACTACTGGGCTTTTTATGCTTTTTAAGCTCTATAATTCCAATGGGAATAGTTTTTTGTTTTTCCCTCAATTTTCGTTTGTTAAATTATTTTGGACATCTACAATTTGAAGGTGTTAACTTTGGCATGTTGTTCTTGAAATTGTGCTTTTAGCCAACGTAAAGCACATATCTAGTAAACTTTTGTGTATTTGTCTAGCCTAAAGTGAAACAAATATTAGTGAATTACGAAAATTCAAAACCGGCACTAGTTCAGGTCAGACAATGATTCCTGTAACCATATCAAAATTAAAATGGAAAAGAAAAGAAAAAGGAATGCTTGTAACTAAGCAATGATAACAGTATTTATTGCCGTAGAAAGAGTGTTCTCAACACCTTTGGTACTATTATTGCTATATGACTATTTTTTGATTCAGTTTGGATGAGACTAACAGGAGTGAAGGGTGATGAGAGACTACGAGGGAGTGACGAGTGAAGGATGCAATAATGAGATAGACAGTCAACTGAGAAATAGCGGAGCTTAGAAATAAACAGAAAAAGGAACCCATAGTAAGGTTTGTTTAAAGATGATGCACATACCCAAACTTGGAGTATTTGGAACAAATTAGAGATGAAGAGTGTAATACTCAGAAAAAAGTGAATGTTAAATGCGAAGTTAGAAATTTGGTACCTTTTTGGCTTGAACATCGCCAAGGTGGGTTTTCCATACTCTTTTGGCTGATAAGCTGTGTCCTAGTTCATCTTATGGTTCTGGATGATGACAAATGTATGTATATAAATGTGAATCTATGTTGATGTTATAAATTGTCCTTTTCAGGCATGATCCCATTATTTTCATAAGATTGAAGAAAGGTTTAATTTCATTTTTAACCATTGTACTTTACCCCGACTTTAACTTGAACCACTATACTTATTATTATTTTTTTGCATAAAACCACTATACTTTTGGGAAAATCTCATCCTGACGCCAAATTCGCGGATTAGGGCACAAATTAGGCACCGATTAGACACTAAATTTTGGTCAAGATGAGAATTTTCCGAAAGTATAGTGGCTTTCGTGCAAAAAGTCAAGTTAGTGGTTGAAGTGAAATCGGGGTAAAGTACATCAGTTGAAAATGAAATTAAACCTTGAATAAAAGATGACCTTCGTCAATTAGTTTCTGAGGCATATTGCTCTTTTGTTTATGCTGAATATATTCTGCAGGATTTATTGTCATTCATACGATCATATGTGGTGCCAGAAGGTTTCCCTGACAGCGTTACCCCTTCATATGTGCCATACATGACATGGAGAGCATTGAAGGTGTGCTATCTGAATAATAATTCACAGCGGTTTGATACAATAAATCATTGTCTTCACCTTTGCCAGCATGCTCATCTGATAATCTGGTTTTGTCATCTTAGCATTTTTTTGGTGGAGCGATGGGTGTTTTTACAACACAGACACTTTTGCATTCAGTTGGAGTCTCAAAAAGCCAATCTGCCCCAGGGGCTGTGGCTATCAACTGGATTCTCAAGGTATGCATACTTTAGGTTCAATGCTGATCACATTATTCCATTCCATTGATTATCCCACTCTACTCGGTACCTTCAGACATTTGTTTTAGGTTTATAGTTCTAACTTTGTATTTACTGGTAGATCCATTCATAAAAAATGATAGTTGTTATTGAGTGATTAATTTAGATGTTATTGGCACAAGATGGAAAACTCTAATATTGCTAAAAGAAAGTACTTTATGTAATTTAAAGCTGATCTGATTTTGTACCCTTACAAGAATAACATTAGAAAAGTTCAAAAATTGGATTATGTGGTCTCATCAGCTGAATTGCAGTGGCTGACCTTGACCCTTCTGATATGTTTATCTGTTTATATCCAGATGAATAATATTTTTGTGCATGCTTTTGTAGGATGGTGCCGGGCGTATTGGTAAAATGCTCTTTGCTCGACAAGGAAAGAAATTTGATTATGATCTAAAGCAGGTGAATTTCTCTCTGATTCAGTTTTGTCAGAGTCAATCTTGGCTAGAATCTAGATATATTTGCAATTCACTAATAACCCTGTATAATAGAAGTTATTATTCAGCTTCGGTTCTCAGGTGACCTTCTAATGGAGTTGGGAGCTGCTGTAGAATTGGCAACTGCAGCTGTACCACATCTTTTCCTACCTTTAGCTTGTGCTGCCAATGTGGCCAAGGTTTAAACTTCTACCGTTTTCATCACAAGGTTTTGAGGAGGATGTTAGTTCAGTTGTTTCACCATCATCTTGTTTTACATGTAGAATGTTGCTGCCGTCACATCAACGTCAACTCGTACTCCAATATATAAAGCCTTTGCCAAAGGAGAAAACATTGGTGATGTTACTGCTAAAGGAGAATGCGTTGGCAATGTTGCAGATCTGGTATGTTCGTCCAACTACAGCATGCAATTTTAAAAACAGAGTTGCAATTGCATTCTCATAATCGTGTTTACTGTAACTAATACACATCAACCATTATAGAAGAAGAAAGAGAAGAGGAAGAATGAGGGAAGGCTGAGAGAAGAAGAGAGAGAGAGAGAGAGAGCGGCGTAGAGAGAAGAGAGACGCAACTTGTATCTCGGCTCGTCTCTAATTATGAATAAATAAGAATACCCTATCAATCACAATTACAATATTGCCCTTAATGTCTAACACTCCCCTTCAAGCTGGAGCATAAATATTTAACATGCCCAGCTTGTTACAAATATAATCCACTCTTACCCGTGTAAGACCCTTAGTAAACACATCAGCTAGTTGTTCGCCCGTTCGCACATATAAAGTGGAAACAATGTTTTGTTGAATCTTTTCTCGAAGAAAATGACAATCAACCTCTATATGTTTAGTCCTCTCGTGGAAAACTGGATTCGTAGAGATATGCATGGTTGCCTAATTATCACACCACAAATTCATTGGCAAAGCAATCTTAAAACCAATCTCTTCCATCAATTGTTGTATCCACATAAGTTCACAAGTTGACTGAGCCATTGCACGATACTCAGACTTTGCACTTGATCTCGCCACCCCATTTTGTTTCTTACTCTTCCACGACACTAAATTTCCACCCACAAACACACAATATCCACTAGTTGACTTTCTATCACCCGGTGATCTTGCCCAATCAGCATCAGTAAATGCCTCCACCCGCATATGCCCATGGTTTGCATAGAAGATACCTCTACCAGGAGCTCCTTTCAAATACTTCACAACCCGAATCAAGGCATTACAGTGAGTAATTGTAGGAGCTACCATGAACTGACTCACTACACTTACTAGAAAAGCAATATCCGGACGAGTCACTACAAGATAATTCAACTTACCAACCAATGTCCGGTATCGTTCCAGATCTACAAGCAACTCCCCTTCTCCGGCTACAAGTCTTAAATTAGGATCCATCGGGGTGTCACACGGTTTCACACCAAGCATCCCAACTTCCTCAAGTAAATCAGGAACATATTTCCTCTGAGACAAAAATATCCCTTTCTTAGACCGCATCACTTCTATTCCAAGAAAGTACTTTAAAGTACCAAGTCCTTTGTCTCGAACTTTGTCTTGAGATCTGACTTGAGTGCTTGATGCCACGTGAATCACTGCCTGTAATCACAATATCATCTACATAAACAACCAAAATAATACAACCACTATCAGTCTGTCGAAAGAACACAATATTATCACATGTACTCCTCTGTAACCCAAAATCTAACACAACAACATTAAATCGCCCAAACCAAGCCCGCGGAGACTGCTTCAACCCATACAATGACTTTCTTAACCTACATACATTATTCCCCCCATGCTCCCCCTGAGCAACAAACCCAGGAGGTTGCTCCATATAGACCTCTTCTTGTAAATCACCATGAAGAAATGCATTCTTGACATCTAACTGATATAAAACCCAGTTGTTAGAAGCAGCTAAGGATATCAGAAGACGAACAGAAGTTAACTTAGCAGCTGGAGAAAAAGTATCAGTATAATCAACACCATATACTTGCACATACCCCTTAGCAACTAATCGAGCTTTTAACCGAGCAGGTCAGTCCATCGGGATCCATTTTAACCACATACGCCCATTTACGCTGATAGCCTTCTTCCCCTCAGGAAGTGGTACCAAGTCCCAAGTCTCATTAGTCTCAAGAGCCTTCATTTCCTCTTCCATAGCAGACTTCCAACTACTATGAGAGAGAGCTTCAGACACAGTTTTAGGAGTGACAACAGAATCAAGACAAGCAACAAAAGTACGAGAGGAATCCGACAAGTGAGCATAAGAGACGCAAGAGGCGATAGGATGAGCGCAAGTACGTGTACCTTTTCGGAGTGCTATAGGAAGATCAAGAGATGGATCGAATGACGTGGAAGTCCTGCACGGGAGTGAATCTCTTTGGAACCTCTACTACTTGCTTGCTTGTACTACCGCTTGCTCTGCATCTTGAGACATGAGGTCGCTGAGTATACACCTGAGTTAAAGGGGGACGAGACGGAGCCTCAGAATCAACTTCAATCACAGGACAATGGGTGTGAACCAAAGTACAAGTGAGGAAATCATCGGGACACACAGACTCCGACCGAGATAAAGATGATGATGACCGACTAAAGTATGGGGTAGACTCAAAGAATGTCACATCAGCAGACACCAAGTATCGTCCCAAATCTGGGGAATAACAACGATACCCTTTCTGGGTCCGAGAATATCCAAGGAATACACACTTGAGTGCTCGTCGGTCTAACTTACTAACCTGTTGTCGAGCATCCTGGACAAAACAGGTACAACCAAACACTTTAGGAGAAACTGGAAACAATGACTGCGACGGACGAAGAATAGAGTATGGAATTTTCCCTTTAAGAACAGAAGATGGAAGGCGATTGATAAGAAACGCAGCAGTATGAACAGCATCACCCCAAAAAGACTTAGGAACATTCATCTCAAACATTAATACCCTAGCAACCTCTAATAGATGGCAATTTTTTCGCTCAGCAAGCAACATCTTTCTGTTGAGGAGTGACAATACATAGGATTGATGAATGATTCCATGCTGAGACATATAAGAAGAAAAAATGCCAGAAAAATATTCCTTAGCATTATCTCTACGAAGGTTTTGAACGGGACAATTAAATTGAGTCTTAACTTCAGCACAGAAAGAACAGAACAGCTCAAACAATTCATCTCTTGACTTCATTAAATATAACCAAGTGCTTCTGGAATAATCATCAACAAAAGTAACAAAATATTTGAATTCCGTTTTAGACGGTACGATGCAACGGACCCCCAAACATCGAATGAACTAACTTAAAGGGGACGCAGCCCGTATATTAACTCGAGGAGGATACGACACACGATGGTGTTTAGCAAACTCATAAGATTCACATGGTAAACTAGAAACAGACCCTAACTTAGGACACAATTTCTTCAAGATAGGTAAAGATGGATGACCATAACGACAGTGTAGTTGGAAAGGAGACAAAGTACTCCTACAAGCAACTGATGCAACGGTAGACGGGTGAGCAACAACAACATCATCAAGGTGGTACATTCCATCAGATTCACTTCCGTTACCAATAATCTTCCAAGTCCGCAGATCCTGAAAAATACAATAGCCAAGAAAGAAAGAGACACAACAATTTAAGGCCTTTGTAATTTGACTCACAGATACCAAATTAAATGAAAATTTAGGCAAGTATAACACAGATGTCAATGATAAAGAATCAACACTAATACTACCACTACCCAAGACATTGGAAGAGGATCCATCAGCAAGAATAACAGTAGTAAGCAAAGAGGTACATTCCATCAGATTCACTTCCTTTACCAATAATCTTCCAAGTTCGCAGATCCTGAAAAAGACAATAGCCAGGAAAGAAAGAGACACAACAATTTAAGGCCTTTGTAATTTGACTCACAGATATCAAATTAAATGGAAATTTAGGCAAGTATAACATAGATGTCAATGATAAAGAATCAACACTAGTACTACCACTACCCAAGATATTGGAAGAGGATCCATCAGCAAGAGTAACAGTAGTAAGCTTATTTGACGACCTATAACTAGATAACAAACTTGAATCACCTGTCATATGATCAGTGGCCCTTGAGTCAATCACCCAGTGCCGAGCCGAAGACACAAGACATGTAATGGGTTTACCTGTCTTGGCTAGAGTTGCTTTGGAGGAGGAAGACGGCTGCTGAGACATCCGATACTGTGTAAACTTGGCAAACTCCTCATCACTCATAACAACTGTATGGGTCTCCGGTTGAGACATATGTTCACTTGTTTGCGAAACTGTATGGGCAAACCTGGATTGCTGTTGCTTTTGCTGATACTCCAATTGCTGCTGAGTAAGAGGCCTAGGACACTGGCTTTTGATATGACCTTGTTCTCCACAATTGTAACACACTTTAGGTCCTCCACGACCTCCAAAACTTCTACCACCACGAGTCCCACCTCGAAACCACCTCGGCCTCCATCTCTACCTCCGCGATAACCACTACCTTGTGAGACCAATACAGATCTCTCAGATGCTTCCATATGTGATGACTCACCATTCCCATTCTTGAGGGCAGTCAAAAACTCTATCGAGGCATCGAGCGAAAGTACCCAAATCTTTACTCGACAGGAGCTGAGATCGAACCATATCATACTCCTTCTCCAAGCCTGATAACCAACTAAACATCAATAACTTCTCACGTTGAGCTTTCATCTCCTCGACATTATCAGAGATCGGCATAGCGGCTGTAAAATCCTCGCTCACACGCATGAAGTCATAATAGTAATCCATAATGTTCCGCCCTTTCTGACTAGGACGATGAACCTCCTGTGACAGATTGTACAATCTATTCAGGTTACTCGCTCCAGAAAACCACTTATGCAAGAGTATCCACAACTCTTTAACTGTTTTGCAGTATTGCATAGACAATATAACTTTCCTACTAATACAGTTCACAATCTTCGAAAACAACACCTTATCATCATCCAACCACACCTTGGCTGCCTTTGTATCAGTAGGACAATCTTCAGAAAGATGTCCTTCTTTCCGTAAACCACCCATGTTGACCTTTACCAAATACCTCCATTATGCAAAATTAGACCCATCCGCATCCAGTATAACATCAATTAGTTTATTTTGGGTAGAAACAACTGTCATGATTGGCCCTGTCGACGGTGATCCATCTTCATCCATTGAAATACACAGGAAAATAATCTAACAGCCCAAAATTTTCAAATAAAAAAAAGCTTTCAAAAAAATAAAAAATAATCACAATTACTTGTCAGAATGATTTCCGAGACCTTGGGTTCCAAATTGATGTCCACGCGCCACCACTCTCCGCCATGTGACACAGGAAAATAACCTGCTCCGGCCAGCGACTTGCACAGACAGGGTCGCTTGCCTATTTTGAGCCTACCCCTGGTCTCGAAATCTCCATTAGACCACTGTAGGTTGTTCAATTTTATCACACGCTCATATGCTCTTCATGTTCAATTGATTACAGGTTGTTCAATATATTGTTGCCTGTGTATTAGTCGTGCTCTGATACCATGTAACAAATACACATCAACCATTATAGAGAAGAAAGAGAAGAGGAGGAATGAGGGAAGGCTGAGAGAAGAAGAGAGAGAGAGCGGCGTAGAGAGAAGAGAGACGCAACTTATATCTGCGGCTCATCTCCAATTATGAATAAATAAGAATACCATATCAATCACAATTACAATATTGCCCTTAATGTCTAACATTTACCATTTGCTGATAACTATGGGTGGAAATGTTTGAACAATTATGTCTTCTCATAGAGGGAACATTGGCTAATCTTGTTGGTCCATTGATGTATATAAACTAGATATGCCTAAGTTCACATGAAGTCATAGATAAGGATCACACGCGCGCATGGGAAAGTTATTTAAATGGGAAAGAATGGGAAAGTAATACCTCATGGACGGCCATCTTGCATCACATAAACTCAAGCTTTAACATTTTATAGGCTCTCATTGCTAAAAAAACGGCCAATAAGGTGGTTGAAATAACTAAATCATCTCGCGTAAACTGCAGAGAAAGATTTATCCCTGAAATTTCCCTGCATTCCTCTCCAACTTTCATCTTTCTAGGATGGTTATGCCAGGACACTCTACACATCATCTTGCAAAACTGTAGAGAAGGCCTATTCCTATAATTTCCCTGCATTTCCCTTCAACTTCCAGCTCCTCAAGGGTGGTTATGCCACAACACTTTTGGTTGTAGGCATTCTTTCACTTCAAATTTCTATTTTAAGTTATAAGCTGAGCAAAGATCAGAAAATATACGCACCTAACGCTCTGGAGACCCAAATAGCTAATTAAGAGACCCCAAGTGGGAGAAGCTGAGGGAATATGTGGACGTGGGAATTACCATGCTTGCGCATAACAAATAATTAAATACATCATGCCTAGGCATACTTGAGGGATGGACTACTCTGTTTCTTGTAGAAGCCCCAGATTTAAAATGACTACTCACTAGTTGTTCTTGTTTACAAGAAAACAAATAAAATAAAATAAAATAAAAAGAAGAGGAGAGGAGAGGAGAGGAGAGGAAAGAGAGATATGGATAAGAGTTTCATAAACCCACAACATGTTATGTAAAGGTTAAAAACGATAGATTGCGCACCTTGCTCTTGGATGAGCATTGGCTCCCTAGACAGACACCAGTGGGAAGAAGATTCCATCATGAGACGAACTGAGGTGACAACTTGACAAGAGGTTGAGTAGGGACTCAAATTTTAAGTGCATAGTAGTCGTTTAACTTTTTAGCTTTGGATTTGTGAGATCTATATGCTTGAGTTTTTTTGTTCTAAGATTTCATAGATTTAATAAGCTGATAGGTTCTCCTATTTTACATCCCTAATATTCTTTTAGGAAAGTTTTGGAGATCGTGGAGAGCATGAGTCTGTATCCTTGTACAGTGACATGGTTCCTTCTAAATTATATGCTCACAAGGACTAATTACATAAAAAAGGAAGGTATCACCCAAAGAGCTATAAAAAGTAAGGTCTCCAAACTAGTATCCTTGATGGAAAAAATAATTTACCTGGACAGCATACTGGTGGTATCTCCAAAGTGGCTCGATTTTGATATGTACTGCTGGGCTTTGACTGCTCTCTCCTGCAATTGCATGGAAAGCCACGAGTGGCCTTCTATTCGAGCAATGTTACTTTGTTTCATAATCTTGTTTTCCTTGCATTTAGACTAATCGATTGTCAAATTAAACATGGCACCTACTGAGTACTGACCTAGATGTGGGTGTTTTAAGTGAAACACACTACTTGTACAAATCCATAATGATCACCTTGTTTATGTATGCTACATCTCCCTCTACTGGCAAGGATTCATTATCATTAAGCTGAGCCTGCATGTCTTGACATTTGCCACATATTTTGGTATTAACTATTCAAATTGTTAAGAGAGTACATATTGCATTTGAGTTCGATTGGTCTTTTTTTTTTGAAGTTGGGAACGGGATTTAGTATCTTCATGGCTAAAAGAGATCCCTCCTTGGTCACTACATTTGCTGTACTCTCGTGTGGGTATCTTCTCAGCTCCTACCAAGAGGTATGCCAGGATTTATCAAGTAAACCCTTTTCTTTATTGTTCTTCCATTGTCCCAGAAAGATTATTCTATTTTGATTATTTTGGTCATCTTGATTAAACTTCGACCAAACATTTATAAAAAACTACTAGTTCTTGTGAATTTATTAAAGATTTTATTGATAGTTTACTTAATATTTTTACAATGATTGAGATTTTTGATTCTAAAACATTATAATTATGTTGAACAGTAATTTTATATTGTCTTAAGATGGCTTTTCAATAAGGAAAGCGGAACTGTCTTTTTGTGAAGAAGGAAGTAGTATTTTTTTGTCCAATAATGTTTTTTATTGGACTTCATGAATTGCTCAATTTGTCATTGACCAGGTAAAATCGGTTGTATTGCACACACTTAACCGGGCAAGGTTCACGGTGGCAGTAGATTCGTTCCTTAAGACAGGTATTATTTGATGAACTTGACTTTCCGACATAATCAACGGGAATGCTCTTATGTCTATTTGCTTTAGAATACGAGTGGTACATGTTGAGTCGTTTAGTATGGCTTCTGGCTTTAAGAGTTCTGAGGAGGGATGAAACCAATTATTTTCTAGTGGCCTCAACCAGATTTTTATTAGATTATGTATTTGTATTTCAGGGCGAGTTCCAACATTGCAAGAAGGGAATGTGATGGAAAAGATATTCAATTTCCCATGGTCCAAAGACAAGCCTATAGTTCTTGGTAATTACATTGTGTCTTTCTTCTTCTTCTTTCTTTTTTAATCTGACAGTGTTTATGCGTCAGTTGAGCCTTTAATCCGTATGCACGTTCGTTACTTGTGTCAGGGTCAAAATTCAAGGATGCATTTCAAGATGCAAACTCTTATTTTGCTGTAGAGCCTGTCTTTGAGGTGCTCATCTTCCTTATATAGCCTAAGGCCACTTTTATCCAAGAAATCATCCCCTTTACTGCATTTGTCCGCTTATCTTTCATTTTTAACTACTTTTTATTGATTTTTTACTATAGCAAGAGAGATATGTGGTGACATATAATCCTATAAAGGGTAATATATATGCACTGCTCAAGGACCAAGCAAAGTCAGATGATATTCTGAAGGCGGCTTTCCATGTGAGCATGTCTGACTATTGTTTGCAGTAATATATTGCCAGGATGTTGACATAGGTCTGGTTAAAAGCTCAATTTATGAATTTAACATGCAATGCAGGCTCAAGTTCTGTTGCACATCATTCGATCATCAAAATCCATCACTAAGCAACCTGAAGATGATCTTTCAGTTCTTTTGCCAACTTCTGCTGATCTTGAAGCTCATGTTGCTGAATCTTATAAGGTGGTGTCTGCATTATTTGGTCCTTTTAAGAACCAAGCTAAAGAACAGGTAGATAAATTGCACATCTCCGTGCTTACAGCTTGTAGTTGTCACTATACATTCCACTGCTTAGTTAATAGAAATTAATTTACGAGTAAAGGCAAAAGGGATTTTTTATTGGGTATCCTAGGCCTGTCGTCCATGTTGTGTATGAACACCCTATAATGTCGTGGCTCCGTAGCAATTTTCTGAGCACCCTATTTAATTAATCTCTTTAATATCCTAGTGAATTTATCTAAAGTGTAAGAGAACTTAATGGTTTGTATTTGTTGCAGGGATGGGTGATGGCAGAATCACATCTTAATCCTGGTCGAGCTCGGCTATGCGAACTAGTTAAATAAAAAGATGTACGCAATGATTCCGCGTACTTATCCAAATGATGCAGAAAATGAACTTGGTCAAGTGTCTGGATATGAATTATTGGTTGAACAAAAGAGCATTGGGTTGTATATATGGGATTATGGGAACCATGGTTTCCATATACTGGGCCAGTCCTTGAGCTAGAGGGGCCTTTGTAACCTCCCCATATGAGCTCTGCAGTAATGAGGCAGTAGTTGGTTATACTAGGCAAGGAATTTTGAGATTGTTTTTTTTTTTTTTTTTTTTTTTAATTTTAATTTTACTGTAATATAATTTCTTATATAAGTTACAAGCAGAGGCATGCTTTGTGGTATGTACTCCCTCCGTCCCATTTATTATCCTCACAATAAATATTTACTCACTATTTTTATCCCATATTTTTTTTCTACAACTACGACTGTGAAAGTTTCGTGTAGCTAGGAAGCTTCAAACACTCAACAGTTTATAGATGTGAGTACAGATGTGTCTCACAACTGTTCACACATCCACCGATAATGCAGCGGAATAGAACAGAATAAAAACAATAACACAAGGGTTATATACGCTTACTGATCTTGAGATCAGCAAACTAGGCTTACGCCAAAAAACTTTTCACTATTAAAACTTTTGATGCTTACAAAAATACGAATAAGTGAAAAACCAAAATACGAAAATACTAAATGAGTTCTAATCACCTTCTACGACAAGAACAATATCCTTTTCCCAAGTAGGTCCTATTCTAGTCAGAAGTAAAACAAAGAACTCGATTAAAATCTAGATGTGAGTTCGGATGTGTCTCACAACCTAAAACAACTATGTTGAAAAGCTGTGAAGAACAAAGTATTTTTTGCTCTCAAAATTCGTGTCTTCTCTTGTGCTGATGTCCTTGTATTTATATGCACCATGGAGAAGATCTTCACGCAATCAACACTTCCTTTATGAGATCTCAAATCCTATAAGAAAACATAAATCACACTCACAAAAAAATAGATTGTTAGTAGGTTAGTCCTAATATAAAACTATGTACATAAATAAAAGATATTTACTTTATTTATAAAGTCCTTGTCAAAGTAGGACATAATAAATCTTTCATGAAATCATAAAATCAATTTATCAAAAATACCTTTTTAATTTGAAGTAGGAAACAACTTATTTTCTAAACTAAAATTCTTTTCACAATAGGATAATATAAATCTTTTCATGAAAATCTCAAAATCAATTTTTCAAATATGATATTAATTCGAAATATGATACACATTGTTTTTTAAAATCTTACTCTTTCGGAGTGTCTTAATCTTTTTGAGTGAAACTAAGGGCCTGTTTGGTAAAACTGAAAATTAAGCTCTGAAAATGTAGAGCTGAAAATTAAGAGCTGAAATCATTAAGTTGCTGAATTTTGAAGACTTATATTTGTTTGATAATGACAAACCACTTACATCTGAATTTTCAGAATTTCAACTCAACATTATATGAATAATATTTATTATTTTATAATAAAATAAATTCATTATTGACATACTATACATTATTATTATAAGTAAATTTTAATCTTATAATATTTAAATATTTTATTTGTACTTTCTTTATTCCATAATAATATTTATCTTGATTAGTTTGATAAATATGATCACAAATGTTGACAAATAATAATAAAAAAATTATATAATGATACTTTAATAAAAATATTATTAAATGTTAATATTAAAAAAATTATATTTTCATACTTGATCAAATATAATTTGTATGAAAAGAAAAAATATTTCAACAAAAGGAAGTAACAATAAATAAATAAATAAAATATGTTGATGTGTGAATTTGAACTCATTCATTTTTTTTCTCATTCTTTCCACCTCTTACCTTGTTAAGCTATTCCTTGCCCACTTAAAATTAATAGTCATTTTAAGACAATCTTAATTATTTAAGTGATTCAAATTTACCTTACCAAACAAGCTTAATTTTTTAATCTCTTAAAGTGTTCCAAATTAAGATCTTAATTTGGTTACCAAACAGGCCCTAAGAAAATACTCCCTCCGTCCCAATAGAAGCTGTCCAAATTTTGCCTTGTACGCAAATTAATAAAATTGGTGGGAAGAAAAAATGTTGTGAGTGTAATTTGAAAATAGGAGAGAGAATGAGTGGAGGGAATAGTAAATTATAATGGTGTTGTGAGTATTAAAATAATGTAGGAAAGAGAATGAGTAGAGGGAATAGTAAAGATTCATTTGCCAAAAAAAGAAAAGTGAAAGCTATTAACGAAACACCCAAAATAGCAAAATGAAAAGCTACTATTGAGACGGATGGAGTAAGTTGTTTGTGTGGGCCAGTGTAGAACCAATAGGTTTGTGCTTTTAATCCTCTTTTCTATGTCGGTTACATGGTTGACCTACATGTAAATACAAAAACTCTGCTTTGAATTTCCATAGGATTGAAGATTGATTTGATGGCGGGGCAGAAATGTCATTTCCAATTACACTGTCAGGTAAATAAATAATAAATTTCTGACATAATTTTATCTGGCCCGGAAGATCATGCTATATGGTTTCAAAATTTAATTAAGTGTGTCCTTACATTACACTATTTCAAGTACTCTCTCCGTTTCGAAGAAATACGTAAGAAAATAGATTGTACAAGAATTAAGGAAAAAAGTGAAAAAGGTGATGTGTTGTGAGTATAGATGGTTGGGTAAAAAAGAGAAAGTGAAGTAAGTGGATAATGATTGTAAGTAGAGACAAGTAAATCCTATTTTCATTTTAAAAAAATACAGATTATTATGAAACACCAAAAAAACGTCTTTTTACAGATAATCGTGAAACGAAGGAAGTATTTCTTTTCTCTGTTCTATGTTCTATGGTAGGGTTGTAAATGATTAGTCATTTGGGGGTTGCTAGGGAAATTTTATAAATCGAACCACTAATAATTGATTTCATATTTTTTAAATTGAATTGAATCATTAAAAATTTAAATCTAATCAAATCAAATCACTATAATTTGATTCAATTTAGTTTAAATTGCGGTTTAATTATTTGGTTTAAATTATGGTTTTTACCGTGGTTCAGACCATTATTTAGATTACAGTTCAAACCGCGATTCATACATCAACTCATTATCAGATTTTTGTTTAAATTTTTCGTGATCACAGAAGAAGAGCGAAAGATGCGTGTGTTTAAATAGAAAGCCGGAGGAAGAGAAATACTAGATGAAGAGATAGGCCGAAGAAAGAAAACACTTTACAATGTCGATCATGGATAAAACTGAATTATTTATATGTCGCAATCAAAATAACAAATGATGAAATTAATATTAAATCAGATACAAAATGGGGGTTATCATTAGTCTATGTAATATAGGATTTTTTATTAATATAACAATAAATATACGAAAATATAAAATAAGTATAAAACGTAGGGGTGAGCACGGATCGGTTTGGATCGGTTTTAGGATAAAACCGACACCAAACCAATAACTATCGGTTTTGGGTAAATCAAAACCATTAACTTCGGTTTCTTAATGGTTCGGTGTTAACGGTTTCGGTGTGATATCGGTTTGGTTCGGTGTCTTAATGGATTGGTGGGCTTTAATGGGCCTTGTTTGGGCATCCTTAAACTTTTGTTGGGCTTTGTTGGGCCAAGCATATAAACCAGCCCATATAAATGAGATTTTGACATTCAACAACACAACACAAAAAAAAAAAAAAAAAAAAAACAACACATATAAAAATAACATTCATCTATAAAAATAACATTCATCCATATTAAGCTTAAAAGTATGATGTTTGAAATGATAATCAAAATATTAAAAAGTTAAATTCATCCATCCACATGTTAAACATAAGGAGAATTACAAATGTAAAATTCTTCTCTTCTTCAACACTTCAAAAGAGACCTCTTCAAATCTTCAAAAAGTCTACAATTCCTGCATAATTGGAAAAAAAAATCATTTTGAGACGGTAAAAATGTAAAACAACAGCTATTTATGTGGTATTGGTAGCAGACATCATTTGATAAAACTCATTCTCTAATACAACCATAGAGCAATGACTTTTTGATGAAATATCCATTACCTACATGCTATTGTATCCCATCAAGCCAGCTATCTACAGGCAATCCAGAACAAAGATATTTTCTTTAAAATAAATTTAGTAAACTGTCTAGAGTAAAGTTTTCCCAGTAGACATGAGCAAATCCCGTTTTAATCATATTAAGTATAAAGTAACTACAGCAAACATTATTCTAGGCAACACCTTTGTAGCATCATAGATACGGAAAATATATGAAATGTGCTTATACTTGAAACTAAAATCACTGTTATACCGTGTGCATCTTACTTACCTACTGCACATGTCTACCAGCATATTGACTAGAAAGTTCTGAAGTGAGGCACTACCTGAAATTATAAAGCAAAACTCACATTGTCTATACTACTATGTGGCAACATGGTGTAAAATGAAACAAGGAGAAACGTAAAGAAGGAACAAAAATATTGCATTATATTTGCCTTGATGAAATTAATCTACTTCATGAGCTACTTAATCTTGCTCTAGGGAAACACTAAACTTCAGGAGAGTTAATCATATTACATAAAAATAACCTGATGCATACAAATGTGTGAAAACCGAATATGTGTTGAAAAGTTGCCCCCATACAGAAGTCATTTATGATAAAATAAGGCAAAGCAAAGTCTTCCTAAGCCTAAGCCTTAAAGAGAATCAGTTGTCTAGGGGCCTGATTGGAAATTAAACAGATAAGCTCATGCACATCACATGCGGGCAGGGAGAAACACATAGGCAAACTACAGTCAAGAACTAACACAGGAACAATTACATGATCCTTCAACTCCCGAGCATGATTGTAAAGAAAAAACAGTAAAAAAAACAATTGATCAAATATATTTTACCAGTAAACAAAACAGGAATCAAACTCATTAAAAAAACATATACAATCTTGGGTGCAAACAGAAACAGAAACATATACAGAAACAGAAACAGAAACATATACAGAAACAGAAACAAAAACAGAAACAGAAACAGATGTGAACATGTGCTGTGAGTTGGAACGATTTAGAAAAGTAACCATACCAATTTTCAATCAATCCTCAACCACGGACGGCTCGAAGAACTTTGGTCCACCTCCAAATTCATCTGAAATTACAAATGATAGAATATATCAATAGTAAAGCAAACTCATTAAAAAAAATACCAAATAAATCAAATATATTTTACCAGTTTCGAGTTTCTCTAGCTTCTCTTGCAATTCCTCCATAGCCTTAGCATACACATCCGGAAACTCGAGATCGGCGGGTGTAGAGCGAATCCAATCTTGGGTGCAAATTAAAGCTTCGGCGGTTTGAGGAGTAAGAGAGCTCCTAAATGGGAATTAGTTGGAAACCCTTCAGATGAATTCAGGCATAGCAACTTCCAAATTTTTTCAAGAAATTAGTTTGGCATATGCAAGAACAATAAGAACCATGTTTTTAGATTAAAATAAAATTAATCTTCCTGAACAAAGGGAAATAAAGAAGAATTGGGGATAAATTAGATGATTTTTTGCTGAACTAAACTTGAAATAACTGGACAAGACAAGTGTTGATACAGTGTTTGATTCTCCAAGAATAAATAAATAAGACTTGATCTCAAATTTAATAGGTCGCTAAAAAAAAGGAAAAAGAAAAGGAAAATCATGAATATATGATGCTCTCAAAATAAGAATGTATTACACATTTAATTTCATGGTAAAGATCCATTCTGTTTCGAAATTCATAGCATTTCATGAAATTACATACTGATTCAACATATTCAAACAACAACGCAATAATAAAGTGAGAAATTACCTCGAGAAACTAGATAACCACGCCTTCTTGGTCGCCGGAATCAATGGAGCTCGTCGGATTTGAGGGAGGCTTGACCGGGATTCCTTTTACGATTTCTCTAAATGCTTGAAGATGAAGCTTAAGTAGGGAGAATGGAGCAAGAGGTCGTCGTTTGTTGAAAGAATGGACTGGATCTATGCGGCGAAGGCGAAGGCGAAGGAGAAGAAGAGCGCCGTCGTCTCGTCTTCTTCTAGGGCATTGCTGTGAATCAGTAATGTGAATGTGGAAAACAGAAAATAATAGGTAGAAAAATAATATATATAGTGTTGATAAAACGACGTAGTTTTGATTATCGGTGTTAATGGTTTCTTATCGGTTTCTAAATTTTTAAAACCTAAACCAAACCGAAAATTTCGGTTTCTAAATTTTTAAAACCTAAACCAAACCAAATGTTTCGGTTTCGGTTTTATCGGATTCGGTTTTTCGGTGTTAATGGTGTTAACGGTTTTTTTTGCTCACCCCTAATAAAACGGGGGTTAGGATTAGTTTATTTCATATGGTTTGGTCTCGCGGTTCGATTTGGTGGTACGGTCTCGCGGTTTCAAATCGCGGATTGGAATGGTATGGGAGGATCAGATCACAAATCAAACCGAACCATGTATTTTACCAATATTTGAGACCGAATCAAACCATTAATACTTGAAAATCAAACCAAACTGCATAGTTTGATTCGCTTCGGTCTCTGGTATACACGTGTTTTATATTTTCCGTTATATCTGAAAAGTCACAACATTGGTTTTGCACGGAAATTGAAGAGAATGTATAATGAAGTAAGACTCCGTTTGTTTGGGAAAAAATATTTTTCGAAAATAATTTTCTCTGTTTGGTAAGCACCGAAAAATGAAGAAAATATTTTTCGATAAATGTTTTTTCCACTTTTCTAATTAAAATGACTTGCGGATTTTTCCTCCGTATTTCATTTTTCGAAAAATGTTAACACCCTCATTCACACACCTAACTTTTCATACACCCCCACGTTATCCATCCCACATCAACCATCCCCTACACAACCCCCTACCCCACCCCCATCGTAAAAAAATTATTTGTATTAAAATTATTTTTTACAATTCTCCACCCTCGTCACCAACCCACCCCCGATCGAGTCAAAAAAAATTTAATCATTTAAATTTATTTTTAACAATTCTCCCCCCCCCCTCACCCCATCACCACGAATTACCCCGAGGTCAAAAAATAATCTTTTTATTTATTTTAAAATTTTATTTAACAGCTCCCTCACTCAAGATTTTTTTCCTCATATATTAAAATTATTTTTTAACAACTCTCACCGCCCTTACCCTCACCCACCCACCCACCCACCCACCAACCACCAACCCCCTTCTCACGATCAAACTTTTTTTTACTCATAATTAAATTATCTTATTTTTTCACAACTCTCCACCCAACCCCACTCCTCTCTACTCTCAGCTACCCACCCTACCTGATGCCTTGCAGCTATTAAAGACTGAACAAGAAAGAACTAAGATTCGATAAAAGAAAGCTTCAAGCTTTTCTTAATAATTCATAAATAATCAAAGTCTAAATCTACTCTAAAACCTCCTATAATTATTCTACTAAAATTAATTTCGAAAATACTAATAAAATCATAAAAGTTATAAAAATATATAATTCATAAAAACCCTAACACTTAAAACCCTAAAATTAGCAAACCATGAAGGCCCGTTTCCAGCTCCTCCGCAATGCACGACCGCTCCCCTATCAACGCACGACCGCTCCTCCATTCCTGTGTTGATCTGCATCATTCTTCCCTTATTAGAAAAAAATCATCCTCGAATTTGACATATTGCTTTAGGAAATACATCTAGAATTTTATCCTTAAATCATTGACGAACTTTATATTTAGTATCACTTGTCAAAATATCCATCTAGTCAGTCCACCCATTAGTGAGAAACTTATCAATAATCAATCTTTTGAAGAACCAAGAAGCCGAAAACTTTGAACAATCAACATCAAAGGGGTCAAACGGAACATCGTACCGCTGACCAAAATTGACATCTTCAATCTTCCACGTCACTTGATTTTGAGAAAAATCAAAATCAACTTTTTCAACACGAACAGGATTAGATAGCATCACTTGACAACGGTCACAATGACACACATCAAACCTAGGCGGTTTTGACCAATCAACCAGATCTTCTTGACTTGAAGATTCGAACAAAAACCCCTTTTTATACTCAACAGGATAAATTCAAGAATCAATGGAATCATCAGGCCTTACCTTCGGACTCCAAAATTTCGATCCTCACATCAACATCCATAGAAGGGTCAGCCGCATACCTGTCACGATATCCATGACGTTGGGCGAAGGAATCTATCCCCTCTCGAAACTCCATATCCTCAGCTGGAATAACCGGATTTGAACCCATCTTCACTGGAAGCTCCACGCGATCCATGCGATTCCGGATTATTTGAACCTGTCTTCTCAGATCGTCTATCTCAACATCACGCAGATCACGTTCACGATGATGATCGTCTTCTTGGAGATCCGCTCCACGGCCCCTAACACGACCACACTCTCGTTCGGCCATCGATTCGTCCAGACAACTGATACCAAATGATGCCTTGAGGCTAGAGATTAAAGACCGAACAAGAAAGAACCAAGATTCGATAAAAGAAAGCTTCAAGCTTTTTTCAATAATTCATAAATAATCAAAGTCTAAATCTACTCTAAAACCTCCTATAATTATTCTACAAAAATTAATTTCGAAAATACTAATAAAATCATAAAAGTTATGAAAATATATAATTCATAAAAACCCTAACACTTAAAACCTTAAAACTAGCAAACCTTGAAGGCCCATTTTCAGCTCCTCCGCAATGCACGAGCGCTCCCCTACCAACCCACGGCCGCTCCTCCATTCCTGTATCGATCTGCATCACTACCCCACACCTACCCCCACACTCTTGGCTACCAACCCTACCTCACACCTACCCCACTCCCACTCCCACACCCTACCCTATCACCACCCTAGCCTACCACCATCTTACCTTTTACATTTCCCCCACCACCCTACTTTACCCCTGCCTTACCCTACCCGTTACCCACCCACCTCACCCCTACTAATCCCCACCCCCTACCCTACCCCATCCTATCATTTTCAACTTACTCCCTCCATCCCGGAACTTACTTCACAAACACTGTTTGCACTGGTTTTAAGGAGAGAGTATTATATTGAAAGTGTTGTGAGTGTGAAAATAAAATAGGAGAGAGAATGAGTGGAGAGAATAGTAAATTATAATGGTGTTGTGAGTATTAAAATAATATAGGAGAGAGAATGAGTGGAGGGAATAGTAAAGATTCCTTTCCATTTTAGGTAAGTTTTAAATGTGTGAAGTAAGTTTTGGGACGCCCAAAAGGGAAAGTGTGAAGATTGTTCCGGGACGGAGGGAGTATTTCAGATTGTGTTTTTAGAATTGCAAAAGGATATTTAGGTGTTCATAAAATTATTGTTAAAATTCGATTGAGTTAAACATTAACGTAAAATTAAAACAAACTTTTCGAAATGAAGGAAATAACACCTGATGAGATGAACGAACCATATAGGCCTGTCAATTGTGAGGGTTAGATTGGGTTGGGTTTGGTTGGATTGTAGCAGGTTATCGGGTTGAAACGGGTCGACCTGCTACAATCCATTTAAATTAACGGGTCAAATGATTCGGGTTGAGACAGGTCAACCCATTTGTTTTTCTATCCGGATGCTTTAGCTTCATTAATTTTGATTATTTATGTTTGCAAATTAAAATTGATTGAGTCGGGTTGACCCATTAAATTTAGCGAATTTAGATAAGTGACTTATTTTAACTCATTAACTTAAATAAATTTAATTGAATCGGATAATTAATGAGTTGAATTGCTTAGTAAATAATGGGTTGAAATTGCTAACCAGGTTACAAGAAAATGGGGAGGATAACACATGCACATATCCAAAATTTGTGGAAAGTTTTGCACCCAATTGTGGGTTTAGATATTTCAAATACCAAGAAATATAAAGTAGGTAAGTCCATAATACTCTCTCCGTTCCATGAAAATATACTCCCTCCGTTCCTGTTAAAAAGGTACAAATTTTTTTTTTGAGTGTCCCATTTAAAAAGGCACAGTCTCAAAAAGAAAAGTTTTTATTACTATTCCACCCACTTATTCTTTCTCATACTTTACTTTTACACTCACAACATTTTCTCTCCTAACTATTCCTCCCACTCATTCTCTCTCCTATTTAATTTTTCATACTCACAACATTTAAACTTTTTCTCTTTCCTACATCGCTTTCCTTAATTTTCGTATCATTTAAACTTTTTCTCTTTCCTACATCGCTTTCCTTAATTTTCGTATCAGGTTGATTTTGTGCCTTTTAAGCCGGGACGGAGGGAGTATATTTTTTGGTTTGGCGCGGAAATTAAGGAAAAAGGTGAAAAAGGTGATGTGTTGTGAGTGTAGATGGTTGGGTAGGAGAAAGAAACTGGAGTAAGCGGGTAATGGTTGTGAGTAGAGAGAAGTGAGTCCCATTTCCATTTTAAGAAAATACTCCCTCCGTCCCAGCGAAAGAGCCATCAAATTAGCCGGGCACGCAAAATAAGAAATGTGATGTAGGAAAGAGAAAAAGTTTAAATGTTGTGAGTATGAAAAATTAAATAGGAGAGAGAATGAGTGGGAGGTGATGTAAGAAAGAGAATGTTGTGAGTGTAAAAGTAAAGTAGGAGACAGAATGAGTGGAGAGAATAGTGATTTAAGGTTTCCTTCTTGAGAAAGTGGCTTTTTAAATGGGACGCCCAAAAAGGAAATAAATGGCTCTTTCGCTGGGACGGAGGGAGTACAAATTATTGTGAAACGTCCAAAATGAGTCTTTTTGCAAATTATCGTGGGACCGAGGAAGTACGTGAGACGAGTAGATAGATTTACATAAGAGAGTTTAGATTAAAGTAATAAATGTGGGTATGTTATTGCACGTGAAATTATTGAGAGGGCTAAGATTTCAAATGACTAGTCACGTAGTAGACAACCTGACCATCATTCTTAAACATATAAATATAAATGAGTGGAATCATGTGATGACATTAACCTTATCCTATTTTCCGTTCCCAAATATTTATAGTTTTGCAATTTTTTATGTATATTAAAAAAGTAATTAATACATATTAAATAAAATAAACTGCCATTTGAATATATTTCAAGAAATTAAGCAACTAAATGTTTTAACAATAACAAATAGTATCTAATTATAAATAAGAGTAATTTAGGCAAAATGTATCAATTTTTTTAAAAAAATTGTAAAACTGCAAATATTTTGAGATAAAAAATCTCTCATAATTGCAAATATTTTGTTATGGGAGTATTAACAACCGAAACATATAGTTCCTCCTCCGTCACAATTTGAACTTCAATTATTAGTTTTTCAAAAAATGTTCCATTTTAAATTTAAAAAATCCAAAAAGAAATTTTTATAATATTTTTTTATTCAATTCTCTATTTCCTACTTACTTTCTATATACTCACAATATTTCACCCCAATTTCTATATTCTATAATAAAAATATTACTCCTTAATCTTTGAGTCCAATTATTTTTTGAAGTTTAAATTTAGACAGGTGATGAGTATATAAAAAGAAATGTGCATATGTTTGGATGAAGCTATCTTCTCTCTGTGCTTTCTGTTCATAATCTCCTTGTCCCAGAAACAATAATCTCAGTTTAATTTGGGTGATCAATCTAATTGATCTCTGATTAAAAAAATGTGTCAATTTAATTGAAGTAGTAAAATATAATAAATATTGATTGTATTTTTAATGGTACATCAATATCAAAATTTATAATTTCATTTGAATAATTGAGTTTTTCAAATATTTAATCAAGATGATCGCTAAAATTGAAAGATTTTAAAAATGATATTGTCTATTCATAGGGTATTTTATTCAAGTAGTTTAAGTTTGATAATAGACACGGCAATAAATATGCTGTACTCGATTTCATATGAATTTATAATACGATGACAATTTCGTTGAATGATATCAGAAAGTAAAAAAAAGTTTGATAATGAAATATTTTAAGAATTAAATAAAACAAAAATATTTAAAATATTAAAATATTAAAGTAGGATATCCCAACTTTTCCTTTATGTATATGTGTGTGTGTGTGTGTGTGTGTGTGAACTCATCAACTTTCTTTTTTTTTTCAATAATATTCCTAAAGTGGGAAGATTCAAAGTACTAATAGACTTTCAACATTAAACTATGGAGAGTACTAAAACAAATACTCCCTCCGTCCCACAATTATGTAGAATTTTTAATTCGACACGGAGATTAAGGTAAAAAGTGATAAAGGTAATGTGTTATGAGTGTAAAAGTAAAATAGGAGAGAGAATGAGTGGAGAGAATAGTAAATTTAAAAAGTGTTGTGAGTAAATTTAAAAAGTGTTGTGAGTAGAGAGAAGTGAGTCTCATTTCCATTTTGGAAAATTATTGATTATTGTGGGACGCCCAAAAGAGAAATTTTTTCGGTATTATTGTGGAACGGAGGGAGTAAATAGTTCAGTAATAGTATTTGCAGCATTCACTTGATAAAAGACATTACTATCTCAATTTCATTCATATTGTTAACCCAATTAAATTTTTATCAAATATTAATATCAATTTAATCATTTTAATAAAACTATAGAAAGTTTACTCTAATACCATAATAAAGTCTGAAATTTTATCTTAAAATCAATTGATGTAAAGGAGAATGGCACAAGATCCTTATACTAATAGACAAGTCTAATTTATGCTCGATGTAAAATAATGTTCTCTTACAAGAATAGTAAAATTCACTTGTATTAATCAATATATGAGCAATATAAATGGGATGGAGGGAGTATTATATAGCATCCATAAGTTTAACATATTTACATTAACCAAAGTGGCCTTGGCCCAATGGTATGTTGGTGGCCTCCCGAAGGGGAGGTCACCGGTTCGATTCCCCTCAAGGGGAGTTTCTGTAGTTTAATTCCTATCTTGGTTCAGGGTCCTTTGGAGCCTCAGGGTTCCACATCCAGGTGCGGTTAAGGAAAGCGGCATTCTTGAGCTTGTATCCTCGGTGTGGGGAGTTCGAATCTTAGCGGGAAGGCATTGGGCGGCCAATTGGTGTTGTAAGAGTGATGTAATTGCCTCGGCAGGAGCAGCTGGAGCAGCCAATTGGTGATGTAAGAGTGATGTAAATGCCTTGTAGGAGGGCTCCCTTGGGATGTTTGACTTTAATTTGACCTTATCTGTTTTTTAATTATTGAATAATAAACAAAAAAATAAACTACTGTAGTTGATAAAGTTCTTCTTGTCCTCCAAAACAGAGAAAAAAAAGTATGGCATGCACTTCTCTTTTCTAATTAGAATATTATTCATATTAATAACTTCCAATTCTCTTGGACTTGGACAAGACCAAGAGAATACTTACATCACATTAATTAATTAACTAATAATAATATTATTAAATATTGATTTGAGCCCATACAAGAAAAAAAAAAAAAGGAAAAAAAAGTCAAAGATGAACCCTAAATTTGACTTTGAGGATTAGGAGTAGTAGGTGAGGAGTTCTTCTTAGCAAGATTGTGCTTATTATTGTGCATCCAAACCTTAAGCACTCTCCTCTTAACTCCAATCTCTTGACACAACTGCTGAACCACAGACTCCTCTTGCTTCTGAATCTTCCACCCAACTTTCTCTGCAAAGTTGAACATTTTCTCCTTCTGTTCCTGACTAAACTTTGTCCTGAACCTCTTCTTCACCATCATTTGTGAGTTTGAGTGGGGCCTACTACTAACATTAATCCCACCAAGCCCACCATCATCTTGCTCATCAGACTGATCTGATGCCACTGACCCCATATTGTATGACATTATCATTGGTTGATGAGCCTGTCCTGGTCCACTATGGCCCACTCTTGCTCCTCTTGCATGAGGGTAACCAAAAGACTCTGGGCCCATTGGGCCTAAGGGGCCCATTATAGCCTTGTGCTGGTTCTGCTGCTGCTGCTGAAGATGATGATGATTATGAGGATGACCCAATATGAGTTTCCTCCCACCAAGCCCAACTCTGCTAAGATGGAGGGGCCCACTACTGCAGTCACATGGGGAAGCTTGATGATGATGATGATAATGGTCACCTTCAGTTTCTTTCCTATGGAAGTTTCTGTGACAATTACAAGCTGAGCATGTTAAGGCTTCAATGGTGCCTTCTTCACCAGATGGCATGAATTCACCACAACCATCTGTGGCATTGCCTCCCATGGAGGCTGCATGGTTCTTGAGGCATTCTCTGTACCTTACCACCATCTTCTTGAGGTAGTTGGGTCCTACAGTCCCAGGCACAACAGCATGATCTTCTTCTAGAGGTGAGGGTGGGGTGGGTATGATAATGGGCCCACTAGAGGGTGGTAGTATTTGAGCTGAAGTTGGGATGATAATGTGATTGTGGTGGTGGGGTGGAGCTACTACTGCAGGGTCATGATGCATCATGTGAGGATGACCATATGTGCTGTTGAGTGGAATTGGCATCTCCCCTTCATCTTGACTTGAAAGATCCATTTTTTGTGTGTGTTGTTTAATTTGGTTGGAGACCAAAAGGGTAAGGAGGAGAGAGAGAGAGAGAGAGAGAGTGAATTAAGAGAAATGATTAAATTAAGAGGGGTCAGGTGTAAATTAACTAATAGGAAGTGTTTGTCTTTCTGTTTCTATGAAGCAAATTGGTCCACTCTTTTGGAAACAAGACTCTAATTTGGGGAACTAGGAAATTCTTGACTTGATAACAATCTTTCTAACATAAAAATTGGAAACAGAAACATATATAGGTCATTAGGTCCCATGGACTGGATTTGAAGTCCCTTTGGGAAAGTGTTTGTGTGTGAGAGAGAAAATAAACCAAGAAAGACACCTTAATTTCTAGTAGGAGACATGGAGAAACACACACACACACACAAGGAAAATTCACTACCTGCAAATTGCCAATCTTTGCACCACTTGATCAAACACATAGAAAGGAAGATCAAAAGATGGTCAAAAACCCACAAATAATCTTAACTCAAAAAGACAAAAGGTAGCTAGTAGCTAGAAAATAGGCATAGGGATGAAGAAAAAAAGAAAGAATTAATGGAAGACCAAAGAAAGCTGCAAGCTAGCTTGAACTACACATACATAATGTTATTAGTTGCAGTAATGTTGAGAGGAGGGGTGGAAGAGCTTATAAGGCTTAAACATGGTTATGTTATGGGATATGGGCTTTAAGAAATAACTCACAGAATGAGCCAAAGTGAACTGAAGGATGATGGGAGAGAGGGAGAGAGGGGTTATGGATGGAGGAGGGTTTTGGTAGTGAAGGATCAGCATTAAGCATCAGTTTATAATACTAGTACTACAAGTAGAGAGAGAGAGAGAGAGAGAGAGAGAGAGAGAGAGAGAGAGAGAGAGAGAGAGAGAAGATTTTTTTTTTTTTTTTTAATTTTTTAACAGACAAAATAGAGCTTGGAAAATGGACTTGAGTTTAGAAGAAAAATGGAGATAAGAAAACATAAAATTAAAAAGTGCCCAAGGGTAGATTGCTTTGCTTGGCTTGCAATATCAGGCATCAAGTTAGATGAGAGCTGTGTGTGTGTCAGAAAGTGGAGGAGGGCAAGACAAGAAGTAGCATGACTGTTTATCATTCTATTCTTTTTTTTTTTTAAATAAAAAATAAAGTTTAAATAATTTCCATTTATTTAATAATCACATTAATCAATTAAAACAGGATAATTAACAACATAGATGAATTTAATAAATTTATAAGTAAAATTACACTAATTTTAAAAGAAAATATCTTAAGAATGAAATAGAAGCGATATTGGTTAGCTTTATTCATCAATGTTATTAAAGAGGAAGTAATGGACAACATTAGGCTTCTTTTTTTTTTTTTTTGATTTTAAAAGAAAAATAGTGTAACTGAGTTAAAGAACTTTGGACAAACTAGTAAAAAGAAAAATAAAGAAACAATTATAATGTTTTGGAATTATTTTGTTAAATAGGCACAGAAATCTAAACTACTATATTAAGGCACACAAGACTTATGGTTAATTGGTACTTCTTGTATTGTAGTATCTTGCTTTGTAATAGTGGCGGATTTTGGACAAAAGAGAGCAAATACTTATAAGGGTAGATATTACTATCTAATACTAAAAGTCCTATCTTTTTTTTTTTTTTTTTTTTTAACACAAAAATATTTTGAATAATAACTATAGGTAGTTATTCTAATAAATATCTAAAAACTGTTATCGATAGTGCATATAACGATTTATCAACAAGAAGTTTAAAATTTTCATTAGGATAATTAAATTAATTTAAAATTATTAATCAAAATACGTTTGTGGTAACAATAAAAAAGATAGAATTTTTAGTCTAAAACGGAGATAGTACATGATAAAGTATAGATTTGACATAAATTAGGGCAAACATATTATCTAATGTAAATTTTTAGTACAAAAGGAAACAAGATTGATAAAAACCATGGTTTATAGTATAAAATATCAAATATTCTCAATTTAAAAGCAGGAAAATTGACACTTTTTAAAATTAAAGGGGGGGGGGGGGAGGGTGCAGTTGCCACCCTCTCCACAGCTGCTTTGCTTTGTGATCATATTTGCATTTGTCGTCTTTCTTTCCTGAAAAATGTACGACTAATAATATAGACTACATCCACCATTCCCCCACCCCCTCCCTCTTTTCACCCTTTGAAATACACACAATTTTTTTATCTATTGCAAAAAATAAAACTTGAAAATTTATAATATTTTTTTTTTCTAGTTTATTGAATTGGATTTGTTTTCCGAAAAAACATAATAAGACAAATTATATGTAAATATATAATTGGAATGAATAAATAAAGTCAATATAACACTCCCGCCTTCCCAAAATGAAAGTCTAATTTTCATTTAATGAAACAGTTTAAAAGTATTTACCTTTTATAATTTTTAATAGAAAAAATGAGTAAAAATTCTTGCTCTATCATTATTTTTTACAATCTTTAGTTTCTAAAAATATAATAAATAGTGAAAAAATGGGTATAAAATTTTTAAGGGTCATTTTTTTTTTGGGTATAAAGATTTTTTTATTAAATTATATTTTCAGATAGAGAGGTTAAAATTTAATAGAATGGTAATGTGACATAGTTTAGACTTTAGATATTAAAAGACTATTTGCACCAGGTTTGTTAATATGAGAATGAGCTTGAGGTAATGAAATGCTGATGTAACACTTAAAACTATATACTCCCTTCCTCCCGAATGATTTTCTTATTTTTTTTATTGTTATTTTGAATAAATTTTAAATAATAATTTTAGTTTTATTTTGATTATTCTAATGAAAAATAAAAAAAATGTAATATTTATAATGGTATATTAATAACAAATTTTAGATTTTTAATAAAATAATTAAATTATAAGTTAATTCAAAATAACATCAAAAAGTAATAATAATAATAATAACATCATTATGTGACAAAAGAATTAGTAATCTTAAGACTCTTTTACAGGTGAGCAATCACCCAATACAACTGAGCATCAATATCGTTCATAGGTTTATTAGCAACATGTGATTAGTTTGTTTACCTAATATGTTGCCTTTTTGGGCTCAGGTCATTAGATCTTGTCGGAGAAATTACCCTGAAAACATTTACTATATAAATACCATAGGTCACTTATCTCAATGTCAATTGATTGATACGAAATCTCAAAATTTATCATGATGATATCAGATACTATACTGATTCTTTGCATGTGCAATCTCTAAAGGTTCTAACCTCATGTCACCAAATAATATGTTAACGCGTAGTCCCACAATTCGACTACACATGAGGAAGCGTTTGGAGAAATTATTTCACATCGTGAATTAACTAGTCAAGTATTGATTATATAAAGATCTTAAGTCACCCTTACATTGTCAATTATTTTTTCGATGGAATCTCATACTTTATCATCAAACATTCTTCCTTCTATCTAAGAAAGTAAGGTATTTAATTACCTAGCAATAACTATTAGTAGTATATATTTATTTAGTTATAAAAATTAGTATTATTTATGTATTTGGGATGTTAATAAATAAAAGGTGCGGTAAATAGGGGAAATGGAAGTGAATGGTCAAAGGAAATGTGAGAAGTGATAATAATAATGTGGCATAGCTGAAAATAGGTAGTGTAGTTGAGTGGGTTGAATACTTGACGCCACAATTTTACTGAGGAAGGAAATATTACATTGGATCCTTTCTTTCTAAGCCAGCTTTGATTGTTTTTGGTAAAACTATAACTATAACTAGCTAGTGGACATAAACATAATACATTACCTAGTCTCTCTCTCTCTCTCTCTCTCTCACTTGTTTGTTTTGTATATCAAATTAAAAGGGACTCATCTTAATCTCCCCTTCCCTTGAGGGTAATGTACCTCCTCGTTTCCCTATTTTATGGATCATCTCATCACATGAATGGTTACTTGTTTATGTGTGTTTAGAGAGAGAGACAGAGAGATTTGGGATAGAAAACAAGTATTATAGCCTTAATTTCTGTAGGGGAAATAGGGTCTTGATCTTGATACTAAGGCCGGATATATGATTGAATCGTGTATAATCCACTTTCCGAATAAAGTATTTCGACCCTTAATGCCTGGGTTACACAAAATCTTTATTGGGATAAGACAATCACGCAATTTGTTTTCTAGGCAAAGAGAACAAATCAAAACCTTGAGAATTGTTTGCTTTCGTTATTGTTGTATCACTTGTGTTTTTCATGTATGTACAACTGAGATCAATCCCTGTATATATACAGATGGAGAGGTATTAGTTAAAGGGTATGACCAAAAGACATGACTTTAGCCAAGAGATGTGTCTTTTCAGTTTGAGGCACTGCTCGTGAACCGCTCGGCCGAGTCGAGGACTCGGCTCGGCCGAGCAAAGATGTCCCATGACAATTTGCCCGCACGGCCGTGTCATTTGAACCGCACGGCCGTCTTTGTTCATACTTGCTCGCCGAGCAAGGCATATGCCTCTACGAGCATGGCTGTCCCGTAAACTTGGACAATCTCGCCATGCTCGCCTGGCCGAGTCAAGGACTCTCGCTTCTACGAGCACATCAAAAAATGTGCTACCACTTTAACTTTTACTTCTTTATCGAGGTTGACTTCGTTTTAGCTCAAACAGTGTGTACTCCACACTTTCCCTTACTCGTATCCGAGTCTACTACGAATCACATTGATCTCTTAGTAAATCACCATTACATTAAAATAAGTTGAGTGATACTAAAATCACCAACAAATCCCCTCCATTTTAGTGTAATCCTTTGATTTACTAAACTTTATAAATAACGAAACAAACGAATGCGTAAATGAAAATGTCTTGCGATTGAATTTTCATCTTAGTATAATACACATTTCAAATACTCGAGAATCGGGGTGTCGTAACGATTGAACCCGTCAACTCATATGAATACTGAAGATACTATACACATAAGTTCAGTACAATTCTCTTTGTTTAATCTTGACACTATTACAAGCCATGTGTCCATATCCAATAGTGAACATATAGGAAGCCAAGTCCTAGCTTCTTGAAGCGGCAAAACTTCATGTCCACATAGGTAGTTCCTTTAATCTTGCACTGCATTTGCAATTTTTCAAAGGAACTATTAAGAAGATATTCTTCAACCTAACCTTTACTTGCGTGTGCGAACACATACCTTGGGAAAGATAATAACATGTGTTCCAATCTCCAACCGCGAGCTTTCCACATTGAATTCAAGCTTCTAACGTTGTATTAGAAGGGAATTGGGTATCTCACAATTAGAGGATTAAATGGACTTTAATCCCATTCCCATTGCAAGACTTATTTACCAAGTCTCCGGCTAACCCCTTCGTCAGTGGTCGGCCAAATTTTGTTGCGACCGAACAAACTCGGCGATATCACACCATTCATGATTAACTCCCGAATCATACTATGTCGACACCCAAGTGTCTAGACTTGCCATTATAAATCGACTATAGGCCCTAGCCAAGGTGGCGACACTATCACAATGGATAGACATTGGTGATATCGGTTTTGGCCATAATGGAATCTCATATATCAAGTTCAAGCCACTCGCTTCTTTTCAGCGGCTGACCAATGCTACAAACTCGAGATTCCATTGTAGAATGCGTAATACATGTATGCTTTTTGGAAGCCCAAGAAATGGCACCTCCTCCAAGCAAGAACACCCAACCACTAGTAGAAGATGAATCTTCTTGGTTGATCCAACTAACATCGGTATAACCTTCTAATATAGAAGGATGTCCACTATAACACAAACCATAGTCCATAGTACCTTTTAAGTACTTGAACACCCTTGTTATAGCATGCCATCTTTGTCTACTAGGATTACTAGTGAACTGCTCAATCTTCCAACCGCATAAGCAATATCGGTCCGAGTGCTGTCATAGCATACATCAAACTGCCAATGGCTTTTGAGTATTCGAGTGTGACACGGGTTTACCGATATTTGATACAAGTTTCTCGGTAGGATCCATGGGAGTACTAACTTTAGAACAATTATCACAATTAAATCTCTTGAGAATTTTCTCAATATAATGAGATTGTGATATTGCAATTCCCTTGTTCATCCGTTTAATCTTTATACCAAGAATTACATCGGCTTCTCCCATGTCCTTCATCGAAAACTTTGATGACAAAAACTTCTTAGTTTTATCAACTACATTTTGGCGGTGCCAAAAATCAACATGTCATCTACATATAGACAGATGATTACACCTTTACGGATTCATCAAATCTCGCTATATACACATTTGTCGGACCGATTTAATACAAAACCATTCGACAAAAACAACCTCATCAAATTTTTGATGCCACCGCTTAGGTGCTTGCTTGACCCATACAATGACTTAATTAACTTACATACCTTATGCTCATTACTACGGCATAACAAATCCTTGAGTTGCTTCATATACACTTCTTCTTCCAAATCACCATTTAAAAATCTGTTTTGACATCCATTTGATGGATCAATAGATTACGAATAGCTGCCAAAGCTATCAGAAATCTAATAGTAATGATACGAGCAACCGGTGCATAGGTATCGAAGTAATCGATCCCTTCCTTTTGTCTAAAGCCTTGGATTACCAATCGAGCTTTAAACTTGTCAATAGTTCCATCGACTTTCATCTTCTTTTTGAAGATCCATTTGCACCCCAAAGGTTTACGGCTGGTGGTAAATCGACAAGACCCATGTATTATTTTCCACAATAGAACCAATCTCATCATCTATGGCTTCTTTCCAAAAACCAGCGTCTCGAGATTTTATTGCTTCATCATAGGTTCTTGGATCCTCCTCTATACTATAACAGTAAGAGTATTGAGATTCAATTTGATCTCTTGATCCCATAACTAAATATAGTTGAAAATCAGAACCATATGATTTAGCTTTCCTTGCTCTTTTACTTTTACGAGGTTCGAGTGTCTCACTTGGTACCTCAATCAAATAATCATTCATTTGAGATTCAGCCGAAATACTTATCAATTCTTAACTTAATGGTGAATAAATATTCAACCAAAGCAAGTAGATCCGCGTACTCACAACACATTATTAAATGCGTGGCTATGCATTTGAACAAACTCACAACGCATCTAATGATGGTGGCTATGTTCAAAATGGGATAATCTTACATTAAGAATTGAAAGCCTTTCGAAATATTACATTTTCCACCGAGCATGCCATTACGAAGAATTGATAACAACAGAAGAAGTCATATAAACAGAACTAGGAATTTTATTTAAATTCAACATAAACATCCCATTATAACCAAATCCTACAAATACACCAGACTTCGATAAGGTATACTTATCGGATTCATATACTTGTTTGTATCCACACTTGTTCAATACAGGACCAGAAATGAAGTTTTAGTACATACAATACATTAAACAAAGAAATAGTTTTTCCCGAACTGAATTCCAACACCACACTTCTTTTCCTTGAATAGGAGCGGAATGGTCATCACCCATGTAAAGAATAGATTCGTCTTCCATTGGTTCATATATCTTAAACCAATAACGATCTTCAAACATGAGTTGTGGCACCGGAATCAATCCACCACGCAATAGCATCATCCTTGGTCTTCAGAATGGTCCTTAGACCCCTTTCCCGAACCACTTGTGCTTGCGCCTTTCTTGTTGTTTCCAACACGACAATCCTTCTTAAAGTGACCAGATTTGCCACACTTCCAACAAGCCAATTTAGGCTTCTTGTTGGGACCAGAACCATTGTCATTGAAACTGCGTTTCTTTCCTTTGTTTTTGTTTCCACCATCATCAATCATATTGACCGATGGTCCACCAACTTCCTTTCCTTTGCCTTTGTCATTCTCTTGCGCCCTTAGAGATTCCTCTATGCGCAAGTGACTACCAAGTTGAACCAAAGACAGATCATCTTTACCATGTTTCAAAGTGTGTTTGAAATCCTTCCGGAGGGAGGCAACTTATCAATCACACTTGAAACCGATATTGACTCATCCATCTTCAACCCATGTTGAGTATATTGTCCAAGGATTCTAAGGTCTTCATTGAATTGTTCCATGACAGGTCTAGCATCGACCATCTTGTAATTGTTAAAATTACTCACAAGGAACTTCTTACTAGAAGCATCCTCTGCCATGTACTTGGATTCAAGAGAATCCCATAACTCTTTAGCAGACTCCTCATTTTGATAAATGTCAAATAAAGGATCAGACATACCGTTCAATATGTGTCCTCTGCAGATGTAGTCATCGTTCTCCCACTTCGATCTACGTCTGACGGCCTCCAAGTTATCCTCTTCAAGCAATTCTGGAATTGGAGTAGATAGAACATACACCACCTTTAATGTTGTCAAAAGGAAGTGCATCTTCTTTTGCCAACGTCTGAAATCTTGCCCTTCAAACTTGTCTAGCTTTCCAAACTTTGTTGTCATCTCCTTCACAGTAGCCATGAGTATCACCAAATACTTTATTTGTTTGTAGGGAAAAATAGGGTCTTGATCTTGATACTAAGGCCGGATATATGATTGAATCGTGTATAATCCACTTTCCGAATAAAGTATTTCGACCCTTAATGCCTGGGTTACACAAAATCTTTATTGGGATAAGACAATCACGCAATTTGTTTTCTAGGCAAAGAGAACAAATCAAAACCTTGAGAATTGTTTGCTTTCGTTATTGTTGTATCACTTGTGTTTTTCATGTATGTACAACTGAGATCAATCCCTGTATATATACAGATGCAGAGGTATTAGGCAAAGGGTATGACCAAAAGACATGACTTTGGCCAAGAGATGTGTCTTTTCAGTTTGAACTGGCTTTGTTCGGGAGGCGCTCGGCCGAGTCGAGGACTCGCTCGGCCGAGCAAAGATGTCCCATGACAATTTTCCCAGCTGCACGGCCGTGTCATTTGAGCTGCACGGCCGTCTTTGTTCATCTTGCTCGGCCGAGCAAGGCATATGCCTCGGCCGAGCATGGGCTCCGAAACTTGGACAATACGCCATGCTCTGCGCTCGGCCGAGTCAAGGACTCTGCTCGGCCGAGCACATCAGCAAAATGTGCTACCCTTTAACTTTTACTTCTTTATCGAGGTTGACTTCGTTTTAGCTCAAACGAGTGTGTACTCCACACTTTCCCTTACTCGTATCCGAGTCTACTACGAATCACATTGATCTCTTAGTAAATCACCATTACATTAAAATAAGTTGAGTGATACTAAAATCACCAACAATTTCTAATAACCAATGTAGCACAAAAACTAACCAATGGTTTCAACTATTCTAAATTTGCGATTGTTAATTTAGAACTACATCACTTTTGGACCTTGGTAGTAGTAGTAGTAGTAGTAAGACACGTTAACATTTTAAAACATCTTATTTTGTTCAAATTTTAATTTTAGTCATTCTTGTAATTTTTTTCCCAAGAATTTTAATCATCATATTCATATTATGATAATTAATTAAGGTTAACAAACCTAACAAGATTTAACAAACACGACCTATAAAAAAAAGAGGCACGGGATACCCTTTATTTTTTATTGACTAGGAAATAATATTTTAGATTTTTTTATTACTGATATTTTTTACAAAAAGATATATAAAAAAAGATTTAAAAAAAACTAAACAAATTAAAGTATTGTTGTGGGCATTTTTCAACATGGCGACATCTTCAATTGATCCTGCATATCGAGATGTCATTACACTGTAAGTATTGTTTTAATATTTACTTGTTCAATATTTCCTAATATTCTTATTCTTATTTTTCAGTAATTAAGAGAGGAATGCGGAACAATCTCCAAGCACGTTCAACAGACCTTCAAACGGCTAGGGCGACTTGGTCTCACGGAGGTTGAAGTGATAAATCAAAATGCCGAGATTATAGGAACCATATTGACTCTTTCATATCTACTTGTATTTAAGGGGAAATGGAGACGGAAAAACACATTCATGCTCATACGCACACACTCTACACAAAAAGCTCTTGTAATCCTCTCCATTATCTTTCAAATTTGTATTTGTGATCATTATAGTGAAACCTTTAAGGTTGGAGACCTAACTCCCGGGGTTTTTTCCAAAGAGGTTATCACCTCCAAGGTTTTCCTCGTTAACAAATCGTGTTGTCATTATCTCTTTTTCATTCTTTTGTTCCATATAATCGAATTCCATAGTTCCCTCCTTATTGTTCAATCCACACACTAAACATAGTTAAGATTCTACTTTATTGTTTTCTACCAAAACAATTTGGCGCCCACCGAGGGGCCTCGTGGTTTATCGGTTATTTGAAATATTTCCTAATCAAATTCACTATGTCTGCACCCCCAATGTGTCCACCGCCGGCAAAGGTCCCGCCGTTGTTCCCACATCGGGAGGTAGAACCGGCTTGTTACCACCGCCTCCTCGACCGGGTCTCGGCCAACTCAACCTACGAAGACTCCACAAAAGGGGCAACGTCTTCCAATGCAGATGCGACATCCGGAGTATCTTGACCGGAGTTGAATCAAAGGTTGGACCGGCAAGATAACAATTCGAAGGTGTTGACCAATTCCATGATTAAGATGCGAGAAAGACCAACGGCTCATCGCATCTCGGCTTGAGAATATATCACCGCTGCGTGCGAGGATTCTCAACTTTGACAACACCAGAGGATCTACATTTCGAGAATGAATTCATTCCAATGGGCGAGTCCTCCTCCGGCGACATCTTTAATGATGTCGACATCTTTGCCGGGGACACCCCATTGACTCCATCTTCCGCGATTCACCCCATTCATTCCATTTATAGACAACACTACTTGTCACGACTACTACGGACGATTACGGTTTGCTAAATAATCTTTTCAATAATAATAATTTCAATCGTATTCCTATGGTGACCCTTTTGCGGGAAACCCGCTAGCTAAACGGATGCGGGATCTCGAAGGCGATAATGAACGTGCCGGTGTAACTCCTCCAATTCAACCGGTGACCCAAAGCTGTTACAATCAATCCGGTTTGTCCCGGCAATTGCAAATGTCGACATCCCGAAGCGTTTCGGCGTACCATCTATGAAGTTGTACGACGGCACCACGGACCCGGAGGAGCATGTTGCACACTATCAAGAAAAGATGGACATAATACATATCCGCTTCAATACGGGAGGCACTGCTTATGCGGGGATTTGGATCCACCTTGTGCGGACCGGCTCTCAAATGGGCGATTAGGCAACCCCTAGGTTCAATTGGTTCATACGCCCGGCTCATCAACATGTTCTATAACCAATTCTCATGCGATCGACAATTTGAAAAGTTGACAAGTGATCTCTACAATGTGACCCAGCTGACCTAATGAGACTACGAAGGATTATGTCCATCGGTTCAATAAGGAGGTGTTAGAAATTCCCAATCTTGACATGTCGACGGCCACGAAGCATTCAAAATGGGGTTGAAGAAAGATTCATAGTATTATCAAGATTTGGTAATGACTCCTTGTAGCGGCTAGAAGAAGTCGGGAAGCGGGGCATTAAGGTTCATAAGGCTGGAGGAAGATGAGGCTGCGAAGATCGAAGTCGTCATCCAAGATGTCGACATATGACCATCCGACGAGAAGGCTGAGATCGTCCCATCGCGGGAACAACCGTCCCAATCCTTATCAGAGAATTGACACTAGCAAAATTAATTCGGTAGACGGTGAGGATGAAGATAGTGATAATGTGCCTAACATTTCGATTATTGTTTTTACGGTTGACATTTCGGGTGTACTCTACGTGCAATGGGCAACCTAGGAGACAAAGCCGGATGGCGAAGAAAACGGACAAAACCACGGGATGGCGTGACAAATCAAAATGGTGCGCTTACCATGAAGACTTTGGACACGTTGCGAAGGCTGCATCGCGTTAAGAAAGGAGATCGGTTACTTGCTCTCGAAAGGACATCTTAAGGAGTTGTTGGGATCCGAGAAGAAGAAGGCTGAAAATGCGAAGCTCCTCATGAAGGTGAAAGGCCGGTTTCTCCCCCGGCATCAACAAAGGTGATCAACTTCATCGGTGGAGGCTCGAAATATGTGGAACATCCTATTACGCCGCAAAGCGACACGCTAAGGAGTCAAAGAGGAAAAGCGGAGAGACGGCCCGGGATGTCGACACCTTGCCGGATCAATTACCTTTGATGAAAGTGATCGTGATAACTTGCTTTGGAACCCCATCATGACGGTCTGGTTATTTCCTTGCGGATCGCCGGTATGCAATCTGACGTATTACGGTAGATGGGGGCGGCTCAGTCAATCTTATTATGTTGGGTACCCTTAAGGAAATGAACATCCCGAATCGGAGATTGTCAAAAAGTCTTGATCTTTGGTAGGCTTCGGTGGTGAAGTCAAAGAAACGGTGGGGGAGATAAAGCTTCCAATATACTCGAAGGGCCTCGACTTACCATGGAACGGTTCTGCGTAATTGATTGCGCAACATCTTACAATGTCATTCTTGGAAGACCGTGGATTCACGGAATGAAGGCCGTACCCTCCACTTACCATCGGTGTGTGAAGTTTCCAACACCTTGGGGTGTCGCTAAGATTTATAGTGATCGACGGTGGCCAAGGAATGTTACAAAACTTCAATGAAGGCGTCTACATCTCCAAAACAAGCATAGCAATTACCGAGGAAAGTACGTGAAGTCTGGAAGCTAGGGAGGATGATGTGAAAGAAGTATTGTTAGATCCTTCCAACCGGACATCAAAGTACTTATTGGCGCGACATCCGTCGAGATATAGAAGAGAAGCTTGTGAACCTATTAAGAAGCGAGAATAAAGAGTTTCGCTTGGAAACATGATGACATGACGAGGCATTAGCAAAGATGTCATCACTCACAAACTTAACGTAGATCCTAGCTTTAAACCGGTGCACCGAAACGTAGAAAGTTTGCGAAACCGAAATCGGATCATCAAGGAGGAGGTAGAGCGCTTACTCAAAGCCAACATGATACGGGAGGTCGATTATCCAAGATGGTTGGCGAATGTGGTTGTGGTAGAGAAGAGAAACGGGAAATGGCGAGTTTGCGTCGACTTCACCGACTTAAATAAAGCTGCCCAAAAGATCCTTTCCCTTTGCCGCACATAGATTCATTAGTTGATGCCACCTCGGGTCACGAACTCCTCACTTTCGTGGACGCGTCCTCGGGATTTCAACAAATTCGAGATGGAACCATCGACCAAGAGGACACTTGCCTTCATAACCCCAGCGGGTATTTATTGTTATATTGCCATGCCTTTTGGACTAAAAAATGCGGGTGCAACGTATCAAAGGCTCGTCAACAAGATGTTTAAGGATCGGATTGGGGACCTGATGGAGGTATACATCGACGACATGGTAGTAAAATCCAAGAAGGCCGAGGATCACATAAGCAACCTCTCTCAAGCTTTTGACATCTTGGATTGTTTCAATATGAAACTTAATCGACTAAATGCAACTTCGGAATGAAGGCCGGCAAGTTTTGGGTTATATGGTTACTAAAAGAGGCATTGAAGCCGCCCCGAGGAACAAATACGCGCTATTCTCAACTGTCATCACCTCAATCTGTCGAGGACGTCCAAAGATTGACGGGAAAAATTGCCGCACTCACTAGATTCATTTCAAAATCCTCGAGATCGATGCAAACCTTTCTACGACATCTTAAGAAAGAACAAGAAGTTCCAATGGGAGGAACAACATGAAGAAGCTTTTCGGGAGCTCAAAACTTACTGTCGACACCTCCCTTATTGGCCAAACCTCGAGATGGAAGAACATCTTTACATCTACCTAGCGGTGTCAGAAGGCGGCGTAAGCGCGATCTTGGTGACGAACGAGATGGTAATCAGGCAACCCATCTACTATATAAGTAAGACACTCTTAGAATCTTTGAGACCAGGTATTCTCATTTACAAAAATTAATTTTAGCTTTGATAAGCTGCTTCTATTAAATTAAGGCACTATTTTGAAACACATACTATTATTATACGCACTAACTATCCTATTAAGAATGTCATGAGAAAACCGAGAGATGTCGGGTCGAATGGCGAAATGGTACGTACAATTAAGCACATACGACATCAAGTACGAGCCCGGAAGCTGCAATAAAATCCCAAGCCTGGGCGATTTTGTGGGCGATTTCGATCGACCCTACAACAAGAGGTGGAATTGGAAGTACGGCAACTTCAAGATGATGACATCCTAAAAATTTGGACTCTCTACACGGACGGTGCTTCCAACATGAGAGGTACGAGTCTTGGAGTTGTACTAAAATCGCCACAAGGGGACATAATACCACAATCTATCGGTTGCGGTTTCAAGGCTACCAACAATGAAGCGAGTATGAGGCTCTAATTGCGGGTTTAAGCTGCAGCCCAAGACTTAGATGTCAAGCATATCCGGGTGTTCATGGATTCATTACTAATTGTTAATCGGTCTGACGGGTCCTACGTCGCGAAAACGCTAAGATGACAACATATTTGGAAATTGTAAAAATTATTTCGGCCAAATTCAAAACATTTTCCTTGGAACAAATCCCACGGGAAGAAAATTCTCAAGCGGATGCTCACGGCAAACTTGGGTTCGGCCTTCAAAAGCTTCTCACAAACCGGTATCCCAATCATACATGTTGACATCCCAAAATTGACCATCTTGAGATGTTCGCCTGGATGCCGACATACTTGCCTCTCTGCGGCAACCTCTTGGACGGCTCCTATTATCAAATATCTCTTAGATGATACGATCCCGAGTCGAGGAGAAAAATGCAAGAGCCTTCGGGGGTAAGAGTATCTAAATATTTACTTATTGATAATCTCTTGTTTAGAAAATCTGCCGCAGGTCACTACTTAAGATGTCTAGAGGCGAGATAGAGCCCATCGGGTTCTCAAGGAGGCTGCACGAAGGAGATTGTGGAAATCATACCGGGGCGAAGTTTACATACTAAAGCTCTTAGAATGGGCTATTTACGGCCTACAATGAGAAAAGATGCCGTTGACTACGCAAAGAAATGTGATTCTGTCAACGACATGGGGACATCTGCACCGGCCAGTGACTTGCTACATCCTATCCTGTCACCATGGCCTTTTATGGTTTGGGGAATGGACATAGTAGGAAAACTTCCCATAGCACCGGGGACGAGTATTTCTTTTGGCCATGACGGACTACTTTTCTAAATGGGTAGAGAATTTGAGGCATATGTGCAAGTTCGTGACAAAGAAGTGATATCTTTTATCAAAAGGAACATATTCGGCCGATTCGGAATTCCATCGAGAGATAATTTGTGACAACGGCTCTCAATTCATCGGCAAGAGGACCCAAGATTTCTTGACATCTTGGAGTGTTAAGATGGTGACATCTTCGCTGTTCACCCTCGAAGCCAATGGACGAGGCGAGTCTAGCAACAAAATAATAATCGGCAACTTAAAAAGAGACTAAACCGGAAGAAAGGACGTTGGGCGGAAGAGTTACCAATGGTCCTATGGGGTGACGGGACGACATCTAAGAATGCTCTTGGTCAAACCCCCTATTCACTTGTATTTGGGCTGAATACATTATTCCGGCGAAGTCCTTGTACCAACGGCAAGATACATCTTGCGACATCGAACATAATAAAGACATCTTGATACATGACACGGATACGTGGACGAGCTAAGGGACATGGCCAAAGTTCGCATGGCGGCATATCGACAAGGGTAGCCCGATCTTACAATAAAAACGTAAGGGTTAGAAGGTTTCAAGTAGGAGACTTAGTCCTACGAAAGGCATTCCAAAATACCAAGGAGCCCAATGCAGGCAAGCTCGCCCCAAAATGGGAGGGACCCTACTTAATAGATGCACAAGCCGGAAAAGGAGCATATCGCCTTGCAACCTTGGATGGCCAAATGATACCGCGAAGTTGGAACGCCATTCATCTCAAAAGGTATTACATTTAAATATGATTTCCCATGAACTCATCTTTCCAGGTATGAATCGTCTTTTAATTCTTTACAACCTTTCTTTTCTCCTATGCATCTTTTTATTATTTACAAGTTAAGATGTCGCTAATATACTTTGTGGAGAGACGTCAACCTTAGTTGGCGTCCGTTTTTAACGTGTTTCTATCTTATGAGGTATTGACACATTTACATGGGGACATATCGAATGCACGCAAGGAACAACGATTTCTCCTCCGTTAGAGACTGGCCATCTCTTCTCAAGTAAAGGTACACAATCCCTTCTAAGGTTTAAAGAGTTAATTACCTCTTTCTTAAGAAGTTAGGTTATCACACCTTCGCCTGGAGCGCAAGTTATCTCACTAATTGAGGTGTGGGGTGGGCCTATATGGGTAAACTAATATAGCTTACCCATTCCCACTCAGTTAGATGATTGATCTTAAGTATTATTCTTATGGTTATGGCATATTCGTGTCATCTAAGTATCTACGGTTTGTGGCATATACGTGTCATCTATGTATCTACGGTTTATGACGTATACATGTCATCCTAAGTACCTATCATTTCGACATACTATCATGTCACCATATGTACAAAACATACAAAAAATTATCCAAAAGAAACAAGCCTTGACGTGCTTGAAAACTATTAAACCATAACTAAACTAAAGCAACCATAAAGTATCCGAACTACCAACAGTAAACGTGCACAAGTGTTGGACCAACCCAACACATAAAAAAGATTGTCTTTAGTCCTTATGGACCCATTACAAACCAAACGAAAATAAAAATTGTCTTAAGGGATTCCACCCCAGTAACATCAAGAGCAAGTTTATTTTACCTTTTCGGGTGGCATACTGTCGGAGGTATTGCTCTGGACTAACTTCTCCGGGTTTCTAAAAATCACCCCAGGTCGGTGTCCTCGCGGCTGTTCCCGGATCCTTGAAATCATCGATTGCTTTTTCCTCGTGAATTATTTGCAAAGCCATTTTCTCTTCATTCGGGTTCCAACTCACATGCTCTCTGCTGATATTCCTCAATCATTTGGATTCTAGTTTCAAAGGCTGCTTTTGCGGTCTCATGCACCAAGTCGTCCCGAAATGCTTCCATCTCCCTTTCATGGTGATGTCAACGCTTGCGAGCTGGACCGCCATTTTAATATCTCTTCATTCTTGTCCACGATCTCCAATCCCTTTCCCTTATTATGCTTGCGGCTTCCTTCAAGTCCTTCTCATATTCAACCTTACTCATGTCGTAGGTATCGCATTTTTCCCTCAATGTCCTAATTTCTTTGGACATTAATTTAGCCATCGAGACAATCTATCATCAACAAGAAGAGGTATTTTACTAAAAAATAAAAGAGGATCAAGGTGTCCACGATTCAAAAGCAACTCTTACGATTTTCCAACACTTCTTCATTCCAAATTTGTTTCTCTACAGGAGATTTGTTCCACCCTTTTTCTCTTCGGAGTAATCTTATCTATCTACGGTATGTTCTCTTCCGCTTTCATCTTACCTTTATATTTGGCCACAATATCACTTGTCGTCAAGCCGGAGAAAGTCACTTGCATATAAGAATATATGTTAGCGGGATTCAATAAAATAGCCAAGTGATACGTTGATTCGACTTACTTATTTGAGAGCGTCGTAATTATAGAGGAAAGATAAAAGCTGTATGCTTTAGAAGATTACTCTCCCACAGTAATATAGTAGGAGACGTCGATTTGGATAAAGAATTTGGAGAAGATTGGATAATCACAATAGTTATCCGAGAATTGCGGTTATCAAAACTCTTCCTTTTTAGTCGCCTCGTATCCCTAACCGTCGCATTGAAGCCGGTTAGAAGATGAACGGTTAATCAAGAGAAAAACATTTTGCCTCTTCGATTGCCAACATAGTCAAATGTTTTTGGGGACAAATTGTTGTGGGCATTTTTCAACATGGCGACATCTTCAATTGATCTGCATATCGAGATGTCATTACCTTGTAAGTATTGTTTTAATATTTACTTGTTCAATATTTCCTAATATTCTTATTCTTATTTTTCAGTAATTAAGAGAGGAATGCGGAACAATCTCCAAGCACGTTCAACAGACCTTCAAACGGCTAGGGCGACTTGGTCTCACGGAGGTTGAAGTGATAAACCAAAATGCCGAGATTATAGGAACCATATTGACTCTTTCATATCTACTTGTATTTAAGGGGAAATGGAGACGGAAAAAACACATTCATGCTCATACGCACACACTCTACACAAAAAGCTCTTGTAATCCTCTCCATTATCTTCCAAAGTTGTATTTGTGATCATTATAGTGAAACCTTTAAGGTTGGAGACCTAACTCCCGGGGTTTTTTCCAAAGAGGTTATCACCTCCAAGGTTTTCCTCGTTAACAAATCGTGTTGTCATTATCTCTTTTTCATTCTTTTGTTCCATATAATCGAATTCCATAGTACCCTCCTTATTGTTCAATCCACACACTAAACATAGTTAAGATTCTACTTTATTGTTTTTTCTACCAAAACAAGTATATAAAAGAAAAGAGGGACGACTACCCTTTATTTTTTATTTTATTTTATTGACTAGGAAATATTATTTTAGACTTTTTTTATTACCTTTTTTTTTTTACAAAAAGGTATATAAAAAAAGATAAAAAAAAACTAAACAAATGAAATTATATAAAAGAAAAGAGAGACGGACTACCCTTTATTTATTTTTTATTTTTTAAATTTTTTATTGACTAGAAAATAATATTTTAGACTTATTTTATTAGTGATTTTTTTTTACAAAAAGGTATATAAAAAAGATAGAAAAAAACTGAACAAATGAAAGTATATAAAAGAAAAGAGGACAGACTACCCTTTATTTTTTTTATTTTTTTATTGACTAGAGAATAATATTTTAGACTTTTTTTATTATTGATTTTTTTACAAAAAAAGTATATAAAAATGTTAGAAAATTTAAACAAATGAAAGTATATAAAAGAAAAATTAAATCATAAATCTCATACATTAAACCTAAATCATATACCTAAATCTCGTATATACCCTATACCTTAACCTTAAATACCCCATATCCTAATTCATCTACCTATATCTAATGTATACTCCCTCCGTCCCGCTAGTAACCGCACTGTTACTGTTTGCGCGGGGATTAAGGAAAAAAATAATGATATAAATGTTGTGAGTGTAAAAGTAAAATAGGAGAGAGAATGAGTGGAGAGAATAGTAAATTATAATGGTGTTGTGAGTATTAAAATAATGTAGGAGAGAGAATGAGTGGAGGAAATAGTAAAAATTCTTTGCCATTTTAGAAAATGTGCGATTTGTAATTGGACGCCCAAAATAGAAAGTGTGCGGTTTGTAGCGGGACAGAGGGAGTACCCTATATCCTAAAGTTAAATCTAAATGATATATTTAATATCCCAAATCCTAATTCATCTATATTAACCATATACCCTAAACGTTAAATCTAAATTATATAGATATATATCCCATATCCCAAATCTTAATTCATATACCTAAATCTCATATATATCATATATCCTAAACCTTAAATCTAAATTATATACTTCATACCCTAAATCCTAAACCCTAATTCATCTACATTAATCTCACATATACCTATACCCTAATACTTAAATCTAAATCATATAATCTATACCCTAAACCCTAATTCATCTACATTATCTCATATATATCATATACCCTAAATCTTAAATTACAACTATATACTCTATACCCTAAACCCTAATTCATCTATCTTAACCATATACCCCATACTCTAACCTCCTAAATCATATAACTAAATCCCATATATACCTCTAAAACGAACCACTCAATCTTATACCTATACCCTTATATACATTTTACCCTAAAACTTGAACAAATGAGAGTTAGTTTATTATTTGAGCTTGAGAATCAAATAAATTAACGAAATTCGTTAGAGAAAGTTAAGAAAAAGTTAATGGGGTTTGTGTGAAAAAAAAATGTGAGGGGAGGGGGTGGTATTTATAGTTGAGAAAATATGTTGGGAAAATAAAAATATTTTTTATTTAACCACATACCCCATATTCTAATGGCTATATTCTGACAAATCTAACGAATTTTCTGACGAATTTGAATGTTTTGACAACAACTCAACGGTTCTGGTTCCAGCGGTTCCAAACCGCCGGTTCACGATTTTTCAAAAGTAGAAACCGGAATCGGACCGCCAAACCGTCGGTTACGGTTTCAAACGATTTCGTTTCGAGACGGTTCCGATTTTGACCGGTTACGGTTCGTGGCGATTCAACGGTTTCAGGCTGATTTGCGATGTAAGATTTGATAAATATTGAAGAAGATATCTTAAGTTTTATTGATACTGTAAAGATCCTATTTATACATAACAAGAGAAAGTAAATAAAGTAATAACATAACTTAATATGACTATGATTCAAATATAGTAAATATAATTCTAATTGGAGAATACTTCTAACTAAGGTAACTTTCCTAAGTTGACTCAATATCAACTAAGATAACTGAATATTTGGTGAATCTCCTTCTTTATCTCTAACTAGGGGTGTGCAACAAAATCGGAAAATCGAAAAAATCGGGCCGAAATCGAGAAAATCAGATCGAAAAAACCGAAACTGACAAAACCGAAATGTTAATGGTTTTAACCATTTAAAAACTGAAACTTTCGATTTCGGTTTTGGTTTCAAATGAAAAACCGAGCTGATAAAACCGAACCGAACCGATATTATTAAAATGACGTGTCATTTTAATATATATATAAATTTCATCTTCTCATCTTGCTTTGGAGTTAAAATTATGCTTACGATAGTTTAACTGTTATTTGTAGTGGCAGGTGAAACACTTAAATTTGTCATGATCTTAAGTACTTTAGTATTGCATCTTCTCATCTTACTTTGTTAATGAGGGGTTAATAAATTTTATCTTGCTGAATGTAACTATCATAATCCAACCATCAATATATGCATGTTCTTCTCATCTTGTTGAAACCGAGCGACACAGAACCAAACCGACACCAAACTGAAACCGAACAAAATCGAAACCGAACAAAATCGAAGCCTAATGATTTTAAAATACAAAAACCGATATCTTTCGATTCGGTTTCGATTTTAGTCTAAAACCGAACCAAATCGGACCGAGCACACCCCTATCTCTAACATTCGATTCCGATTTAGTCATCCCTCCTAACTCCACCATTTGCGCGCACACACACACCACTCAAGCCCAATCGGTTACAACTATAGAAGGCAGAGAGATTTAGGGATCGAGGGTTAGCTCAAGATGATTTTAACTTTGGTGTGTTTTTGTTAAACTTTGTTAAGTGTTGTTAATTTTTATTAATGATCTTAGATGATGTTAAAGATATTGGAGTCGATCTGGGGAGAAACGCGTTTCTCCGTGCTTCTGGAGAAACGGGGCTTGTTTTGTCGCGCGACATAATAAGTCAGTTTCTGGATATACTTTCATCGAAACACGGATATCCAGAAGCTTTGGAAAGGATATCCAGAAACCAAATATTTTTTCTGGATATCCTTTCCAAAGCTTCTGGATATCCAGAACATTGAATATGGATATCCAGAAGCTTTGGAAAGGATAGCCAGAAAAAATATTTGGTTTCTGGATATCCTTTCCAACACGGATATCCTTTCCTACGGATATCCAGGAAGCTAGCCTGGATATCAGGAAGCTTTGGAAAGGATATCCAGTTGTGGTGGCTAAGTATGTCGCGCGACAAAACAAGCCCCGTTTCTCCAGAAGCGACGGAGAAACGCGTTTCTCCCCAGATTTTGTGAAGATATTGGGCATAATGAATCCCCATTTGAATAGGATGATTAAAGCTTTTAAATAATTATTAGAATTATTAAAATTAAAATTTTTAATTTTTTTTAAAAAAATGATTGTTTATAATATGGATGTGCCTAATAATAATAAAGAAGAATAGAAGTTGAAATAGTTTGCATAGGACATCAAAAATAATTTGAGGTGATATTTGATAAGAAAGGTGGGTTTCATTGAGATGTCAAGATCCCCAGCTACTTCTATTTTCTTACTTCTTCTTTCTTCAGCTACTCGTATTATTGGAGGTTATATACGCACATATTTCGTGCTCAAGTTCCATTCAAATTAGGACATTTACTTGCTCATATTTCATTTCAGATGTTTCATTCAAAATAAAACAATTCCAAATTAGATATATTTTATTTAGTAACACTCACTTTCATACTTATAATAATTTTTCACTCATTATTTTCTATCGCACTTTCTCTCTTATAACTCACTTTTCATACTCACAATACATATTACACTAATACTTTTTCTTAATTCTCGTATCCAACTAAAAAACCCTTACGAAAGACACAAAATATATTTTGCACAAAAAAATAAGAAAAATATACTCCCTCCGTCCCACCAATTGCTTCACCATTTTCCTTGGGCACGGGAATTATGGTAATGGGAGGGAAAAAAATGTTGTGAGTGTAATTTGAAAATAGGAGAGAGAATTAGTGGAGGGAATAATAAATTATAATGGTATTGTGAGTATTAAAATAATGTAGGAGAGAGAATGAGTGGAGGAAATAATAATATTTTATGTCCAAAAAAGGAAAGGTGAAGCTTCTAACGGGACGCCCTTTTGGGTAATTGGTGAAGCTTTTATTGGGACGGATGGAGTATAGTAAATTAAGTATTATGAGTATGAAAATTGAGGTAAGAGAGAGAAAGAGGAGTATAAAATAGTAAGTGGATAAATGATGTAAATATGTTTTATGAATAAACAAGTATTATTATTATTATTTTTTTAACTCGAGACTTTTGTAATAGGAAATTAAAGTGAGATTTTATACCTTTTATAATGAGACGAAATTAAAGTGAAATTTTATACTCCCTCCTTCCGGTCGAAAAGTCATAAATTTTTTTTTTGGGTGTTCCATTTAAAATGACACTTTCCCAAAAAGAAAAGTTTTTATTACTATTCCACCCACTCATTCTCTCTCCTACTTTACTTTTACACTCACAACATTCTCTCTCCTAACTATTCCTCCCACTCATTCTCTTTTTCATTTAATTTTTCATACTCACAACATTTACACTTTTTCTTTTTTCTATATCACTTTTCTTAATTTACGTGTAAGGCACAAACTTTACCTTTTGGATCAGGACGGAGGGAGTATCTTTTATAATTATAATGAGACGGAGGGAGTCTTTCAGGTTTGGGAGGAAAGAGTATAGATATAGGTAGGTTCGTTCATAGGTCCGGAAAACTATAGAACTAGAGCCAGTTGATCCTGCCTACAATGCACAAAAAAACAAGTGATATAGAATAAACAAAATGATTTTTCTTAAAAAAATAAATAAAAATTACAGTCTAAAAAATAGTAGTACAAAAAGTTATGAGACAAGGGAAGTACTCCATCCGCCACATTCAATTTAATTTAAGATAATTTGTCATTTTTGAATGTCTCATTCAACTTATAACATTTAAAAATGGGTTTATATTATTTTAGATTTAATGTCACCTACTTATAATATTTACAACAATAATTCAATTACTATTTCTTCCACTCGTTTTCTTTTATATTTTATTTTTCATACTCACAATATCTGCTACATTCATTTTCTTTTTTTTTTCATTATAATAGTACTCCCTCCGTCCCAACGAAAGAGCCATTTATTTCCTTTTTGGGCGTCCCATTTAAAAAGCCACTTTCCCAAAAAGGAAACCTTAAATCACTATTCTCTCCACTCATTCTCTCTCCTACTTTACTTTTCTACGCTCATGACATTTCTCTTTCTTCACCTCCCACTCATTCTCTCTCCTATTTAATTTTTCATACTCACAACATTTAAACTTTTTCTCTTTCCTACATCACATTTCTTATTTTGCGTGCCGAACAAATTTTGTGGCTCTTTCGCCGGGACGGAGGGAGTATTTCTTAATTTTCGTATCGAGAAAAAAATCATAAGTAGCATAGGACATAAAGATTAAATTTTGTAAGCTCAAGCAACAAACCTATTCAATCGATCTAATTAGTAATGAGCAAGTTTTGGGAGAAATTAGTTTTTTCATAAATTATAAAAAATCCACTTTTTTTCTACTTGCAAGTAGTTAGTGAATATTTAAGAACAATTTATAAAACAGGACTTTCTATAACTTAAGGAGAAACTAGTTTCCCCCAAAATCTTGTGATTAGTAATTAAACGTTACAAGAAAGCATCAAACTTGCCACGACAATAATTTATAATTTTTGTCCAAAAATAAATATATATATTTATTTTAATAAAAAATTACTCTCCATAAGGATTTAATGACATTGCTTAAAAAGGAAATAAATTTAATGACAAATACATTAGTTTTGCTGAACTTTTAATTTTGCATATGCTCAATGACACGTGTTTTTTTTTTTTTTTTTTGATAAACCATGTTTTTAGTAAATAGACATTCATTTGCAAGATTTTTTTTAAAAAAAATAATTTTTCTGAAAGGAGTATTTAATTGAAAATTAATCAACCCCACTTTAGGAGATCTAGCATTTATCATTGTTAATTAAAACTAGTGGGTAATCCGTGCAAATCACGAAAACTAATTCGTTAAAGTTTTTGTATTTTGATTCTTTCATATTTTTATTTGATAAATTAGGATGACAGTTTTTTTTTTTCTAATATAAGTATAATTTATTTAAATCAAAACATTTACACTTATAAATTCATAAATTCAGAATAATTGTATTCAATTTTCTTAGCTTTTGTATTACACATTGAAATTTGAATAATAACAATTAATTACTCTTGTTATTAGTTAACTTCTAACTTTATGTTTCCTTGTAAGAATTAAAATCTCATTTAAGGAAGAGTTCGATTGACGTGAAGATCTTCTCAAAGTACCTATAAATAGTTAAATACAAGACTTCAACACATTGAGAAGACACGTACAGATTTAGAGAATAATTTGAAAGACAATTTATAGTTGTTCTTCACGGTTCAAAATAGCCTTTTAGGTTGTGAGTGAAGGTTGTGTCTTACATCCGAACTCACATCTAATTTTTAATCAAAGTTCTGTTTTACTTCTGGTGTAGAATAGGATCTACTTGGGAAAGAGAGACTATTCTTAGCATAGAAGGTGATAAGAACTTGTTTAGTATTTTAATCTTTTTATTTTCACTTATTCAATATTATTTTTGTAAAACAATTTTATAGTGAAAAACTTTTTAGGCTTAAAGCCTTGTTTGCTGGATTTCGAACCAATAAACGTTTATAACTTTGAGTTATTTTATTTTATTGCGCTGCTTATTGGTGGATGTGTGAACAGTTGTAACTCACATCTGTACTCACATCCATGTTCTGTTGAGTTGACTAGATTTTCTAGCTACACAAAACTTTCAATTGGTATCAGAGTCAACCCTCGACATATTACCGAGTGTTGATCCAGAAAGTGTAGTCACTATGGAATATCAAAAGCATCATAACAAGCCTCCTGTCTTGGATGACACCAATTATTATTTTTGGAAGTCTTGTAACTATATCAAAGGTATTGATGAAAGAGCTTGGATGTGCATTCTTGTTGCATGGCAACCTCCTACTGTGGAGAAGAGGTCTGAATCAGGTGTTGGTGAATCTATTTTTGAGAGAAAACCTGAAGAAAGGTGGACTCTTGATGAAATACATGCTGCAAATTATAATTCGAGAGCCATGAGTGCAATTTCCAGCCATGTTTCTGGAAATATGTACAAGCTTATAACTAATGAGAGTATTGCTAAGAATGCTTGGAATATCTTACAGATGCAATGTGAGGGGATTCCAAGTGTTAAATCCACTAGACTTAGGATTTTAATGGACAAATTTGAAATTCTGAGAATGGAAGAGACAGAAGATATTGTCTCCTTAATGAATCCACTAGCTTAGGAGAATCAATTTCAAATGCTAGATTAGTCAGCAAAATCTTAAGGACTTTGCCTGAAAGGTTCAATATCAAGGTTTCTGTCATTGAAGAATTCATGACACCTAGGTTTAGACAAATTTTTGGTATTTTAACTGTGTTTGAGCTTAATCTTGAAGCTCAACAAAAGAACAAGGCAATAAGTATTGACCTTAAAAGTTTTGCTGCTATTCCAAAGAAAATAGCTGACCTTTCCTCTGAAATTAATGACTTTAATCTTGAGGAAGATGATGTGGCTGTAATCACCAAGAAATTCAATTCTATTCTGAATAACAAAAGGCAGTGTTCTAAAAGACCCCGCCTAAGGGCGCCTAGGCCCCTCTCCAACGCCTAGTTCTAAGCCCCGCCTAGGTTCCGACTAATCTCGACTAGTCCCCGCCTAGGCGCTAGGCCCGGCTCCACAGCCTAGCATCCGCCTAGTGCTTTTTAGAACCTTGACAAAAGGAGAAACAAGTTTCCTACAAAAATCTCTCAGAATTTAGAGAAACAAGAAGATAATCCTGATGGGGAGTCCAAGAAGAAAAGTTTTGATAACAAGAAAATTTCTGAATCTGTGCAATGTAAGGCATGTTGTGGGTATGGTCACTTTGCTAATGAGTGTGCTAACACACTTAAGAAAAGGGGAATAAGTTACACTGCTGCTCCGAGTGATAGTGAGGATGATGAAGTATATGCTAACATCTCTGTGTTTGAATCTTCATCTGTCTGTTTTAATGCCTATACTTTGCGAATACAAATGAATAAGTATTTTCTGAAGCTGATTCAGATCTAGAGACGGATGTGGATACAAATTTGTACACATCCGAACTCACATCCGAGCAAACCTTCAATTGTTTCTCTATAAAAGGAGATTCTGATGATGAAGGTCGTGACATCCCCTATGAAGAACTCTTCAAGACCTATAAGGAGCTACATGTTGATTGGATGAAACGTATGAACAAAATTGAGGTACTTGCTAAGATAAATAAAGCTCTTTCTGATAAATTAGTTGTTTGTGAAAATGAAAAAGCCAGACTTTCAAAAGAAAATGATGATAAAAAAGATATCATTGCCAAACTTGAAGTCCTGATAACCAAGAGAGAAGTTGAGCTAGAAAAGTTCAAAAATGAGTTTGAAAAAGCTGAAAGTACATTAATCAAGTTGAATACTGGTAAAATAAAACTTGATGAAGCTATTGCTCTTGGAAAAAATGGCATTGATTTTGAAAAAACCAAATTTGTAAAAGAGGGATTTGAGGTTTCAAAAAATGTTGAAAAACCAATTTTGAGTGCTAACCAAGGAGAAGGCACTATATCTGTCATTATTGCTTTGCTCCTGTGCACATTCTTGCCTTTTGTTATAAGTTGAAAGCTAATAAAAAAGCTGGCTGTGTATATCAAACTCAGATGTGTACACATCCAGGCACACATCCTACTACACAGCATCACTACCACCACAAAAAGAAAGTTGAAACTAAATGGGTGGTTAAACCTAGTGCTACCAGCAATGTTGTCTACTCTTCCTCAAGTAGTGTCTCCGGTTCTGGTTTTTTGATAATGGGTGCTCTAGGCACATGACGGAGTAACCAAGATGTTTTGACGAATACATCTGTCAATAGTGGTAAAGTAAACTTTGGTGGTGGGGCACAAGGAATAATAATTGGTAAGGGAACCTTAGCGGTTGAAGGTCTCCCAAAAACTTCACAATGTGTATCATGTGGAGGGTCTTAGGACTAATCTCATTAGTATAAGTCGGCTTATGTGATGATGACTTATATGTGAAGTTTGATAAGAAGATATGTGAGTTTGATGAGTCTAACGCATGTGTCTCACCGGGTCTAAGATCATCCGACAATTGTTACAAGTTTTGTGACAATTTGTCTTGTTTAATTTTTTCGATGTGCATTTGATGATAAACTTGATCTTAACCTCAAAAATGCCGAGGATGATGTTTCGGGTTATCAGGCGGAGTGTAAATGCGCTATCTGAGGAGGTGAAGATACGAAAAATCTTGCGCAAAGAAAAGCAGTGAGATGTGAGCCCGGATGTGCGAGAAGGATGTGTCTCAGATGTGAACACAACTGGCCGTTCCCACATCGAACACACATCCACACAAAGAACGAGAGTGCGAGAAGATAGTTCTTCGATTCGGAAGGAGAAGCTATTTACGAAAGAGACCATGTAGGTCCGGTTGATAGATCATATGACATTTTGTCCAATTAGGAAAGATCACCCTCTTCTCAAGAGGTTGGTGAAATGCATGATCAAAGACAAATCGGAAGGAATGAGAAGGTAAATCACAACTATTTGGATGATTTATGGAGTCATAAATCCTTATACTCCAAGGTATGTTGTTACCGCTTTGAGTCTAACATAGTGAGATACATTGACTTAGGCGGGCGAGATAATTTTGATGATAAAAACATATGTGTTCGATGTTCCTACCTTGGTAACATCCTTGATTCACAGTATAGAATAATTGGGTGGACAAATGGCTTGCTAGAGACCACTTATGTCTTGTGAGATTGATGTTTCAACTCACTACCAACATAAATATAATTCCTCTAGGGTCACACACAAAGAACAGATTGAAAATGGCTCAAATATGAAACTGTACAGCTAGGCGACCGTAGGGGAATAGTGGGCGACCGCCCACAAAGAAGTTCCAAAAGGTAATAATCCGTGAGCAGTGGGCGGCCTTAGGAGTTGTGGGTGACCGCTCACAAAGTTTTTCAAAAGACATAAAAGAGGCATGCACAGGGCGACCTCCGAGAAGCTTAGTGGGCGACCGCCCAACCCCCGTTTTAGCACATCAGTTTTTGACTTGGATTAGGGTTTCTTCCTAATTGTTAGGAATATTTATAAAGTATAAATATACTCTTTTTCCTCGGCCAAGAACACACGAATTTTTGGGCTTGAGAATCACAAATATCTTGATTTTAATTACGAATCAAAGATTAAAACACCCTAGATTCAATTTCATATTAGCCATAGATTGTTGAAAAGTGTTTCAACAATCGGGGATCATCTAGAAATCCAACAAGATTTGATCTTGGTTCGTTCGCGTGTGGATTATCGATGGAGGGTGATTGGTTTATCACCTAAAGCTTGAAGGCCTAAGTTGTTAATTCACCCTATGGAAAAACAAGGAAGAAGATCAAAGTTTCGTCTACGACTCAAAGGTGAATTACGAATCGTGTACGAAAGACAAACTCGCAACAAGGGTTAGTAAATCTATATTCATAATTTTAATCTATTCATATTAGACGGATTCATGGCTGGGGTTTTGTGAATTATATAAATCTTCCGCTGCGTATGTAACCCCAAAACCAAACAGTGGTATCAGAGCCGCGCTTAATCATGATTAGGTTAAATTGGCATGCTAGATATAATTAGATTATATGCTTAAATATGCTAAGATGATATATATTGATTATTTTATGTGTATTATTTTATGAAACAATTATATGTGATATAACATGATTATGATTAACAGTTGATTGATGTAATTGATCTTCTACATGGGTTTGATCTCTTTAATTTGATTAATTAGATTAGTAAATTCTCAAATTGAAACAAATTGTTTGTTTAGGATTTGATGTTCATATTTTATTTGATCAACATGATTATTTGAATCCTTAAATTTTGAGAATTGAATAATTATGTAATTAATAATTGTTATTTGTTACATGATTGTTTGTATGATCCTAAAGTAGGATATTATGTGAAATCTCATATTCATGGTTATGTACACATAAGTTTCATATACAAACCAATGCGATGTTTGTTGCTATATGAAAAACCTTCTTAAATGTTTAAGTTTTATGCCACCCCTTGATTATAACACTTGTGAAATATTCGGGTATTTTGATGTAGTTTTGACTCAATTGGGTGCATCATTATATCTTAATAGAGATCAAGATGAGATAACGGTTGTCAGTAGTTTCGACTCAGTTGGGTGCATCGTTCTGTGTCTCATATGTTTGAAAAAGGTTGAACTTAATTGGTGCTTTGAAAAGAGTTTTGACCCAAGGCATAGATGAGATAAAAACATGTGTTGACATAAGATGTCTAGAATCTCATAAAAGTTCTAAGAGTCATATATGATATGATTGATAAGTGTTATCTACCTAAATAGCTTGATTTCGGGCATTGACTCAGTTAAACCAAAATCAAGTGAAATATGGATCTTAGCCCATTATAATTATATGATACATGCTTGTATTTGAAGGTGTATAATTTAGTGGGAGTATTTGTGAAATACATTATTTGTCTCTTAGATGGTAAATGTTTTGATACTTATATGTGCTCATATTGTTTGCATATTTTATTGTAGAATGGCATCTCACAATAATCAACCCTTGTCGCTGCGATCCGTCCTTGAGAAGGACAAGCTCGAAGAGAACGGTACAAACTATTCTGATTGGATCAGAAGCTTAAGAATTGTTCATAGGCAAGAGAAGAAACTGTATGTTCTTGACGAACCTATTCCTCCAGAACCCTCTGCCAATGCTTCAAGGGCAAATAAGGAGCAATATAATAAACATGTTGATAATTCTAATGATGTTGCTTGTCTTATGCTTGCCACCATGTGTAAGGCTCTTCAGAAGGACCTTGAACACATGGAAACAAATTTTGACCTAGCACATCACTTAAAGTAAATGTTCCAAGTGCAAGCTAGGCTAGAGAGGTATGATGTGGTGAAAGCTCTTAATTCATGCAAGATGCAAGAGGGGCAGTCGATGGGTCCTTATATCCTTAAGATGAAAGGATATATTAAGCACCTTGATAGGCTTGGGTATCCTATGAGTTTGGAACTCGCAACGAATACGATAATGAATTCATTGTCTGAAAGTTATGGTCATTTCATTATGAACTATAACATGAGTGGAATGGAGAAAAATCTGTCAGAATTGCATGCGATGCTTAAGACTGCAGAGAAAAATATCAAGAAGTCTAGTACCGCAAATGTGTTAATGGTTAACAAAGGAAAATGGTTCAAAAAGGAAGGCAAAGAAGGTAAAGCAAAGGTTGCTAAACCTAAAGTAAAAGTTGCCAATGCCGAAGAGGCAAAACCCAAAGTGTCTAAAAAGGATGCAATTTGCTACCATTGACAAGAGGTTGGTCATTTAAAGCGAAATTACAAGGCTTATAAGGAAGGCCTAAAAGCGAAGAAGGGCAATACGATTGCTACTGATTCAGGTATCTATATGATAGATATTTTCCTTTCTACTTCTTGTTCTTGGGTATTGGATACCGGATGTGGATCTCACATTTATTTAAATGTGCAGGGACTAAAGAATAGAAAGCTACTCAAAGAAGGTGAAGTTGACCTACGTGTGGGGAATTGAGCAAGAGTTGCTGCATTAGCCGTAGGAACTTATGAAGTTACTTTACCTAGTGGACTAGTACTTGTTTTGAACAATTGTTATTATGTTCTGGATTTGAGTAGGAATATTATTTCTGTTTCTTGTTTGGATAATGAAGGATATAGGTTTCTTATTGAGAATAAGAAGTTTTCTATTTATTTAAATGATATGCTTTATTGTATTGCAAATTCATTCAATGGCCTTTATATCCTTGATGTTGAGAAACAAAATGATTTTGAAGATATCTATCATGTGAATAAGAAATCTAAACCGAATGATGTGAACAACACGTTCATGTGGCATTGATGGCTTGTTCACATAAATGAGAAACGTATTTCCAAACTCCATAAGGATGGACTTTTAGACTCACATGATTATGATTCATATGAGATATGCGAATCTTATTTATTGGGAAAAATGACGAAACCACCTTACACTAAGAGTAGTGAAAGGGCTAGTGACTTATTGGCCCTAGTACATACTTGTTTTGGCTAAAAACAGTCAACAATGATGAAAATTGAAATGAAGCTAAGGAGGGTGCAATGGAGTATAATTGGTGCAATAATGTAATCTAGGATGGCTCGATCATGTAACGAGGAAAATCCTTGAGATAATTATCTCGCTGGCACAAAACCTCGGGAGGTGATAATGAGCACCTACCTTCCCAAACAATTGTATTAATAATGAATGACAAGGTAGAAAGCTATGGCGGATTACAAAGTGTTCTCGAGCTATGTGAGTGTAATGCGTGTGTACGTGTGCTGTTGTTGTGTTTTTTCCAGCCATGAGCTTAAATAATAGAAAAGAAAACAGAAAAAATCAAATCCTAACCAACTCCCCTACAATTTCGATAAGTCATCTTCATCTTGACTTAGTCTTCCAATCCGTTGAAAGGAGTCTGTTGGACATGTCTTTTCCCACATGCTTTTTTATCCCTGTGATTAAATGTAACAGAAATAAATAATTGATTTAAATAAATAATTTTTACCTTGCCCTCGAGTGTGAAGATGTCGACATGCTGATAAAAACTCAAGATGCATCAATCCTGATTTTTACCCATAACAATTGTCCCAAAAAAACTGTCTTTTAAAAGAATTTAAAAGGTTGGTTTTTTCCACGTCCTTCTAGAAGCTCTGCGGTTAATTAATGGAGAAGATACGTGGCGGTTTGAGGAGTTAATCTCCAATTAATTAACGTAATTACTCCCAAGATCTAGGGCTTAAAATCGAAATCTCCTTTCACTTTCTCCTTTACTTTTTCCAATCATTTTCATCCGTTCTTCTTCACGGCGGTGATTTCTCCCTCGAAGGTAAAGTCTTTCCCTCCCTCCCTTTCTCTTCTTGTTTCTTTTTTCAAACATGGTGAAATCAAAAAAGGGAAAAGCCGCGAAAAATCCTCCGAGTTTACACGAGGACGGGGGTTTTTCGTGTGAAGGTTTGTTGACAAAAACAGATGAAGAAATCTGTGTTTTCAACAACGATCTGATCGAATCTATAAAAGATCGACACTGCTTTCCAGATTCTACCATCTTTAGGCCGTTTGATGTTCTTCTTAGGTCTGATTTCGTTTCCCCGAAATGGATTTGCTTTTACGAGTATCCCTTTACTCTAGGTTTTTCCTATCCTTTCCCTGTAATGATAAAAGAGTTTTTTAGAAAGACTAACCTTGATTTTGTACAAGTGATGCCTATGGTTTGGAGGATATTTTCTTGTGTCTTGAGGGTGAACCGTGAGTTTGGTTTAGATATATGTTTGAAGGAGTTAGCCTTTGTGTATGAACTCCAAACGTTTGGTTCCACGAGATACCTTCTTAAGACTAGGTCTGGAATGAAGCCCTTGTTTTTGAAAGTCACTGTAAGTGATAGGGGTTGGAAATCGGAGTATTTTTTTTGTTGAGAAGGACTCTTTGGAGGAAGGAGACTTCTTGACGACTGAATGGAATAGGGAAGGTATCCCTCTTCTAAATTTCAATTTCCTTTCTTTCCCGCACTTACTTGTTGTAATTTTTTGTTGGTTTTTGCAGCTATTGATTGGGTGAAGCTTTTCCCCTCATCTGCTGAAACGATTGGGAAGGTGAATAGGCTGTTGGAGTTTTCAGAAGGGGAAAGATCTTTCCAACCATACGAAGACATAACCGTCTCTGAAAATAAGGAGATACCACCCTCCACCGAAATGTCTACTGGTAAGATTATTTGATCCTTGTGTAACTCTTCTTGGTGTCTCTTGATTCTGCATTCTTCTGATAGTGTGCCTCTTTTGACAGTTTCAAAATCAACTGCTGCCTTTTCTCTTAAAGACCTTCAGGACTTCGTGGGACAAACCCAAGCAAGCAATCAAATGTTGGTGCCTAAAAGGGAGATTGAGGCACCTTCTTTTGGAGCCAGGGTGAAGAAGAGGAAGAGCAGTTCTAAGGAGGTAATTATATTGGATGAAACGGGCCTAGGAGATGTGGAAGAAGCTTTGGCGAGGGCTGCAGTGGTAGGTTTCTTTGAAAAACAGAGTCTCTAATATATTCCTAAAATGAATAATGTATCTTAAGGTTTCGGTTGAATTTTTGGCTTTTGTAGGGTGTTGATACTGCTAAGGCGAAAATGAACAGTTTGGAGGAAAGAAATAGGAAGCTAGTGCTGGAGGTTATTCAAGTCAAGAAACAGAGGGAATCTGAGGTGAAGAAAATTGAAAGTTTAAAGAAGGAGGTGGAAAGTTTGATGGCAGGGATGTCTTCCCTTCAAGACACGCAGCTGCATGAGATTGAAGATTTAAAGAAGAACATGATGTCCTCTGCTGCCCGGAGTATGATTGCGATCAAAATTCAAATGATGGAAGAGTTTCAGGATGGGAAGCACAAAGAGTGGGACATTGAACAACAACGTTCTCTCTTAAAGGCTTTGGATGCTAAGGAAGAGGAGGTAGGAGATGGATCTTCTGCAGCAAAAGGTGATGACAACTTGGAGGAAGGAGTAACAACATCTGCGGCAGTAGCCACCCCGTGAAGGAACATGGTAAAATTTTTTGGTTTTGAAAAATTTGGTGTGAAAAACTTTGGTTTTAAATGGGCTGTGTCCCAAAGACAATATTTTTTTGGTTTGTAATGGACCCATAAGGGTCAAGACAATATATTTTTCAAGTGTTGGGTTGGTCCAACACTTTTCATGCTTTCTGTAGGAAAACCTTTGCTTGGGTTTTGGTAAAACTTTCCCCAAGTATCTTTATGAAAAACGTTTTTAGGAGGTTGATATGTTAACTTCTTCGTAGATGGTAACAACTTGCGAGTGGATGTAGAAATCCTTTGCAGTTACGTAGATTGACATGTAAATGTCAATAACCGTTTGTACTTAGATGACACGTAAGTGTCATAACCAATTGTAAAGATCTTAGGGTCTAACACATTGACTAAGTGGTGATGGGTAATTCGTATATATTAAACATACGGGCCCACCACACACCTCAATCAAGGTTGACATCGTGCGCTCCAGGCGAGGTGTTTAAACCCTAAAGCGGTGAAAGAAAGTAATTTCTTTAAACCTTTGAAGGGATTAAGTACCTTAAACGGAGGTGAGATGGCCAGTCTCAAAACGATTGTTTTTACGAGGACTTGGACTGAATTTGGAGATTTCCAGTTCTTGCAAAATAACAAGTTAATGAAAGATTTCGACATCTCTTCTGATGTCACATTTTATTTGAAAAAAGAAAAAAGAACTATAAAAATACTTTCTAAATAAAGAGTAAGAGATAGTCCGTACCTGATTTAAGATGTTAAGTTCTTGGGAGGATGCTTACATCTTAGTTAATCAGTGAATTACATTCTAATGTTTCTCGTTTTCTTGCAAAACAGAAACATGTTAGGGGTGGGCGTTAGCTTAGCTAATGCCCCTCCGATGCTTAAGTCAGTAATTATTCCAAAAATTAAATAAACAAGTATTTTTATTGAACTTAGGAGGATAAAGATCGTACCTTGTTTTATTTGATTTGTAAAATAATCATGTAAACTTACATAAAATAGGCTTTGAGATGGATGGCAATCCAGCTTCTGGGAATCCTTGCTCCTTCTAGAGTTGATAGCCAATAGGAACCTTTGCCTGCTTGAGCATCTACTAGGTATGGACCTTCCCGTTTGGGAGCCATCTTTCCAGCATTGGGCTCTCTTGTATTCTGAAACACCTTTCGTAGGACTAGATCACCAACTTGGAATTTTTGCAATCTAACATTCTTGTTGTAGGATCTTGCAATCTTCTGTTGTTGATATGCTGCTATCCTAATCTTTGTAAGGTCCCTTAGTTCGTCAATAGTGTCTAGATCACGACTCAGGTTGGCATCATTTTGCTCTGGTGTCAACATCTTGAATCTGGCAGTAGGGACGACAACTTCTGCCGGGATGACCGCTTCTGCTCCAAACACTAAAGAATAGGGGGTTTGACCTGTTGCATTTTTTGGTGTGGTTCTATCTGCCCAAAGGACAAAGGGAAGCTCTTCTGACCATCTTCCTTTCTTTTGATCTAGCCTTTTCTTTAAATTATTGATGATTATTTTGTTGCTTGATTCTGCCTGGCCATTAGCTTGAGGATGCACAGGTGAAGATGTCACCATCTTTACTCCCCATCTAGCAAGAAAATCTTGGGTCTTCTTGCTGATGAATTGAGAGCCGTTGTCACATATTATTTCAGATGGGATGCCAAACCTACTAAATATATTTCTCTTAATGAAGTATATGACTTCCTTATCACGAACTTGCACATAGGATTCGGCTTCCACCCATTTAGAGAAATAATCAGTCATAGCAAGCAAGAAAACTTTCCCCCCAGGAGCTTTAGGAAATTTTCCCATTATATCCATCCCCCACCTCATGAATGGCTAAGGAGAGAGGATTGGATGAAGCAATTCTACGGGCTGATGCAAGATGTCGCTATGCTTCTGACAGGAATCACATTTCTTGGCAAAGATGGAAGCATCTTGGCGCATTGTTGGCCAGTAATAACCCATTCTGAGAGCCTTTGTATTTAAGCTTCTGCCCCCAGAATGGTTACCACATGATCCTTCGTGTAACTCTCTCGAAACTTCTTTGGCTTCGTGGGCTTCGAGACATCTCAAATATGGGCCTGCAAATGATTTCTTAAATAGCACATTATCTATTAATATAAATATTGAAATCCTTACCCTAAATGCTCTAGCATTCTTTTCCTCATCAGGAATAGTACCATCTTGAAGATATTTGATTATTGGCTTTGTCCAAGATATCTCCATCTGACTGTCTGGAATGTCCTCATCTATGCAGAATAACTCTAACCTTTCCACAGCAGGGATGTCAATATGTATGATTGGAATATTGGTTTGAGATAAGCTTTTGAAGGATGATCCAAGATTAGCCAATACGTCTGCTTGAGAGTTATCTTCTCGGGGTATTTGTTCGAAAGAAAATATTTGAAATTTGCTTGCCAAAATTTTTACAATGCCCAAGTAGGTAGTCATCTTGGCATTTTTTGCTGCATAGGAACCGTTAAAATGATTTACAAGTAATAATGAATCACTATATACCTGTATTGCTTTAATGTTCATGTCCAAGGCCACGGTTAGGCCCACGATTAAGGCTTCGTACTCTGCTTCATTATTGGTGGCTTTAAAATTACAACTAATGGTCTGGGGTATAATGTCCCCTTGTGGTGACTTTAGGACAAGACCTAGCCCCGTGTCCCTCATATTAGAAGCACCATCTGTGTATAGAGTCCACATCCTCAGGATGTCCCCGTCTTGAAGTTGTTGGACTTCAAGTTTCACTTCTGGTTGCATGCTTGGACTAAAGTCTGCCACAAAATCTGCAGGTGCTTGTGATTTTATTGCTGTTCTAGGCTCATATTTGATGTCATAAGTGCTTAACTGAATGGACCACTTGGCCATCCTTCCTCACATTTCTGATTTTCTCATCACGTTTTTTATTGGATAGTTAGTACGAATGACAATAACATGAGTTTCAAAATAATGCCTTAACTTAATTGAAGCAGAAATTAAAGCTAATATTAACTTTTCAAGGTGTGAATACCTGGTTTCCGCATCGAGCAATGTTTTACTTACATATTATATTGGCTGCTGGATGCCATCTTGATCACGGACCAGGACTGCACTAACTGCGGTTTCAGAGACAGCTAAGTAAACACACAATGGCTCACCTTCTTGAGGCTTTGAAAGAAGGGGAGGTGTCGACAGGTACAACTTCAAATCTTGAAAGGCTTGTTCATGCTTATCAGTCCACTCGAACCTAGAATTCTTCTTTAAGATGTCATAGAATGGCTTGCATCTGTTTGAGAATTTTGAGATGAATCGACTCAATGCTGCCACCTTTTCTGTCAACCTTTGAACATCTTTTACGGATCTGGGCGAGGTTAAATTGATAATAGCTTTTATTTGTTCTGGGCTTGCTTCTATCCCTCTCTGCGTCACCATGTACCCCAAGAATTTCCCGAATTTCATGCCAAAATTGCATTTTGCTAGGTTCAGCTTCATGTTGAACTTGTCAAGGATGTCAAATGCTTGGGCAAGATCTCGAACGTGGTCTTCAGCCTTCTTTGACTTTATTACCATATTGTCGATATATACTTCCATAATGTCCCCAATCTACTCTTTGAATATCATGTTGACTAGCCTCTGATATGTAGCACCTGCATTTCTTAGTCCAAAAGGCATTGCAATATAACAATAAATACCCGTTGGGGTGATGAAGGCGGTATCCTCTTGGTCGAATGGCTCCATCTGGATTTGCTAGAATCCTGAAGACGCATCTAGGAAAGTTAACACTTCATGTCCACAAGTAGCATCTACCAGAGTATCAATGTGTGGCAAGGGAAAAGGATCTTTTGGGCAAGCTTTGTTCAAGTCTGTGAAGTCAACACAAACTCTCCATTTTCCGTTCTTCTTTTCTACTACCACCACATTTGCTAGCCATCTTGGGTATTCGACCTCTCTGATCATCTTAGCTTTGAGTAGTGAAATTGTCACGGCCAGAATCACAAGTGATATACAAGGTGATAACAACACCAACGACAGCACTTGGGATAGCACACACACACTTCGAAAATAAAACAATTTTGTAAAAGAGTTTGCAGCGGAATAATAATACCAAAAGTGTTTTTCTCAAGTTATATAAATATAACTTGAGAGTGCCTCTTAGGCAAGATTTTATAATCACTATAAATGAATTTACAAAGCCGAAAGTTCCCTATAGCTATATCTATTTTGAGCTCTATGGAACAAGAGATAAAGAACGGAATCCTATCCTAGCCTTCACACACCTTGATACCAAAGTAATCAAGTGCGAAATTACAAGGGAGAAAGGATTAAAAAGAACCAAACAAAGATCTCTATCTCTAAGCTTTTCGAAGGTGTGAATGTGATGATGTAATTGGCATATCTTCAAATGAAACCTTCCAAGCTTATTTATAGTCTTCAAATACTTGAAGGCTACTCAATTAACAGCCTTGGGGCTGGTCTTGCACGTGGAGGAAGTATAGGGAGAGTGGGTGAAGTTGTTCCACAATTCTAGCTCCCATTTCCTCAATTTTAGCAATCAAGTTGATTTATCCTCAAGCCAAGCTTCCACGCCTTGTACTCCCTTGCTTTATCAACCTTGTACTTCGTCTATAACTCAGCAACAACCCTTGACCAAGTCTTCACACGTTTTGTTGTTGTTTGCCCAAGTTACGAATTAATACATAAAAAGTATAAATTCTTTTCTTCCAATTTCCACACGTGTCTAGCTCCTTCTTTGATGCTATTGCACTCTGAAATATAAACACAAACCATAGACTATACAAAGTTTATTAGCACATTAGTACATTAAATAATAAACAAGAAATATACAACTATATAATTTTCAGTCCAGGAAATCATCTGCGATATCACCTGGACTTTTGGGAAATCATCTACGATATCACTGCGGTTTACACTAACAATCTCCCCCTTAGTTGGATATTTCTTTCCAAACTCAATGTCTTTGCTTGTCTGTAGAATTAGTCTATATACAAATGAACAGAGCATAGAACACAATATAATATCTCCACAAGAAATTCACTCCCCCTTAATCAAGGAGCTAATCACAAACAATGATTAATCATATAAAACTAATTTATTTCAAACTTTAAAAAGTTTTCGAAATAAACTAAATTAACATAAAAAACCATAAACCATTGTAGCAAAATATCATCCAAAACTAGCAAAAACAACCTAGAAGTTTAAGTTATAAACAAACCAACTAAAGTGTTTTAGCAAACCAATATAAACAGAAAAAGAAAATTGTTTAGAGAACCACCAACATCACCAAAATAAAAGAAATTGTTTTTAGAACCACCACCAAATCAGTCACCCATATGATAGCGACAACATCAACCTTCTGGTTTGTCAACCTTCAGGTTCAGCTTTCTTCTTCTTCAAACTCCTCTTCTTCTTCTTCTTCCTCCTGATCTCCTTCCCTATCACTTCCACCATCACTTGGGCCAGCACTGGTGGTAGCACTGCGCAGAGCACCGGCTCCAGAAGTTCCGACGGCAGCAGATCCTCCCTGTTTGGGAAGAAATTTCATCAATAAAAGCATACATTACACTGCTTAAGCTTAGCCCATCCCTCAACAAGTTCTCCCATTGCACTTGACTGTTTGTGCGGGAAGTTAATCACTGTTGCCTTTGGGATTGATGGTCCAGAGTTGCCCAAAAGGTTTATCATGTTGGTCGAATACTTGCAAAGCATCGGTTCTCGCAAAAGTATTAGGGGCAACACTGGGAAGCACTTGGGATATCACGTGAGATAGCATTTGGGAAGAACAGGGTCGTTTCATCGATTTGTTCCAAGGGAGATCTTTTGTATACCTTTTGCCCTTTTTCGGTTGTTGATCAATGGTATAATACTCGGGTTCGGTGGTGAAAACATCGAGGCTTCAATGGGCAAGGATTGAAATACCAAAACTTTGAAGATTAGAGAAGGATAGGGAAAAAGCTAATGTTCACTTCCTTTTTCTACCCCATGAAGCTAAGTGTTTGAACACTAATCTTCCAAAGTTAATCCTTAAATTCTTACCCAATCTATACAACAAATTCGCATGCTTCAATGTCACAATAGGTTCATTAGTTGTAGGAAGCCAATTGAATATGCACAATTTGTGAAGCACAGAGTATAGAGAAGATAGCCTAGAAGCATGAAGTTTCTCTTTCAAAGGCCGGGGCTCGAGTTTGTTGTGAGTGAGCAATTTTACCATTTCATCTCTATTGACCCTAATGCTCTCATCATCTACATTAGGGAGGCCTAAAACTTTGTTAATTAGGGCTGGAGTAAAAGAATAGACTTTTCCCCTAACAAACACTTTTCCATATTTTGCAGACCCTTCATCATCCAAATGAGCATGCAAATTGGCAAAGAAATTACGAATGACACTCTCAACAAACACAGATGCATGATTATTAGCATTAATAAAATTCCCGTCCTTCAAAAACTGAACCACTCCTTCCTTTTCCAACTGACCCTCATCAATGTGCTTTTCTTTTAAAAATCTCTTACTCAAATTATTTAACCAAGATTTCATATTTTCTTTCTTATAATATTTCAGAGTAAGAAAAGGTTTTGGAAAAGCCTTATCCTCTTCAGTTCGAATAACCTCATCACCAGAATTATCACTAGAGGAATGTTTATGAACATAGGAGGGGGCAAGTGTTACCTCAGATGATATCTTCTTCTTGCTAGCACCTTTGGTAGCACTCACAGTTGCTTTGCCCTTGCCCTTCTTTTTCTGAAAATCAGAGAGGGTCTCCTCTTTATCACCATCTACCCAAGCATCAAATGAGTCCACAAAAGGCTCCTTCTCCTTGTTTGCATCAAAGTTCTCGTCACTCACATGGGGTGAGGAAACATCAAGAGAGCTTTCTGAGACTTCAACCGGATCAGAGGTGGTATTTGAAGTTGCCTTGGACCTGATTGACCTAATGCGGTTGGAAGACTTCCTTTTTGCAACTTGAGGAGACAGCTTGGAAGTTGGGGCTTTCCTCTTTCTCTTTGGCTCGGCTGGAATGAGAGTTACCTTAGGGATTCCATGTTCAAACGAGGCAACAGGGGCAGTGGCTGGAACAATCGCCATTGTAGGTGGAGAAGAGCTTGGAGTGATCATTGGTGAAGTTTCCATGGCCACACGAGAAGCCACGGATGGAGCAATGCTAGGTGATATGTCCATTTGGTCCGTGTGAGAAGGTTCGGTATTGGTTTTGGATGGAGAAGCCATGGAGATTTGAGGGAATTTTTGAGATGGAATTTGACCTAGGTTGAGAAAGACGAAGACGCTGGAACGGGGTTTAAAGAGGTAGAGGGAGTAACGGTTAGAGAGAGATAATAGGAGAGTTAGAGAAAAATTAGGAATTAAAGAGAGAGAAATGGACGGGGAACATCTAATTAAATTGATTTGACACTTTAAACTTACCCTATCCCATCTAACCCCTAAAAAAGCTCACCTTTATCCCTATCCACTCATTAACAATAAACCCTAACCACACAAAATTTTTAAAACCCCAAGAATAAAACAACACGGTTGAATTTTTTTTTTTTTTTAAGTAAAAACGAAAAAAAAAAGTAAACTAAATATTATGCAACTAGGCCCAAAACATTATAAGCACAAATCAAAATAAATATGGGTTAGTTACTTAATTAAGTTTACCAAAAATAAAGAAAACTTGTTGAAGACGTTTTCAAAATCGTAAACTCTTTAATTAAAAAGACTTTCAGATTTTGAGAAATTAATCAACAATATTTCAAAAATAAGAAATACAAAACTAATATAGCACACACTAATGTGTTAAGGCAATGATGGTAACACGTAGGGTAACACATATGATATAGAACCCCTTGATAAATATTTTCATTTTCAAGCATTTCAAGTATAACAAGCTTAGCCATTTTCAGACACTTCAGGCATAACAAGCTGAGCATTTTTCATGCACTTTAGGCATTATATGCCTATATATATTTTTTAAGTACATTGCTTGTTAATCACGTATCAATACACTTCTTTAAACAAGAAAGCAACGTAGTAACGAGCTCCGTGCTTCGAGTTGTATTTCAAGTGTAAAGATAAAGTGATTTATGCCTTTCAAGTAGGGTACACTGTAGTAGCGAACTCCATGTCCCTAATACTTAGCATAAACCACCTCATACATTCTCATTGGCAAGAGTACATCGTTGCAGCGAACACCGTGCCCCGAGCTCGAGAGAATAGTATGAAAATAGTATGCCTTTGTCTTTTATTTATCAACAAGAAAAGATTAGTGACTTTGTCACTTTAAGCATATGAAGGGGAGTGATATCACACATGATAACCTAAGTAATAACCTACCATAACAAAAAGGTCAGCATGTGCCACGGTTAGAACTAAGCTAACCAGATTAAACAAATAATAATGCATTTTTTTTAAATAAATAAATAAAGAGAAAAAATACACTAATATACAAGTGTTACCCTGAGTGATAACATCACCTGGGGTAGCACAGACAAACAGACTTAGAGATTACAAAGACCAAGAGATCTTTTCAAACTAGAAAATCTCTCGTGATCTAAGGCCTTGGTAAAGATATCAGCCAGTTGATACTTAGTATCAATATGATCAATGTTAATTAGGCCTTTATCTACCATATCTCTAAGGAAATGATGACGTATGTCAATGTGCTTAGTATGGGAATGTTGAACAGGGTTTTTTGAAATGTTGATAGCACTTAGGTTATCACAGTACATAGTCAAAGAATTACTCTCTAGACCATAGTCATCTAGCATATGTTTTAGCCAAATAAGTTGTGAGCAACAACTACCAGCTGCAACATACTCAGACTCAGCTGTGGAAAGAGAGACACAATTTTGTTTACGACTATACCATGAAACTAAATTGTTACCCAAGTAAAAACACCCCCCACTAGTACTCTTCCTATACTCAGACTCAGCTGTGGAAAGAGAGACACAATTTTGTTTATGACTATACCATGAAACTAAATTGTTACCTAAGTAAAAACACCCCCCACTAGTACTCTTCCTATCATCCATATCCCCCGCCCAATCCGAGTCACTAAAGCCTATCAAATTGGTATTAGTATCCTTACTAAACCAAATCCCTAATTCACTTGTTCCTGAGACATATTTAATTATCTTTTTGACAGAATTAAGGTGAGAGACTTTAGGATTGGCTTGATAACGTGCACAAACACACACGCTGAACATGATATCAGGACGACTAGAAGTGAGATAGAGAAGGCTACCTATCATAGAACGATATAGAGTAGGATCAACATCCTCACCTACTTGGTCTCTACCAAGTTTGAGAGAAGAACACATAGGGATTTTTGAACTTTTTGCTCCTTCCAACCCAAACCTTTTTACTAGGCTCTTTGCATACTCGCTTTGTGAAATTAATATTCCTTCATTTGATTGTTTCACCTGCAAGCCTAGAAAGAATGTTAACTCACCAATCATGCTCATTTCAAATGTTGATGTCATAGCCTCTACAAAATATTTTAAACATGTTTGAGAAGTAGAGCCATAGACTATGTCATCAACATAGATTTGAACAATGATTATTTCTTTGCCATGCCTTAGGATAAATAAGGTCCTATCTGCTTCACCTCTTGAAAAACCATATTCAAGTAAGAAAGAGGTTAAGCAACCATACCATGCACGTGGAGCTTGTTTCAAGCCATATAAGGCTTTATCAAGTCTATACACATGGTTTGGTAGATGAGGATCTTCAAATCCTTTTGGTTGTTCAACAAAAACTTCTTCTTTTAAATAACCATTTAAAAAGGCAGCTTTAACATCCATTTGAAACAAAGTAATTTTTAGAAAACAAGCTATAGCCAAGAGGAGTCTTATGGATTCTATTCTAGCAACGGGAGCATAGGTCTCATCAAAGTCAACACCTTCAATTTGGGTGTAACCTTGAGCTACGAGACGAGCTTTGTTCCTTATAATATTTTCTTGCTCATCTGATTTATTCTTGAAAATCCATTTTGTACCAATTACATTTGTATTAATGGGACGTGGTACTAAACACCAAACTTCATTATGAGCAAATTGTTCAAGTTCCTCTTGCATGGCATGTATCCAAAAATTATCTTTTAAAGCTTCAGAAATATTTTTCGGTTCTAAAGAAGAGACAAAACAGGAATATTTTACCTTGTGGTATATGGTGGACATGCACACATACCTTGCCATTTCACGGTTACTAAAGTGTCCTTTATTCCTTGTTCGTACCCCTTCACTTGCTTCTTCAATGATTTGAGATGAAGGATGATCTCTTCTGATCCTAGCTGGTGGATCCCTTCTCAAATCTTCATGCACATGAGCATCATCATCTGACTGTTCCTCCTTTTCAGTTGCTGGACAGGTCTTGGGTGATACCGGAGATGCTATCCCTTCAGTGGCAACACTTGGGCCAGCACCTGGGGTATCACTTACTTGATTTTGATTCTCCAGTTCTTCCAGCAATATTAATGGAGATTCCTGTACTCCATCACCTGTAACACTTGCTAAATCATCAAAAACAACGTTAATTGATTCCTGAATGGTTTTTAACCTAAGGTTATAAACCCTATATGCTCGACTGTCCTGAGCATACCCAAGAAATATAGCCTTATCACTTTTAGAGTCAAATTTAGCTAAGTAATGCCGATCATTTAGAACATAACACACACACCCAAATGTATGAAAATAATGAACCTTTGGTATCCTACCATTCAAAATTTCATAAGGTGTCATTCTAGTACCAGGTCTTAGAAAAACTCTATTGGCCGTGTGACAAGCTGTGTTTAAGGCCTCAGCCCAAAATCTCTTTGAAATTCTTTTTGAAAACAACATCACACGTGCCATCTCAAGTAAGGTCCTATTTTTCCTTTCAGCCACCCCATTTTGTTGAGGTGTTTTAGGAGCAGAAAACTCATGTTTAATTCCTTTTAATTCACAAAAAGTAAAGAACAATGAATTATCAAACTCCGTTCCATGATCAGACCTTATTCACATGATAAGAGCAGAAAACATGTTTTTGATTTTAGCATGTAAGACCTTAAACTTTTCAAAAGTTTCTGATTTTTCTTTTAAAAAATATACCCAAGTAAATCTAGAAAAATCATCAACTATTACAAAAGTATATTTCTTACCTCCTAAACTGTCTACCTCAACTGGATCCATTAAATCCATATGCATTAATTGAAAACAGTGCGTTGTCCCAGAATACTCCTCATTATGTTGGGTAGCACTATGGGTAGCACGTGTTTGTTTACCCTTTAGACAATCTTCACATATGATTTTCGTACTTATGTCCAAACTAGGTATACCTCTTATAGCTTCAGCATTTATGAGTTTCACAATGTTACGAAAATTGACATGACCCAACTTTTGATGCCATAAGGTAGCATCATCAACCCTCACAGAATGACACACTTGTTTATCCTCAACAAGATAACAATTGTTACTTGATCTAGTACCAGTCATAACATAGTTATTGATACAATCAAAGACTTCACAAGTGTTTTTATTGAATTTTACTTCAAGGTTGTCATCACAAAGTTGGCTAATATTAATTAAATTAGTTACCAGTCCATCAACATGCAAAACATTTTTCAAATCAGGAAATCCAGGTACATTTAATACGCCTTTTCCTACTATATTACTCTTGCCACCACCACCATATGTTACACTACCACCTTGAATAGGTTCATATTCCTTTAAAAACATTTTTGTTCCAGTCATATGACGAGAACAACCACTATCAAAATACCATGATCCTTCAACATTAGTTTTTAACGCAGTGCATACAACATCACATATCAGATTGGACTTAGGTTTCCACAATTTCCTACTTTGATAACTTTTCTTCTGACTGACAGTGATATCTGACGTGCTAGACAATACTTCAGGTATCACACAGGAACTGGACTGTTTCTTTAAGAGAGTTTTACAATCATTTTTCAAATGTCCAGTAGAGTAACAGTAGTTACATATTTTTACCTTGTCAGAAGACTTATCAGAAGATATAAATTCAACATGATCTCTTTCTTTAACAAAAACTAACTTATCTTCTGTATTAGACAAAGTAGATGTAATAGCATTTAAAGACTCTTGAAAACCCATACCTGCCTTGAGCGGTTTGGACAACCCAAGAATTGCATCTAACTTGGTAGAACTCGTGTTGAGTTTCTTGAATATTGTCTCGGCAAGAGTAAGTTTGCTCTTGACTTTGTCCAGCTCCACATCTTTCTTTGTGAGTTGAACTTCCAATCTAGTCAAGCCATCAGTCAGGTCTTGAACCTCTTTGGACAGAGAGATCACCTTCTTGTTCTCTTTCTTCCATTCGTCCACCAATTCTTTGCATAGGTTCTTAAGACCACAAATGAGTTCATCCTTGCTGAACTCCTTACTTTGTTCACCCTCTTGTGAACTACCTGCATCCATGTTAACAGAACTCACAAAACAAACAACACTTATCAAATTTAAATCTGTATACCTGTTGGATGATATCGCAGGTGCTATCCCACTTTGGATATCACCTGGGGTATCACTGATGTAATCCGAGTCACAATTTGATACCACCATTGCTGTTTGATCTGAATCTTCAGATTGATTGGTCTCCTCATCTTTATTGTCACTGAGAGAAACCCATAGGTTCTTTCCCATCTTCCTTAGAGTGTTAGCACACTCATTTGAGTAATGACCCCATCCGAAGCAAGCATGACATTGGATTGATTCAAGGTATTTTGGATCAGATCTGGATGGATCTAATGATGCTCTTCTTATGGGACCACCTTTCTGAGTAGATGGAAATGTCCTCTTGGGCATTGAATTGTACACCTTGGTTTGTTGCTCTTTAGCCTTCACCTGCACATTTTCTTTGTTAAATTTTCTCACCATTGAGTTATACTTCCTAGCAAGTAAGACAACACTGGCATCTTCACCTAATTCCTCAAAAATTTCGTCATCCTCATTAGTTGAACCACTAGAGGATTGAACTTTTAAAGCAACACTCTTGCCTTTAGAAGCTTCACTTTGCTCAACAAAGTTTGACTCAAAATTTTTTAAAATGCTCATTAAGGAATTGATGTCCATAGTGAAAAAGTTGTGAGCCTCTTCTATAGATGAAACCTTTATATTAAAACGCTCAGGGAGAGTTCTAATAGCCTTTGAAACCAATTGTTTGTTTGTAAAAGGTTCACCTAAAAGTTGACACTCATTAGCAATGTCAAACAATTTTTCAAAATAAGAGGGGATGGTATCACTTTCACCCATTCTCAACCTTTCAAATTTGCCAGTAAGACCTCTAAGTTTGTTTTCACGCATACTAGAATCACCTTCACAAAACATTTGTAAAATGTCCCAAGCTTCTTGAGCTGTGGAACTATTTTGAATAAGTTTAAAAATATGCATGTCAACCCACTCAAAGATAGCATTAAGAGCTTTCTCATTATAGTTAGCTAGGGTGATCTCTTCATTAGTCCACTCGCCTTCAGGTTTAACCTGAATATCACCATCCTCATCAGGAGGTAAAAGTGGAAGAGAGTACCCATTAACTATAGATCGCCATGCTCGAAGATCAATTGATTTGATATGCGAGCGAAGACGAATTTTCCAATATGCATAATTCGAACCATCTAAAACAGAAAGACGTTTTTGATTGGGATTTGCAGGATCAAAATCCATGACACCTAGACCAAGCACTTAGTAACGTCAAGTGACCTGCTCTGATACCAATTGAAATTGTCACGGCCAGAATCACAAGTGATATCCAAGGTGATAACAACACCAACGACAGCACTTGGGATAGCACACACACACTTCGAAAATAAAACAATTTTGTAAAAGAGTTTGCAGCGGAATAATAATACCAAAATTGTTTTTCTCAAGTTATATAAATATAACTTGAGAGTGCCTCTTAGGCAAGACTTTATAATCACTATAAATGAATTTACAAAGCCGAAAGTTCCCTATAGCTATATCTATTTTGAGCTCTATGGAACAAGAGATAAAGAACGGAATCCTATCCTATCCTTCACACACCTTGATACCAAAGTAATCAAGTGCGAAATTACAAGGGAAAAAGGATTAAAAAGAACCAAACAAAGATCTCTATCTCTAAGCTTTTTGAAGGTGTGAATGTGATGATGTAATTGACATATCTTCAAATAAAACCTTCCAAGCTTATTTATAGTCTTCAAATACTTGAAGGCTACTCAATTAATAGCCTTGGGGCTGGTCTTGCACGTGGAGGAAGTATAGGGAGAGTGGGTGAAGTTGTTCCACAATTCTAGCTCCCATTTCCTCAATTTTAGCAACCAAGTTGATTTATCCTCAAGCCAAGCTTCCACGCCTTGTACTCCCTTGCTTTATCAACCTTGTACTTCGTCTATAACTCAGCAACAACCCTTGACCAAGTATTCACACGTTTTGTTGTTGTTTGCCCAAGTTACGAATTAATGCATAAAATGTATAAATTCTTTTCTTCCAATTTCCACACGTGTCTAGCTCCTTCTTTGATGCTATTGCACTCTGAAATATAAACATAAACCATAGACTATACAGATTTTATTAGCACATTAGTCCATTAAATAATAAACAAGAAATATACAACTATATAATTTTCGATCCAGGAAATCATCTGCGATATCACCTGGACTTTTGGGAAATCATCTACGATATCACCTGCAGTTTACACTAACAAGTAGTCTATCCACTTCTTCTTGAATGATAATATTCCTTTCTTGTGCAAACTTTCTTCTCTTTTGGTGGATCGGTCTAAAAGATGGATCGATGTTGAGTTTGTGGGTGATCACATCTTTACTGATGCCTGTCATATCTTCATGTTTCCATGCGAAGCTTCTAATCCTGCTTTTCAAAAGATTAATAAGATCTTCTTCTATTTCTGCTGGAACATCTTGGCCAACCAGCACCTTGAGATCTGGGTTTGAAGGATCTAAGAGTATCTCTTTTAGATCATGCTCCTTCGCCTCCAGAACCTCACGGGCCTTTCTCTGTAATTGCTATGCCATTTTAGGGGTTGTTGAGGCCTTCATGGAAGTCATATAACATTCTTTAGATGACTGTTGATCACTGTAAACCTTGACAACTCCCCAAGGTGTTGGCATCTTGACACATTGGTGATATGTAGATGGTACAGCCTTCATCCCATGGATCCACGGTCTTTCCAAGATTACATTGTAACAAGTTGCACTATCAATTACACAGAATTTCTCCATGGAATTGATACCCTCGACGTAGACTGGAAGTGTAATCTCACCCACTGTACTTTTGGTCTCTCCACTGAAACCCACGAGCACTGAGGTCCTTTTTACAATGCTGTCTTCAGGGATCTTCATTTCCTTCAGAGCATCCAACATGATGAGATTCACAGAGCTGCCCCCATCTATTAGGATACGCCTGACCTTGCAGTTGGCTATTTGAAGTGCAACGACTAAGGCGTCATGGTGTGGGTCCATAACATTGTCCCTGTCACTTTCTTCGAAGGAGATGACATCTTGAGATGTGAGCTGCGACATGTTGGAGGATCTCTCGGGTTTCTCATCCTTAGCTTGCTTGGCGAATCTCTTAGCTGCAGAATAAGAAGTACCACAAATATCAGAACCACCACTAATAACATTGATTACCTTTGTTACCGGTGGGGGAGAAGGTGGTCTGGTTGCAGCGGGTTCCTTGTTTTCCGTCTTGGTCTTGCGATTAACAAGGACCTCTTTAAGATGTCCCTTAGACAACAGGTAACTAATCTCTCTCCTCAAGGCGATGCAATCCTCGGTAAGATGTCCAAAATCTTCATGATAGGCACACCATTTGGATTTGTCCTTCCAACCGGATGACTTGTCAGTCTTTCGAGGCCACCTTGCTTTATCTCCAAGATTGCTCATTGCACATAGAATACCTGAAACATCAACAGAAAAACAATAATCAGAAATTTTAGGAGATTCAATATCATCATCCCCATCATCTTCCACATAATTGACTTTGTTATGGTCATTTCTGTGGTATGGTCTAGATCTGTTCTGTCTTTGGTGAGATGATTCTATCTTCCTGTCAGGATGGTCATATGTTGAAGCTTTGTCAGGATTCTTAGATTGTTGCATCTTGTCCTCTTCCAGTCTGATAAATCTTATGGCCCGATTTCGGATATCTTCCATCTTCTTGCACGGGTTCATTACCAGATCCTCATAGTAAGGGGAATCCTTCTTCAAGCCCATTTTGAAGGCTTCTGCAGCTGTTGCCATGTCCAGGTTGGGGATCTCCAAGACTTCTTTATTAAACCTGTTAAAAAAGTCTTTTAATGCTTCAGTGGGTTGCTGAGTGATACGATAAAGGTCGCTGGTGAGCTTTTCAAATTGCCGGCTGCAAGAAAATTGATTGTTGAAGAGGTTGACAAGCTGAGCAAATGAGCCTATAGAACCAGGAGGTTGACGGATCAGCCACTTCAATGCCGGGCCTACCAACGTCGAACCTAATCCTCGACACAAACAAGCTTCACAAAACTGGATCGGGATGCCAACGATCTCCATCTTTTCTTGGTAGTGGGCGACATGCTCCACAGGATCTGAACTTCCGTCATATAACTTCATGGCAGGAATAATGAATCCTTTCGAGATATCAACATGTGCAATTGCTGGAGCAAAGCGAGATTGATTGTAACATGTTGGGGAGACTTGTTGGATAGGAGGGGTGACACCAGGAACATTCATGATCATATCTCTCAATTCCTGAAGCTGATTCGCAATGTAGGTTCCTGCAAAAGGGTTAGTAGTACGAGCAGTATTTTCTAAAGCAGAACTAGTATTGAAATTAATGAAAGGATTAACATTATCTGTAGAGGATGTCAGAATGGTGCTATTAGTGAAGATAGGCCCTTCTGGAAAAGTCATCCTGTAGGCACTGCTGGCTAAGGGTGTCGACATCGCCACAGAGGTCGTAATGGGAGGAGAAGATGTCGACATCCTGACAGATGAAGCCATTGGAAGGAATTCGTTGAAATTTTGAGAGCTGTCCCCAATGTTGAAATCAAGGACCCTAGGACAATAAGGAGAGACATTATCCATTCTTTGGGAGAGTAACTCCTGCTCTTTTTGCACCTTGATCAAGTTTTCAGCTATCAAGGAGGTGCTATTCTGTTGACGGTCCAGTTGATTCTTCATTTGCATCAACATACTCTTGATCTCGAGATCAGGAGATGGCGACATCTGCTTCTTGCCAGAATTCACAGGTGGAGGAGGAGGCAATGTTTCTTGGCCTCCGATTGTCGACCTGTTACTGGTTTGCTTTGGTGACGGCGGAAGTCAAAGGTTGGGTAGATATGGTAGAGACGTAAGAAATTTGAACCAATTAAAAAACCAATGGCCCCTCGGTGGGCGCCAAACTGTTTTGGCTAAAAACAGTCAACAATGATGGAAATTGAAATGAAGCTAAGGAGGGTGCAATGGAGTATAATTGGTGCAATAATGTAATCTAGGATGGCTCGATCATGTAACGAGGAAAACCCTTGAGATAATTATCTCGCCGGCACAAAACCTCGGGAGGTGATTATGAGCACCTACCTTCCCAAACAATTGTATTAATAATGAATTACAAGGTAGAAAGCTATGGCAGATTACAAAGTGTTCTCGAGCTATGTGAGTGTAATGCGTGTGTACGTGTGTTGTTGTTGTGTTTTTTTCCAGCCATGAGCTTAAATAATAGAAAAGAAAACAGAAAAAATCAAATCCTAACCAACTCCCCTACAATCTCGGTAAGTCATCTTCATCTTGACTTAGTCTTCCAATCCGTTGAAAGGAGTCTGTTGGACATGTCTTTTCCCACGTGCTTTTTTATCCCTGTGATTAAATGTAATAGAAATAAATAATTGATTTAAATAAATAATTTTTACCTTGCCCTCGAGTGTGAAGATGTCGACATGCTGATAAAAACTCAAGATGCATCAATCCTGATTTTTACCCATAACAATACTGATGTATGTGGACCATTAAGTAGCATTGCTAGGGGGTTATTTCGGTATTTCATTACATTCACTGATGACTTATCTAGATATGACTGTGTCTATATGATGAAGTCCAAAAGTGAATCGTTTGAGATATTTAGAATATTTCAAAATGAAGTACAAAATCAACTCGGCAAAACTATTAAAGTACTTCAATCAATTCGAGGTGGTGAATATTTAAGCCAAGATCTTGACAATCATCTCAAAAACTGTGGAATCGTTTCAGAGTTGACTCCATCCGGAACACCACAATGGAATGGTGTGTCTGAGAGGAGGAATAGAACCTTGTTGGACATGGTTCGTTCGATGATGAGTCAAGTTAACCTTCCTATTTCCTTTTGGGGACATGCATTAGACACTGCTACGTTCACACTGAACACAGTCCCTACTAAATCGGCTCCTAAGACCCCACATGAGATGTGGCATGAAAGAAAACCAAATTTGTCTTTCATGAAGATTTGGAGTTGCGAAGCTTATATGAAGAGACTTGTCTCCGATAAGTTAGCACCAAAATCTGACAAAGTTGTTTTTGTTGGTTATCCTAAGGAAACAAAATGATATTATTTTTACAACCGCAATGAGAACAGAGTGTTTGTTGCTCAATATGGTACTTTTCTTGAGAAACACTTTCTCAATAAAGGATCTAGTGGGAGTAAAATTAATCTTGAAGAAGTTCAAGAGCTGGAAAATAACATAGAACTATAAGTACTCAAATCTGGATCGTTACAATCCGTTAACCGGCACTTCCCAAGTTAAGAAGAATCCGTTAACTTCTCCTTCCCGAGATTAACGAGACTTTCCAGGACTGCCCCGTGCATCCAAATTCCAAAATGTATTCATCCCATGTTAGTACACGTGAAAATATCACTTTCCTCAAAATACACAATTTTTGGGACTTTTCGGGACTGTTCCGGACATTTATCCGAACATTTATTTAGAAAATAGTCAAAATCGGGATTAACGGAGCAAAAACCCAATCTTAGTGACTAAGCTAGGACACGTGGAAGACATGCAAGCCTCCCCACATCTCCATCAATCAGATTCAAGGGTAAAAAGACAAAAATACCCCTGAAACTGAGAGACTAGCCAGCCGGCCTGTTCTTCAGGATTAATCAACAATCCTCTGCAATTCTCAAAATAACTCAAAGGTCCCTCAAACTGAAGAAAGGAACGGACGACCTGTTTTCCCATTTCATTCCCTATAAATACAGCCTCTCCCCTTCAGTAAAGAAGGTGAAAACATATTACTCCTCACCAAAACCCCACGGTTCCAGCAACCAAAACCCCCTCCCGAGACCCTAAAATGCCTTGATTTGCGTGAAAACCATATTTTCCAACCAAACACGAGCCAAATACTTCCGAAATGCCTCTCAAACACCTTTTCGTATCCCGTATACGTCCTCCCGAGCAAAAGAGTAAACACCTAGTCATTGGTAACACTCTCACTCTCTAAACCCTGCTTTGTCTCGGTTTATGCGTCATACGCTACTTTTGATCCGATCAAAGTTTTCAAAATGTAGACGAAACGCCGTCTACGGGACTTGATACGTTTTAGTCCTCTATCATCTCCTCTCCCTCGAGAGAAGTAATTTAGTGTTAAAACAGTGTTCGAGTCCCGTTTTTTACTTTTCTGTCATTTACCGTCCGGATCGTTAGATCCGTTGATTCGCACTTTTACCGTCCGAACCGTTTGGTTCGTGAATGTCATTTAAAAGTCCGGATCGTTTGATCCGTTGATATCGCACTTACTTTACGCTCTTTACAAATCCGAGTTATTTGGCTCGTCGATCGTACTTTTACCGTCCGGATCGTTCGATCCGTTGATACCGCATTTCAATACTGTCATTTACAAGTCCAAGCCGTTTGGTTTGTTGATAGTATTTACTTTCGAAAGTCCGAGTCACAAAATGACTCTTCGCATCTCATTTGCCTTCATTTTCATCAAAATGGGTAACATTATAATGCCCGGCTCAAAATCGACGTTTGTCATTCAAACGCTCATTTCAAACTCAAAATCGACGTTTGTCATTCAAACGCTCATCTTCAACTCAAAAATCGACGTTTGTCATTCAAACGCTCTTTTCAAACTCAAAATCGACGTTTGTCATTCAAATGCTCATCTTCAACTCAAAATCGACGTTTGTCATTCAAACTCAAAATTGACGTTTGTCATTCAAACGCTCATTTTTCGATTCAAAATCGAAGTTTGTCATTCAAACGCTCATTTACCAAAATCAACGTTTGTCATTCAAACTAAAGATTCTAGTTCGTCATTCGAACTCCTTTTCAAACTCAAAATCGATGTATGTCATTCAAACGCTCTTTTCCAAAATCAACGTTTGTCATTTAAACTAATATTAAAGCTTGTCATTCAAGCTCATTTTCAAAAGCAACACGAACACACACACACACGCACACTTTTCGAGAAAGGTAGAAAGACTTGTCATGCGAGGCGTTTCGGGTGATCTCCATATACTCTTCCCGAAACGTAACCTGACCTCCGAACCTAACAATCTCTGTTCAGAAAAGTCTTTTCCTAAGTTTTGGCTACCAATCAAAACGACCTCCTTTTCAAAAAGTCTTTTCCCAAGTTTTGGCTACCAATCAAAACGACCTCCTTTTCAAAAAGCCTTTTCCCAAGTTTTGGCTACCAATCAAAACGACCTCCTTTTCAAAAATCCTTTTCCTAAGTTTTGGCTACCAATCAAAGTGACCTCCTTTTCAAAAATCCTTTTCCTAAGTTTTGGTTACCAATCAAAATGAACTGCTCTTTCGAACCAGCCTTTTTCAAAGTTTAGGCTCATAATACAAAACGGCGTGGCGACTCTCTCAGCTTTTCCTAAGTTTTGATTTTCTTGCAATATTCTGAACTGCGCATAAATTATTTAAGACTCATTCTGAAAATCTCTATTTTACTCAGAAAAAAAGAATTTAGTGACCGCACACTACTCGCACTGCTGCCTCGGCACACCGCATGCTACGCGCACTTGCTGCCTCGGTACACTGCACACTACAACACTTAACCCGGGGTGACCGTTCAGCTACAGTTTGATTGGCCTTCCTATGCCAATCGAGCGCGCACGGGGTCATCCCAAACAGCCCATCCTAGCGCGTGTAATCCATGCACTCTTTGTGTCACACTTCGTCCAAGACCTTGGTTGGTTTTTGGCTTAGTTCGTGTCATAAAGCCTAAGTGTATGCTTTTACGCCGATCTCCCTCACAAGTCAAACTTAAAAGTTGAGATCAAAGGTCATTCTCGACCCGAAGTCTTAGTTTTTCAGCCTTGACTTTGACGCAGAACCGCGCTGAAAACATACTCGAAGGTTCAATGTGACGCAGTGTCATCAAACCCTCAACGTATGCACCATGCCAGCCACAAATTGGCCAACACCAAAAGCTAAGGCCCCTCGCGCAAGCGAGTCAAGAGAGGTCATGCCAAAATTTCGGCACGATTTCTGCCTTAACTTAAGGATGTTGACTTTGACCGTGACCCGTATGTCACATACGTTGAAAGTATACATGACCAGCTAGCCTTAAGTTCACTTTTCCCTTTGTCGGTGGAACTCGCTTGCCTTATAGGACCCTCGCTCGGGATTATCCATCACGGGAAGATGATTTACAGGTGAAAAATGAGGGGCTTATAAACGTAGTATCGGGATCCACTGATTCAAGCCCTAGGTTAGTTGCGAAAAAGAAGAGCAATCTTTTCCAACCTATTAGGACTCTGACAAAACGCGTTTTAAGTAAACTTAAGCGATAACTGCACATTGCACAAGCCCAAAGCCCTGAGCCAAATACCCCTTCCGAAACCTAAGCCCTACCTTTCGTTCCCTGCAGCGAACAGAGAGTGGTTCAGAATTCCGGGTCAGCGCCTCGCCAGAATTACAGTTACGGCAGTGTCAGACAGTTCCTCGGTTCCCTCAGTTCCTACAGCCAGACTCTTCGATATGTCAGACTCACCAAGAAATCGTGACGGGAACAGAACCCCGCGATCGGTAACCGATATGACACTGAAAGAAGCCATCCGGGCCTGTGAGGTTCACAAGAAACAGGTAGAGGAGCAGCAGAATTTTGTGGTACAGCTTCTGAATGAACGGGGTATAGCAGCTATCCCCCAACCAGACGGTACTTTCGTTCTAATCAACCAGCGCAATGCTGAACCATCTCAAACAGATCCCAACATCCTCCAGTATCCTCCTGGGTTCAACCCGTTGCCTATACACGAACCTCAAAACACCGGGACGAAACCCCGATACAACCCAGAAAAGGCCCCCATATATCCACATATATCAAGCCTTCCACCTTCAATTATCGCTTCTCTAATATCAGCAACAGGCACCAAGCCTCAAAGTCCAACATTGGACCCAACCCTGGCCTAGATGGTCGAACAAATGAAGGATTTGAAAGCCAGCATGGGCAGCTCAAAGAAAGAAACACTCAGATCTACAGATCCGGGAATGGTCACACCTCTCCCAGCCAAGTTCAGAATGCCAGAAATGGACAGATTCGACGGGACCGAATGCCCACAGACACATGTTGACACTTACGTTCTCGGCATGAGAGCAAAAGGAGCAACCCTCCAGTAAATGGCCGACCATTTCCAGCACACTCTCAAGAGTTCAGCATTACGGTGGTTCCTAAGGGTCAAGCCTGCAGATCGCCATACCTGGGATCATATCAGCAACATCTTCCTGGAGCGGTACCGATCCAACCTGGAATGGGAGACAAGTCGTGAAGACTTAATCACTACTGAACAGAAAGCAGATGAAAGTGTTGGAGAATTTTACAAAAGGTGGAGCTGGAAATTCTCCGAAATCATGGAGCCACTCTCTAAAGACGAACAGATGCGGATCTTCAAGTCCTGCTTGAGGCCATCTATCAGAACACTCATCAGCCATCATTTCTTCCTGGATCTCCGAGCTATGGTCAATGTGGGCTCACAGTTCGAGAAGGACCTCAAAGAGAAGCTGGCTACAGTTTCGTCTTACAGATACAGATCAACAACTGCATTCAATCCTGCATCGGCCCCGGCAAAGGGAAAGACACTTCTGTCAACTACATCCATCAGGGACAGCATTCAAGCAACAGAAGCCCAGCTCTGCAAAGCAACGACTCCTCTAAGAGCAACCTTCCATACGCTTCGACAAGATGGATATGCCTCTGAGTAAAATGCTGGAAGGACTAGTCAAAGAAGGCCTCCTCAAGCCTGCTAAAAATCGAAGAATCCTGCAGACAATGCCGACAGAAGCAAGTACTGCACCTTCCACCAATACCATGGGCACACAACTGACAACTGCCTTGGGTTACGGTATGAGATCCAAAATCGAACAGAAGAAGGAAAGTTGGAGCGTCCCCGTGCACCCAATACAGTCGACAACCCTTTTCCGAAGAACAACAGTATAAACTCCATCGAGTGGGTGCCCAAGAAGATTGTCGCAGAGCCAGTTCCTCCGCCTCTTCCAGTCAAGCCCTCATCAGACATCCACATCTGGTATGATGTATGTGACTGTCAGAGTGCCATGAATACAAGTTCCAGGACATGATTAGGGGTGATTCTCCCAGAGAAAAGAAGTAACAGTCTTCTCAGCAGAAATTGAAAGAAAGATACGAAACCACAGACACCAAATTGGGTACACTCGGAGAGCCATCCGGGAGGTTTGACCACTATGTACTCTACTCCTGTAAGTCGTCCCTTCCTTCAAGCAACACAGCTTCAGAATAGACAGGGGTGGGAAAGTCGAAATATCCTGCTGACTCCAAAGTTCAGGCCTCAGGACACAAGAAGATCTCAAATCTAGGCAACCTTTCTACCAGCCAGAAGCCTAATCCCCCGCAGGATCAGCCAAGGTTCAACTAGCCCAACTTCAGAGCACGGGCCGGCAAAGGAAAGTCAAAGCCAACATGGCACTCACACTCAATCAACATGGTGACAAAGGGAGGCCATCGCCACAAGCAAACTTAGTGCAATCCCGAGGCACCACCAAAACCTTTGCCTCTCAAGAGGAAGACAGGAAATGGATGGCTTGATGACTCTCCCTCTCCAGAAAGAGATCAGATCTACGATTCCAGACTGTACGGTAGCATGCTCACCTTCTGTGACAAAGACCTACCAAAAGGGGTTACAGAACACAATGAAGCTCTACACATCACTGTTCGGCTCAACACTATCTCCCTCCCTGGAGTCCTGGTAGACAATGGATCAGCAGTCAATGTCCTTCCCCTCAGTATGATGCGAGCCTTACGCGTTGATGAAGTCATATGACCCCATATGCCCGAACTATCAAAGCATACGACAGCACATCTCGTCCCATCCTGGGAACGGTGACTCTGGAACTCTGGTTCGAAGCCCAAATGGTGCCAGTAAAGTCCCAAGTGATGGACATTCCGTCTGAATTTACAGCTCTGCTGGGACGCCCATGGCTACATCACATGAAGGCCATAGCCTCCGCTCTCCATCAGTGTGTCAGGTTCATAAACCGCCAAGGAAACCTTGAGGTCATTAGAGGAGACAGTTTCCTCATAGACAACGAAGCCGAAATGCCAACCAAGCGCGCCCGCAGCCATGCACCTGTGCTACCCCCTGCAAATCGACAAAAGGACAACCGGGGCAAATCTCATCAGAAACCCTCAGAATTCGGAGGTGCCAACTACGTCAATGCCCTCGAGCAGGAGGAGCCTGAAGCAATCAGATTCATCAGGTTCAATTGCCGTTATCGAGACTTAGATCCAGAATGGAAAGAAACCTTGGACACTGCAATGATACAGGGACATAAACCCCTCATCTCCGATTGAAAGTTCATCAGCAACCTTTGAGAAAACTCTCTGGCCACACCAGACGAAGAAATCTTCATAATAAAGGTCAACAGACACCGGCACACTCGTAAAGAATGCATGGCAGTCGTCTGGGATGTTTTACACATGGAATTTCCCAACGAGCTCCTCTACTCAAGCAGAGGACATGAAGTCTTTCTAGCAGTACCAGCTTCGCAATAGGGCATGAGACGTCCTTTAATCTGGGTTGAACCGTCAGGCAGCAACAAATCAGAACTCTCTGGAGTAGAAGACGCGGCAGATCCGCAGGAAGATCATTACATACACATGCTCAGATTCGGGGATGACACCAGTTCCGACGAGGTCACCTATGATGAAGGCTCAAATGCCATGGACATCATCAAACTTAATGTCCAGTACAGACAGTTATTCGACGAGTGGAAGCAAATGGTGGACATGACAAAGAATCCTTCTGATCATGTAACCGACGATGACTTCGTCAATATCATCTTCTCCAGATACCCCGACGAGACCAAGGATCCAATCCTTATTGTCAGATTCTGCGATGTGGAAGTTACCCTCGACGATTGCCTAATCATGGTAAATGAGGTCCTTACCAAGAGCTCAAGGCTCATCATCATCTCCAACTACCAGCGCCAGTAGCAATCGGCTCGTTCCGTCAGTCAAACTCACAGCCAAGAGCGCTGCCAAGGTCGAAGGCATCGACAAAAGAGACAAAGCTCCTCACATTGCTACAAGCCAGATCAGCCTCGGGAACGCCTCCAGCAGCCACCCCGAGAACATTTACGAAAGTGCTCCCAGCGAGATAGATCAAGCTTTCGAAGAAAGGAACGATCACCTCAGCATCAACATGCTCAAGTTCAATCCTATTCCCAGCCATCACGGCCACGGATCTAGACAGCCCGCTTGTGAGCTAATAGCACTGATAGATTTGGCTCTCGAATGAGATCACGAGACCATCAGCATAGCAGAATTCAGCACGCCTGTCAGTTTGATCAAATAGATTTGGGCAGACTTCTTGGTGATCAAGATTAAAGAAGGCCACATGGAATATCCAAGCACGACTTCCTTCGTCAATGTAATCGAAGTGTTTTCGCCATTCGGAGATTTGGATGTGATGACAGTTCTAGACACCAGTCAGACAGCACGCACCTACGGAGACTGCTTAACTCTCGCAAGAAAATCCCTCCTGGAACTAGCCATGCAAGAAAATCACCTCTGGAACGAAAATAAAGCTCAGAAGACTCACAGGGACCAAGCCCTTAAAGCATCACAAATAGTTTTGAATAGACACCTAGAGGCTACTCTAGACTAATTTGACCTTAAAGGTTTTGCCCACGGCAACTTCCTGAATTACCATCACTTCTCAGCAAACCCCCTCTAGCAAGGGAGGGCGGTCAACGGTCTAAGTGACCTAGGAGATGGAATGGCACAACACAAGGAATACCTAGCCCAGCAGCATGAGGAATACAAGTGCTTATCTCCCCTAGAGAATCAAGCCCTTTGTGAAAGCAACGACAAAGACAATGAAATCATACTCTTCCAAGCAACTCACGGCATCAACAAAACTGGAATCCCAAGGGTCCTGGGAGGATGGGAACAGATCATTTACGTTCTCAAGCTAAAAGGCCAACTGAAGAAGGAAGGTCTATTCAAAAGGAAGAGAAAGATGGAAATACATCTCCAACAACTGCTAAAGGAGATTCCACAGACTACAGCGTTCGTTTATAGAAACGATCAACTAGAACAAAAGCCAGTCACATGGGCAGATGTCCGAGAAGCTGTGTACTCACCTTCTGACATACCTGCCACTCAGTTAAAGCAACAGAGAAAACTCTCCCCGATGGAAGTTTATCTAGATTGCCGCATATGGTTCAAAGAAGCAATTGCTATTCTCACCTGGGAAGAAATGCAAGCGCTAGCTCTCGACAAAGGCTCGAATACAAGAGATCAGATTTGGGCTAAAAGCAGAGGAAACTTAGCAAACCATGACTACTGCTTATCTCAACTCAAGAATGCCATGAGCCTGCTCAGCAAGAAGGAGAAAAACGTAGTATACCGTGAAGAGATCAGAGAAATAGTTCGCATGGACCAAGAACTCTCTAGCCTCCCCCGGAGGGTCAACAAGACACCGCTCAGTCCTAGCAACCACTGCTGCGCACTGACATTCAAATAACTGCGGCAAACCATAGGCTCCCTCCCTGTATAGGCACCTAAACCAGTATCCTGGGACAGAATTTGAAAAGCTGCTGAAGCCCCCGGGAAGACATCAATAGTCAACGAATTGAGAGAGTACATATGGCCCTGTGCTTTGAAAAATCCTCCACTGACTATGGCTCAACTCAAAGCAACTTTTTCAAAGGAGACCAAGCCTGACGTCAACGTTCTGACCCGATCTGGTCAAATCCATGTGCTACCGCCCAAGGCAACCAAAAAGCCAACAGAGCCAGAACCGCAACCCGATCTGCCCGAAGAAACAAGTTTCGAAAAAGGAGGACCCGATCCTCACTCATCTCAAGCAGACCCAGGCGAACATTTCCCTGTGGTCCCTGCTCACATCTTCATACCCTAACAAGCTCAAGCTAGAGGAAAGTTTGGCCCGTACCATGGTCCCCGTGGACGTAACTCCAGAAGAAGTAATCCAGATGATCGACAACATCTACTATGGAAACATCATCACCTTCACAGATTTGGACCTTCCAAAATTTGGGGCTAATCACAATGAGCCGCTCTACATCACTGTTCAGTTGGATGAGCATCTCCTTCCCCACGTACTGGTAGATGGAGGCTCCGGAATGAATTTCTTGCCCGCCAAGATGATGGACCTGCTTGACATCAAGCCCACAGATTTGAAGCCTTCAGTCCACACTGTCAAGGCTTATGATTCTACTTCTCGTACAGTTCTCGGGGTTGCTACTTTAAATATATGGTTCGACAAACGGATGATCCCTACCGAATTTCAAGTGTTGGACATTCCTATCACTTTCACAGCTATCCTGGGATGACCCTGGCTGCATCAAATGAACGGCGTGGCTGTGAATGTGGCCCCAGAAAAAAATCGTTTTCCTTTTTGACGAAAAAGGGGTCGCCGTTCACCTCAGTTTGAAGACACCGGTTTTATTGAAAAACGGAGTCGCCACACCATTTTGATTTCCTCAAAACTTTGAAAAAAGGATAAGGGTCTGGAGGTTAAGTTACTCCTTGGGAATAACGTTTGGCGTTCACCCAAGGAGCCTTGCAAAAAGCAAGTCTTCCTAGATCCGAAGTTTTTGCTTGTTTGTGTGCTCGTATACATGCGTGATTTAAAAAGAGAAAGGAATGTGCCAAGTTTATATACCGGACATATAAACCATTTAAGAAGGTTATAGCTCGGGATACCTTGGATTTGATGTTTTCGGGATTTTGATCCCGTGCTCATTTTGGACTTGTGATCATCATTACGGGACTTTTCTACCCTTCCGTTAGATTAATCAACCATGATAGGCGTAATAGCCTAGGTATATCTCAAGTAATATGCAATTAAGAATCTTCATACTTAAAACAGTGTCTTTTAATTATTTCTATTTGGTTGGAAAAGGTTGCCCTTCTTTTTCGCAACTACTCTAGATCCTGGATCAGTTCCGTCACTACGTATATAAACCCCTCGTTTTCCACATGTATTTCGAGATCCCAGGGTGGACAGCCCTTAGCGAGGGTCCTATAGGGCATGTGGATCCCACCGATCGAGAGAGCAGAGCGGTCCTAGGGTCTAGTGGATCATAGGAAATTTTAACGCACGAGCGATGCAGATTATAATCAATGTCAATGCCGTGAAAGTCAAGTCTTTTAGCCTCAACGAAATTTCGGCAGAGACGTTTGACTTCGGCATTGTCCAATGAAAATAATAGTCGATTGTTAAAAGCCTAATGACACGGTGTCACATTGAGCATTGTTGCATATTTTGTGCAAGTCAAAGTCAAAGTCAATACCGGGGTCAAGATTTTGCCAATTTTGCCTAACAAAACTTCGGCATGGCTTCGCTTGCGCGAGAAATCTTGACTCTAGCATGGGCTTGGGTTTGACTTTTACATACCCCATGCAAGTCAATGTCGGGGTCAAGATTTTGCCAATTTTGCCTAACGAAATTTCGGCATGGCTTCACTTGCGCGAGAAATCTTGACTTTTGGCATGAGCTCGGGTTTGACCTTTACGGGGGTATACGATGAGGCTGTATAACACGGTCTAGATCAAAAACCAACCAAAAATTCACGGTGTTAAAAGTGTGACACGGACTAGTGCATTGGTCGACACTGGCTGCCATGGGGAGTTTGGGATGATTCCGTGCGCGCCGGGGAGCGTCGTAACACTGTCCGTGACTGCAGCTGAACAACCATCCCGGGTTGAAGGACGTGCGTGCAAAAGTGTACAAGATATATATGGTGCGCGTAGTGTACGGTCTCCTAAAAATTCTTTTTTGAGTTAAAATAGAGATTTTCATCATGTGTTTTAAAAGAATGTTTTGGGACGGGGATAATGCATCACATAAGCACGTAAATTTTCTGGAACCTGGCCAGACTCAGGACTGAATAGCCCCAAGTTCGCCATGGTTTCAAGATTAACCTCAGAAAAAGTGTCCTGGCGGAACTGCGAATGAAGCCGCCCGGCTCAGATCCAGGCAGATCAAGCCATCCGGCTGGATTCAACAGTTTTCCAGGTTCCAATTTGCTTCATTTCCAGACTGTTTTTCCAGGCATTTTCGGCAACTTTCAACTTCAGAATGGCACCTGTTCATTATTCAGAGTATGCACAAGCCAAAAATAAAACAAAAGAATGCATGCAAAAAAGAAAATTGCACAAGCAGAAAGATCAAACCCGAGATGGAAGGCTAACCCTTGTAAACGTTTTCCAACGTTTCTTATGAGAAAATAAGTTTGGAAAATATTTACATGTCCCCAGCGGAGTCGCCAAACTGTGAATGTGGCCCTGAAAAAAACCTTTTTCCTTTTTAACGAAAAAGGGGTCGCCGTTCACCTCAGTTTGAAGACACCGATTTTATTGAAAAACGGAGTCGCCACGCCATTGATTTCCTCAAAACTTTGAAAAAAAGGATAAGGGTCCGGAGGTTAAGTTACTCCTTGGGAAGAACGTTTGGCGTTCACCCAAGGAGCCTTGCAAAAAGCAAACCTTCCTAGATTCGAAGTTTGTGCTTGTTTGTGTGCTCGTGTGCATGCGTGATTTAAAAAGAGAAAGGAATGTGCCAAGTTTATCTGCCGGACATATAAACCATTTAAGAAGGTTATAGCTTGGGATACCTTGGATTTGATATTTTCGAGATTTTGATCCCGTGCTCATTTTGAACTTGTGATCATCATTACAGGACTTTTCTACCCTCCCATTAGATTAATCAACCATGATAGTTGTAATAGCCTTGGTATATCTCAATATAACATTCCTTGGGGTTTAGTCACATGTGATCAAAAGGGGCTCATCTTTAAGTCCAAGAATGAGACTCTTTAGAAAAGGATGAATCTTTGCCCATCGATCCTACATCTTGAGACGATAACGATTCGTAGGGACATTTTATGTTTGTCTCAAGTGATTATCGGAGATGTCGGGACTAAGATTCATCGGTTTCTAAAGGGACAAAGATTGTGGCATTTTTATGGTGGAAACGATGTAAAGATGGAGTCTTTACACCGATCCTCACCACAGAATGCACCAAGAACCAAGGGACTAGGGGAAAGAGGTATAAATATTGGATTTTTATACTCATCCTATGTCTTTTTGTGGCTTAGAAGGCTTTTAGACAATCCTCAGAGAGAAAGATCCATCTCTAGGGATATGGGGGAAATGACATTAAAGTAAAGATTGCATTTTTAATGTAAATAATACAATGAGTACCATTAAAATAAAGACATAATGTAAAGGGGATGACCTTTATGGCTTTTCCTATGTCCTTTAAGACCTCATAAGGTGGACAATCCTTGGAAAGCTAGGTCAAGGGAAGGGGATGACATAATATGAATAAAGATTGCATTTTTTTTACATAAAAGTAAAGGGAAATCACATCATCATATGGTAGATCTTTCCTAGAACAAGCCACTTGTGAAATCTTTTTCATCCTAGGGAGAGGATCTCCAATGAATCCTTTGTGTAGGGGGAGTGGGAATATGATGATTACATATCAAAGATTGAAACTTTAAGACAATAAATACATATAAATGACAAGTAATAAGTAAAGCAAGATAATATGAGAGTAAATCAAGGGTAAAGGAAGGAGAGATTACCAATATTGGTTTTCTCTATCTCCCAAGGGGATTTTCCTATTTAGGAATAGATTAGGGTAGGATTAATATATGAGAGAGGTGAGTTTTGAGTGATTTTGGCTACTGGAATTTCGTGTTGTTATTTGGGCAGAGTAACAGTGCTAAAAATTGTCTCCCAAAATGAATAGAGGAGGTCTCTATTTATAGGCGTCTGTGTGCTTCCTAAAGAAGCCGCCCGGCGTGAATCCACGACGAAAGAAGCCGCCCGACGTTACCCACCATCGTGTCAGCATGTTTCTAGATTCATGCAAGGTGGCAGCTTAGAAGCTTCTTTCCAGCGAGATTTTGCTTGGAATTCTAATTCCTAGAAGGTCCTTCCTCCCTTGGAAAGTTTGGAAAAGTTTTCGAATTGCCCCTAAACTTTATGAAAGTTTGGGTAATTGCCAGGAAACTTTAACCGGAAGGCATGAGCCAGATTTGGGTACTTACAGAAGCCCCTCGGTAACGGTACTTGCAAAGAAAGTGGGGTTATCGATAAAAGTGAGAATCCAAACTGGCAAACTGCCGAGATGGATAGGGATTGGGTGACTAAGGAGGTCGAGTGGCTAACCTTTGGAAGGCTACCTACGTATCCTGAAAAGGAATCAAGCTATGATCGTAGTTCTGGACCCACTGGGGAAAGGATGTCATATGCGACGGATTGGCTGAACCTAAAGTAGGCTACCACGTATACCGGGGGAATCAAGCCATGATCGTAGTTTGGGTTCCGATGGAGAATGGCAAAGAGAAACTGGTCCCTTGCTAGGAAGATGGAAAATAAGTGACCTAAGAGGTCGAATGACTGGTCCTGCTGGGGATATGCCAAATGAAGGAAGTGATCGATGTGGTCGGATGGTTGGACCTTTTGAAAGGCTCACGCACCACTAAGGAGTGGTGAAGGAAGGGGGTGACCAATGTGGTCGGATGGCTGGACCTTCGAAAGGCTACTTACGTATCCCGAAGGAATCAAGCCATGATCATAGTTCAGGATCTACTAGATAGTTAGGAACACGTCTAGGATCCTTGGAATTGTGACAATTCGAAGGCTGTCACCTTAAGAAACTAGATCTTACATCGCTATCGAGGAGATAGAGGTAGCTAAAGCTTGAATTTGACAATTCGTAGGCTGTCACCTTAATAAACTAGAGCTTACGTTGCTATCGAGGAGATAGAGATAGCTAAAGCTTGAATTTGACAATTCGGAGGTTGTCACCTTAAGAAACTAGATCTTACATCGCTATTGAGGAGATAGAGGTAGCTAAAGCTTGAATTTGACAATTCGAAGGCTGTTACCTTATTTGTTTTGACAATTCGGAAGCTGTCACCTTATTTGGTTTGACAATTCGGAGGCTGTCACCTTACGTTATTCCATTTGGAGATAATGGAAATTTTTTCATAAGAGACGTTATCCCATTTGGCGATAACGGAGATTTCTCATAAGAGACGTTATTCCATTTGGCAATAACGGAGATTTCTCATAAGAGACGTTATCCCATTTGGCGATAACGGAGATTTTTCACAAGAGACGTTATCCCATTTAGGGATAACGAAGATTTTTCACAAGAGACGTTATCCCATTTGGCGATAACGGAGATTTTTCACAAGAGACGTTATCCCATTTGGCGATAACGGAGATTTCTCACAAGAGACGTTATCCCATTTGGCGATAACAAAGATTTCTCATAAGAGACGTTATCTCATTTGACGATAACGGAGATTTTTCACAAGAGACGTTATCCCATTTGGCGATAACAAAGATTTCTCATAAAGTTTAAAGTAACACACGCACACGAAAACGAGGAAGGGTAAACGAAAGTTTGACCCACGGAAGGCTTTTTTGAAAACGACGGCAGTTTTGAAAAAAGTATCCTTAGTCCCCAGCGGGGTCGCCAACTGAAATTACCCGAGATTTTGCGCGGGCGCGAAACGCGGTTGTCTTTCGCAGAGGGTTGGTGTCTGAGACCTCGCTTTTCGGGAAGGGAGAGGAGTCGCCACGCGATTTTTGTATTTTGAGCCCAAACGTTGAGAAACGGCTTTAGTGAAAATGGTGTCGTTTTTATTGGTAGCAAAAACTTAGGAAAAGGCTTTAAAAACGGAGGTCATTTTTATTGGTAGCAAAAACGAGTAAAAATCTATTTTTAGTACCAAAGATTGCTAGGTTCGGATGTCACGTTACGTTTCGGGAAGAGTATTACGAGATCACCCGAAATGCCTCGTATGACGAGTCTTTCTACCTTTCTCAAAAATGTGTGTGTGTGTGTGTTTGCATTTTGAAATGGGGGCTTGAATGACAAGCTTAATCTTGGTTTGAATGTCAAACGTTGATTAGGTGATCTTGTTTGAAAGACGAGCGTTTGAATGACAAACGTCGTTTTTGGAGTTTTAGGAAAAGTGGCGCGAATGCTGATTTTAACTGTTGATCTTAAGTGTCAAATGTTGACTTTTAAGAAAAGAGCGTTTGAATGTCAAACGTCGAATTTTGAGTTTGAAGATGAGCGTTTGGAGGCCAAACGTCATTTCGCGCGTTTTGAAAGAGAGTTCGAAGGTCGAACTCCGGTTTTGAACCGGGCATTGCATTGGTAACGATTTTTACGGGAAAAAGCGTATTAAATGATTTTGAGTGTCAAATGGCGGCTTTTAAGGTTTGAAGATGAGCGTTCGGATGCCAAACGTCATTTCGCGTGTTTTGAAAGAGAGCTCGAAGGTTGAACTCCGGTTTTGAACTAGGCATTACATTGTTAACGATTTTTACGGGAAAAAGCGTATTAAATGATATGCAATCAACGAATCGGGTTGTGACTCGGAATTTGAAAAGTAAAAACTATCACAATCCAAACGGGTCGGACTTTGTAAATGACAGTATTTAAAGTGCGGTATCGACGGAATCAAACGATCCGGAAATGGAAAGTACGATCGACGAGCCAAAATGCCTCGGAGTTGTAAATGACGATCGACGAGCCAAATGACTCGGAATGGTAAATTTGCGTAAAAGTAAATGACGTTCGACGGATCAAACAGTCCGAAATTGTAAATGACAGAAATTTAAATGACGATCGACGGATCGATCGATCCGGAATTGTAAATGACAGAAATTTAAACGGAACGGGGCCGGAATGCCGTTTTAACCCGAGATTACTTCTCTTACGGGAAGAGAAGAGGATCTAGGGGCTAAAACGTATCGGACCCCGTTAGACAGAGGTGTCTACATTTCAACGATGTTCGTTCGAAATGGTTGTAGTGACTGGCACGTAAACCGAGGCAGAACGAGAGATTAGAGAGAGGGAGTTGTACCTATGGCTAGGGTCGACTCCTTTGGCTCGGGGGGTGTATACGGGATACGGAAAGTGATTTGGAACGGTGTTTCAGAGTGGTGAGGGGCGTATTTGATCGAAATACGGAGTTTTCACGCAAAATGAGGTAAAATCGGGGCTCGGGGGGAGAGGAACCAGTTTAGGCCGTGAGGTTTTGGTGGAGGGGAGTGATTTTTTGTTGTCCTAAATGGCTTTGACAACCCTTCTATTTATAGGTGAAATTTCAGCATGAGTCCGGCCGGACTTAGCTTGAAATCCAGGGGGTTTTGTGAAACTTTGAAAATTGGAGGGACTTGCTGGCAATTTCTGAGAGTCTGCAAAGGAGTCCGGCCGGACTTGGACTGCATACCAGGGGTATTTTAGTCTTTTCACCTTGATTTTTGATTGAAAGGTGACTAGAGGGAGGTGGCATGCGTGCCAAGTGTCCCATGACTCACCAGCCTTGTGGGAGTTCGCGCCCGGGTCCCGGTTTTGTCCGTTTTTTAAAATAACAATCCGGAAAATGTCCGAAACGCCCCCGGAAAGTGCCGAAAAGTGCGTTTTCCAGGGAAAGCCGTACTTTTACGCGTGACGACGTGTGTTGAGTATGCTTGGACGTTGGGATGCACGGGGCAGTCCCGAGACGTCTCGTTGGCTCGGCAACGGAGAGCTTAACGGGTTCCGGTTAACCTCGAGCGGGCCAGTTAACGGATTCCGGTTAAGTTTCTAACGAATTTTGACGATCTGGATTTGGGTACTTACAGCTACCAATAAAAATGATACCCCTTTTCAAAGCCTTTTCCAAAGTTTTTGCTACCAATAAAAACTACACCATTTTCACTAAAGCCGTTTTTCAACGTTTAGGCTCAAAATACAAAACCGTGTGGCGACTCCTCTCCTTCTTGAAAGCGAGGTCTCAAACACCAACCAACCCTGCGAAAGACAACCGCGTTTTCCCCGCGCGAATCCCGGGTAATTTCAGTTTCCTATCCGCCTTATGCCAAGTCAGCATAGCGGGAAACAAAGGAGAATACTCCTCCCTAATGCTCCACCAATGTGGGTGGAACACCTCAAAGAACCACACATGTAAGACGCCAGGAAAGTTATGACAGCTACAAAGCAGATACAAACAAGTATATGCGAGACAATGAAGAGAAAAAGAAGGAGACTCACACCCATCACGAACTGGAAACAGCAGATCGAGTTATCCTCCCCCCGGGAATACTTGTCCAAGGCGAAGAAAAGCTCGGCCAGACCAGCTTCTCCCCAGGCAAACCCTCTCACTGCCTCCAGATCAATCAAGGAGCTGAGCAAGGCAAACTGGCACGTCGTGTCCGCATTAGGAAAAATGGTTGCTGACAGAGCAAACCACAAGAACCACCTGGCCAATCGATCAGTTGTCATCCTCTTGGAGCCATCCAGATACTCAGCTATCCCTCTCCTCAAATGTGCCTCCATCGGTCCATACCGAATACCAAGACCCCTGGCATCCGTGATGTCAAATCCAAGCAGATCCGTCAGCTGCTCCATGGTAAACTCATCAAACCACCCTATGGGATTGCCCCGGAACGACAACCCGGTGATCGCAGCAAAGTCAGTGGGAGTGATCGATGCCTCCCCCCACCTGAAGTGAAACGTATGGGTCGTGTTCCACCAATACTCGCTCAAAGCGACATGGATCACCTTGACCCTCTGTGTCGAAGCCATAGCAGCCAACACGCTGATAAATCCCCCCAGACCGGAGTCAATCACCAGCTGCTGTGGACTCCTCTCTCCATCATGAGCCACGTCCGGGAACATTTCCAATAGCTCGCTGACAGCCTCAACATCTCCTCTACTCTTAGTAGTGGACACATCAACCGACCCTCGCCCCTGCAAGTAAACACAACAAAGGTATGTTACTACAAGATAACGTACACAAAATTCACATGCACATGTCAAAATCACAAAAACATATTAACGCAAAGATAGAGTTCAATCATTTTCCTAAGATATCTCTGTCCCACGTTGGAATATTAATGGTTCAAGTTTCAAAATCCCGTTTCATTAACAGTTCATTTCCCTAATATATCTCGGTCCCACGTCGGAATATTAACGGTTCAAATCCCAAAACTTTCAAAACCATGCTGAAAAACCCGTCAAACCCGGAACTTTCAAAACCATGTTGAAAAACCCGTCAAACCCGGAACTTTCAAAACCATGTTGAAAAATCCGTCAAACCCGAAACTTTCAAAACATTTCGAAAAATCCAGCAAACCCGAAAATTTCAAAACCATGTCGAAAAATCAGTCAAACCCTGAACTTTCAAGTCATTTAGAAAAAACGTCAAACCCGGAACTTTCAAAATCGTGTCGAAAAATCCGTCAAACCCGAAACTTTCAAACACTTTCCAAATTACTCCGTCCCGAATTAAACTCACTTTAATTTTGGAAAACACCCCTAGACATGGAATTTTTCTACCAAATTTTCTGCGTTGTCTACCCATAACAGCAATTGCACTAAGCTAAAGTCAATTTCAACAAAAGGGCATCGCAAGGTCAAAAGCCCCAAATTGGGCACCAAGAACCCTAACTCAATTCAAATCAAAATTCCAAAATTTCAAGAATTCAAAATTCTAAAATTCAAAGGAATTCAAAGGATGCTTACCTTCCTCGCTATCCCCTCCTTGGACTTATGGCTATCCCGGGCTTTGTAGAACTCGGTTGGATCCATAGGAAGATTGGTCGTTCGCACCATCCTCCTAATTCTCGTCCTCTCGTTGTCGGTCCTTCTATGTCGACCCCTCCGCCCCAATCTTGCTTCCATAGCAATAATCTCTCAAAAATTTCAACAAAGATCGAAGAAAAATGACGAATTTTTCTCTCTTTCCTCTCTCTCTCGGCTAAAAGCTCTCAATTTTCTCTCTTTCTCTCTAATGGTCGACGGCTTCTTTAAATTTGGCCAAAATGAGGAAGTGGCCGGCCGGCCTCTTTTACAGGATGGGCCATTTTGGCCCAAATGCCCAATCAGCCCCTGATCTTTTCAAATTTGACACTTTTCCTCAAAAGTTAAAAAATTTCCAGTTAGACATTTCTAATGCCCCTCTCCCGAGGTTAAATTCTAGTTAGACATTTCTAACACCCCTCTCCCGAGGTTAAATTTCAGTTAGGCATTTCTAACGCCTCTCTCCCAAGGTTAAATTCCAGTTAGACATTTCTAATGCCCCCTCTCCCGAGGTTAAATTCCAATTAGACATTTCTAACACCCCCTCTCCCGAGGTTAAATTTCGGCCATCAATCGTAAGCCCGACCATCCCCTTTCAACGGCAATCAATGTAAGCCCATACAACAAACTCTCTCCGGCCGTCAATCGTAAGCCCGACCATCCCCTTTCGATGGCAATTAATGTAAGCCCGTACAACAAACTCTCTCTGGCGTCAATCGTAAGCCCGAACCTCCCCTTTTAACGGCAATCAATGTAAGCCTGTACAGCAAACTCTCTCCGACCGTCAATCGTAAGCCCGACCATCCCATTTCAACGACAATCAATGTAAGCCCGCACAACAATCTCTCTTCGGCCGTCGTCATAAGCCTGAACCCTCCTCCCCAGCAGGATCCTAAGACCATCCTTCTAAAAGGAACGTCAATCAACCTCCTTAGTTCCTAACTGACTTTGTTAGAACTGTGAATACTTTTCCCCAGCAATGTGTCAGTCTCTCCCGAGATCACATTTCGTTCCTAACCCCGATGTTAGAGCGTCAATCGTTTCGTATTGTTAAAAAGGCTAGTTTAACACAACATTCCCGTCATTTCCACCATATCCCCAGCAGATAAATCCTAGTTGTCATCATAAGTCCAGCACCCAAGGCACAAACGTCTTCATCTCAGGTTTAGATGCCTCCAAATAGTCACACTCAAGTTAAGACGCCTCCAAACAGTCTCCCCTAGGTTAAGAAGCCTCTAAACAGTCTCCCTCAGGTTAAGACGCCTCTAAACAGTCTCCATCAGCTTAAGATACCTCCAAATAGTCACACTCAGGTTAAGACGCCTCCAAACAGTCTCCCTTAGGTTAAGGCACCTCCAAACAGTCTGCCTTAGGTTAGGACCCCTCCAAACAGTCTCCCTCAGGTTAAGGCACCTCCAAGCAGTCTCCCTCAGGTTAAGACGCCTCCAAATAATCTCCCTCAGGTTAAGATGCCTCCAAACAGTCTCCCCTAGGTTAAGACGCCTCCAAACAGTCTCCCTCAAGTTAAGACGCCTCCAAACAGTCTCCCTCAGGTATCGACGCCTCCAAATAGTCACACTCAGGTATAGACGCCTTCAAATAGTCTCCCTCAGGTTAAGGCGCCTCCAAGCAGTCTCCCTCAGGTTACGATCGGCTTGATTCCCCTATGGATACGTAGGAATCCTTATTATAGTGTCCATCCATTTAACCGTCCAGGTCTCTCCATAAGGCATCTCCCGGATTTGGGATCCTTATCTTTTTCAACGACCCCACTTCCTTCAAAAGTGACGTTGTCAAGGGGCTACTGTAAGTACCCAAATCCGAATTGTTACAATCCATTAACTGGCACTTCCCAAGTTAACACGAATCCAATAACTTCTCCTTCCCGAGATTAACGAGACTTCCCAGGACTGCCCCGTGCATCCAAATTCCAAAGTGTATTCATCCCATGTTTGTACATGTGAAAATATCACTTTCCTCAAAATACGCAATTTTTGGGACTTTTCGGGGCTGTTCCGGACATTTATTCTAACAGTTATTTAGAAAACAGTCAAAACCGGGATTAACGGAGCAAAAACCCAATCTTAGTGACTAAGCTAGGACACATGGAAGACATGAAAGCCTCCCCACATCTCCATCAATCAGATTTAAGGGTGAAAAGACAAAAATACCCCTGAAACTGAGAGACTGGCCGGCCGGCCTGTTCTTCAGGATTAATCAACAATCCTCTGCAATTCTCAAACTACCTCAAAGGTCCCTCAAAATAAAGAAAGGACCGAACGGCTTGTTTTCCCATTTCACCCCCTATAAATACAGCCCCTCCCCTTCAGTAAAAAAGGTGAAAAAATATTACACCTCACCAAAACCCCACGGTTCCAGCAACCAAAACCCCCTCTCAAGCCTCGAAAACGCCTCGATTTGCGTGAAAACCACATTTTCCAATCAAACACGAGCCAAACACTTCCGAAATACCTTTTCATATCCCGTATATGCCCTCCCGAGCAAAAGATTCAACACCTAGTCATTGTTAACACTCTCACTCTCTAAACCCCGCTTTATCTCGATTTACGCGCCATACGCTACTTTCGATCCGATTAAAGTTTTCAAAATGTAGACGAAACACCGTCTACGAGACTTGATACGTTTTAGTCCTCTATCATCTTCTCTCCCTCAAGAGAAGTAATTTAGGATTAAAACGGCGTTCGAGTCCCATTTTTATTTTCTGTCATTTACCGTCCGAATCGTTCGATCAATTGATTTGCACTTTTACCATACGAGCCGTTCGGTTTGTGAATGTCATTTACCAGCCCGGATCGTTTGATCCGTTGATATCGCACTTACTTTACGCTCTTTATAAATCCGAGTCATTTGGCTCGTCGATCGTACTTTTACCGTCCGGATCGTTCGATCCGTTGATACCGCATTTCAATACTGTCATTTACAAGTCCAAGTCGTTTGGTTTGTTGATAGTATTTACTTTCGAATGTCCGAGCCACAAAATGACTCGTTGATCACATCTCATTTGCCATCATTTTCATCAAAATGGGTAATATCGTAATGCCTGGCTCAAAATCGACGTTTGTCATTCAAATGCTCATCTTCAACTCAAAATCGATGTTTGTCATTCAAACGCTCATTTCAAACTCAAAATCGACGTTTGTCATTCAAACGCTCATCTTCAACTCAAAATCGACGTTTGTCATTCAAATGCTCTTTTCAAACTCAAAATCGACGTTTGTCATTCAAACGCTCATTTTTCGACTCAAAATCGACGTTTGTCATTCAAACACTCTTTTACCAAAATCAACGTTTGTCATTCAAACTAAAGATTTCAGTTCGTCATTTGGACTCCTTTTCAAACTCAAAATTGACGTTTGTCATTCAAACGCTCTTTTCCAAAATCAGCGTTTGTCATTCAAACTAAGATTAAAGCTTGTCATTCAAGCTCATTTTCAAAAGCAACAAGAACACACACACACTTTTCGAGAAATGTAGAAAGACTCGTCATGCGAGGCATTTTAGGTGATCTCCATATACTCTTCCCGAAACGTAACATGACCTCTGAACCTAACAATCTCTGTTCAAAAAAGTCTTTTCCTAAGTTTTGGCTACCAATCAAAATGACCTCCTTTTCAAAAAGCAATTTTCCCAAGTTTTGGCTACCAATCAAAACGACCTCCTTTTCAAAAAGCCTTTTCCTAAGTTTTGGCTACCAATGAAAACGACCTCCTTTTCAAAAAGCCTTTTCCTAATTTTTGGCTACCAATCAAAACGACCTCCTCTTTCAAACCAGTCTTTTTCAAAGTTTTGGCTCATAATAAAAAACGACGTGGCGACTCTCTCAGCTTTTCAGCGAGGTCTAGTGCGAAAGCCGCTCGCCGCGTTTCGCGCGCGATCCAGGTAATTTCAAGAACCAAGAGTAGAGACGGAACCAAGTTCACAGGGAGTTGTGCAACCGGTTCAAGATGCACAAGTCCATCTTAGATCGGATAGGTTACGATCCGAACCCGAGAGATATGGATTTCTCGTATCGGAAAGTAATGAAGTGGAAGTCATTGAGAATGATGAACCTACTTCCTATCAAGAGGCGATGTCCACTCCTGATTCGGATAAATGGCTAGGAGCCATGGAATCCAAATTACAATCCACGCACGATAATCAAGTTTGGAACTTGATTGATCCACCTGAAGGTGTAAAAATCATAGGGTGCAAGTGTCTTTAATAAGAAGACCGACATGGATGGGAAGGTGCATACTTACAAGGGTAGGCTTGTTGCAAAGGGATATAGGCAAATTCATGGTATTGACTATGATGAAACCTTTTCGCCAGTTGCAATGCTTAAGTCTGTTAGAATTTTAATTGCCATAGCCGCATATTACGACTATGAGATATGGCAAATGGATGTCAAAACAACATTCCTAAATGGGAAGCTACTTGAGGATGTGTACATGACACAACCTGAAGGGTTTGTCGATCCAAGAAATTCTAACAAAGTATGCAAGTTGCAAAGATCCATATATGGGTTGAAGCAAGCTTCTAGAAGTTGGAATCTTCGTTTTGATGAATCGATCAAAGAGTTTGCCTTCATCAAGAACGAAGATGAACCATGTGTATATATGAAGTTCATTGGGAGCATATTACTATTTCTAATATTATATGTCGATGATATCTTACTTATTGGAAACGAAATTCATGCACTTCAGACTGTCAAGTCTTGGTTAGGGAAGTGTTTCTCAATGAAAGATATGGGTGAAGCCGCCTACATCCTTGGCATCAAGATCTATAGAGATAGATCTAAAAGGATGATTGGTTTGAGTCAAAGTACTTACATTGACAAAGTTCTTAGAAGATTCAAGATGGAAAATTCTTAGAGAGGAAACTTGCCAATGGGTCATGGTATTACTCTTAGCAAGACTCAGTGTCCTAAGACCACTGGTGAGCGAAAGAGAATGAATGAGATTCCATATGCTTCGGCAATTGGATCTATAATGTATGCCATGATTTGTACTAGACATGATGTCTCGTATGCTCTAAGCATGACGAGTCAATACCAATCTGATCCTGGTGAAAAAGATGATTTTAGATCGCAATCGGGGTTTGTGTTTATGCTTAACGGAGGTGCAATTTGTTGGAAGAGTTCCAGCAGAGTACCATAGTCGATTCTACAACTGAGGCCGAATATATAGCGGCATCCGATGCAGCTAAAGAGGCAGTTTGGATCAAGAAGTTCATTAGTTATTTGGAAGTCGTTCCTGTAAGTGCTCCAATTTGAGCTTGTTAGAATTTTCGTTAGAAAATTAACGAAAGTTATAACATTTCTAACAATTACTAACATTTCCTAACAATCCTAACATTTCTAACAAAGTGAGGGCAAAATGGGCATTGTTATTTAAGGATAAACCAAGGAAAAGAATCAAAAAAGTGAAAGAAATGGTCAAAAACCAAAAATAGAAATGGCTGGAACATAATCTGGCTGTTTAATTTGAATTTTAAAAAAGATTATTCCTTGTGTCCAAAGCCTGAAGCAGCATTTAATGAACAGTGCACGCGACTGATCCTATCCACGCGGATAGGTTTGTCATTTCCAGAGGGCTATAAATTGAGCCCTCCAGTCACAAAAATAAAAAGGAACAAGAGCACAATTCACAGTATTTGGCGAATATACTCGAGAAAACAGTGAGAACTCTATAAGAATTGTCACCTTTTTCTCTTGAATCTTCCCAACTTTCACTCACTCAAATCAAACCCAAACACTCTTGCATTCAAGCCTTCAAACACAAAGCACAAAGAAGATAGGTATAACCTCCCTCTTCTTACCCTAAATCTCTCATCCATGCATGCATCTTCAAACTACAAAATGTAGTTCATTCATCTTCTTGTCTTAAGATCCAAGAAGATCACCATGGTAGTTCATTCATCTTCAAACTACAAAATGTAGTTCATTCATCTTCTTGTCTTATTACGCCTCTCGGTGCAAGCACAGGACTACCCAAACATCCCATGGAGCCTCGTGTCGACCATGCACATGTCCGTGACACACTTTTGTCCGAGACCCGATTGGTTTTTAGTTTGGTCTGTGTCATGCCCTGTCTGTGTATAGACCTTTCCTTTCAAGCCTTTGTCGGCATACCGACTCAATATCTTTCGGGGACCCTAATCAGTTGAAGTCATGCCGGTTTTTCGCCGCAGACTTTGACCAAGATATTGACCGGCGCCTTGACTTCGCTCTGACTGGCACAAATTATACACAGACTCCCAGCATGACACTGAGTCATCGAGGATTAATGATTATTCCATGCCTAATTACGGCTTAACTGACGACAAGTCAAGATCAATTGTGGACGCTTATCAGTCCAAATCATGCCGACTTTTCGTCGAGCCCTCGGACATGATCTTGACTTTTGACGTCAGCTTTGTCCGTAATTTACATCGAATGCTCGTTAAGACTCGATTACCCGCCAGACTTTTAGGATCGTTTTTCTTTCGGTCGGTGGGACCCGCTTGCCCTATAGGACCCTCGCCCGGGCCGTCCACCCCGGGAGGTCGAAATACGTGTGGAATACGAGGGGCTTATAGACGTAGTGACGGGGCCCACTGATCCAGGATCCAGAATAGTTTTCGAAAAAGAAGAGCAATCTTTTCCAACCGATTAGGTTAATAAAGCATGTGTTTAAGTAAACGTGAACAAATAATCGCATGTTGCATGAGCCTAAAGCCCAAACATCTACCCTCCTTCCATTCCCAAACATCTGAACCCTCGTGCCTTTTCCCCCGCAGCTCCGAACAAAGCTTGGTTTCGGGCACCGGGTCATCGTTTGATTAGTTGGGAAGAGTCAGCGCGTCATCGGCTTCGCCGTTTTTCCGACTCCGGGTTTGAATGTACGCATCGCCCGGTAATGATGGGGATAACGTCCTCCGCCTCCCGGGACCCCTCGGACAGAGCAACGGTGGAATCGGTTAGCGGAACGGATGAGGTTACGACAAGAAGCACGGCTAAATAGCCTTATGGAGGCTATTAAGAGCCATGGTGCGGCCGCCACCTCAATCCAGATGGCACCTTCACCGTGGAAGAAGACGAGGATGCCAACCCCACTCTCGGTCGCCACTGAATACACCGGGATGCCGCCACCCACCTCCTATGGTGCCACTACGAGAACCCATGCTCCTCGATTTTTGCGACGGCCCGGCTCCCAACCACGAGACCACGGATCCATGCGGCCCAGAAGCGGCACAAATCGGTGGGGGCAAAATCGACGGAATGTCTTCTCATGGTTGGGGCTATCTCGGAATGCCACGGCTAATCGGAACCGCCACGTTTGGAACCGATCAATCCGGGCCTTCGCAGCAACAGGTTCAAAGGGCCACAGGCCACGGTTCGGAATGCCGCCACAACTTGGTTACGGGGCCACGATCAGAGCCCCTCCTCGAGCGATCTTGGTTCATGCTCCTCACACAAATCCGTTCCTCACTCGGAGACTTCTATGGGTTACCAAGCCTCCATCCCGTGTCATCCGAATCACCAGGACCGCAGTACCCCGGGTTATACACCCTCGCCTCACCCGGCCATGCGGTTCAACAATGGGACGGCAGCCCCGCACCCAAGCCTACTTACGGGCCCCACTGAAATCCAAGTTATCCGGCTACATCGGGCTGCCTCCACCTACTTTGCCATTGAAAATCAACGGCAGCCGCAAGGTTCTATCCCTTCGCCCAAGCTCCTACTCATGCTCCCTGTGGTAACCGGCGGCCCGGGACAGGTTTTCACCTACGTCCGGATCGGCCGTTCCCTCCACCCGCCCGCCTCCGGTGGTAGCTCCTCTCTCTAGCTCGCCCACTAGCTCGAATGCCATGGTTCCACCACAAGACCCTCACTTGGCCCGGTTCATGGAACAACACAAGGAAATGAAAGCGCGTATCGCCGAACCGACCGCCAAGAAGTCCGCCTTCCGGCCTACTGCACCGGGACTCCATTGTTCCTCTCGCCCCACAAATTCGTGATGCCTAATCTGGATCTCTTTGATAGGACCGCATGTCCGAAAACCCATTTGGACACATATACTTTGGCGATGAAGGCCAAAGGGTGCACCAATCAACAGTTAGCTGACTATTTCAGTCTATCCTTGAAGTCCAGTGCCTTAAAGTGGTTCTTCCGTTTGAAACACGAAGCCGTGGCTACGTGGGACCAGATTACCAATGCCTTCACAGAGAAATATAAGGCCAACTTGGAGTGGGAAACAAATAGAGTTGACCTACAAACAACGGTGCGGCGTCACGATGAGAATGTTGGGGACTTCTACAAGCGGTGGAATCTCGAAACTCGGTGAAATGGCCATCCCTCCTTCCGAAGAGGAACAAGCTGGACATCTTCCGGTCATGCTTGAAACCACATTCGAGAGCCTCCCTCGGTCACTTCCCATACTCGGACTTACGGGCCATGGTTAACTCTGCAGCCTAAGTTTGAAAAGGCCTACAATCAAGAACTGCTGCTGCGCAGCGGATATCGAGCTCCTCCTTCAAACACTGCTCGCCTCGCCAAAGGCAAAGAAATGATTAACTATGCGGGACAGGAATGTAATAACACAACTCCTTTTGCTCCCGGAAAACCAAATAGAGCCTGGACCACGGGTCATGAATCTCGAAAACTTTGGAATGCCTCTGAATGACATCTTTAGGGGACTGGTGAAGGAAGGCTTGCTGCGGCCTTTGGAGAATTTCCAACCCAGGAATCCGAATGCTCCCGTGGATACTACAAAGTATTGTGCTTTTCATCAAGCTCACGGACACCGACCGACAACCGCTTTACTCGAAAAAGGCAATCCAGGGCTAATAGAGCAAGGAAAATTGGAAGGCCCGAAGGACCTAATACGGTCAAAAATCCTGCGCCAAGGAACCATAATCGAGTGAATATGATTGAATGCGGAGAATCTTCGCATGCCCAGGAAGATGCCGAGGAAGGTCCCCAAATACCCGTGGCCAACCTCGTCGAGGATCCTGAATTCGGATTCCCCCTCAGCCTTGAGGATATCGAACGAATCAACCCATCTTGGTCTCATGTCAGAGACTCCTTGCAAGAATGCGAAGCCCGCTATCTCTCGGATGAAGGGAAGGCCAATACTGAAGAGCTGGGGCTGTTCCGGTCAAAACATGAGAGAACCATTTACACAAGATGGTTAGAACAGTCAAGAAGAATTGAACAAGAAAGCTTCAGGCGGGCGCCTGTACTGGGCTTATCAGCAAAGAAGCCGAAGAGCATCTGGAGCTAGTACACTTCTGCAAGTTGGCTTTGGGAAAGGCTGAATATGATCCCGAGAACAGCAAAGAATCGGAAGAGGAGGACTCCTTCTACATTCTACCTGGTGTCAAATACGTGCCACCCCCTCTCACTCTTCCCCCACAGTTTCTGGGAGGAGAAGCTGAGTCGCATCTATCACTTCCGGGAATGGGAGCATATGACAATTTCTGCGGCTGCACGCACCCATATTCCCCTAGCAGGTTTGATCGGCGTTCCCTCTCCGCCGAAATCCCGGTAGTATGGGAAGATGATTCCGATGACAGCGACGACGATGATGATGACGAGAGCGAAGAGTCAACTGAGGCCCCAGATTCGAAAACAATCTGGAATAATCATGCCAGAAATGAGCCCATGGGAGCCAGGCACAATGGTTGGTTGTCAGCAAGCGACGACGAAGACACTTCGGAAGACGAATATGAAACCGAGGACATGAAGGCCATGAAGTTTCCTGGATCTGAGCACGTGGATGTCTTAGAATTCAACACTGTCTACCATGCTTTGGGGAAAGGGTTTTCAGGCGTCCGATCTAGGCTGATAGTCGAAGATCTGATAGAGAGAGGGAAACTAACTCCCATCTGCCCAAATGAGAAAATAACCATGGTTAGATCAAATCCACCCCAGAACAAAGTAACACTCCTTGTCAGGGTTACCCAAGAAGAGGTCACCTTCCCCGAATGTATGTCAGCTTTCAGTGAAGTCCTAGAAACTGGCATGATACCGGATGCTCCTCCCACACAGAATGCTATAATCATCTCCAACTCGAGTATTACGTAAAGGAACCGTAATGGCTGCACTATACCGGGGATGAAATCGAAAAGCCGCCGAGCCCCGACAATAGCGACTCTTGTTGTATGATAACTATGAGCAAGGCAGGCTATGGGAGCGAATCGGAAGACGCCCTAGCTATGTGGGTCATACAGGGGGCAACAACACAACCCTGCACCAAAAGCTCGTGACTTGGGAAGCGGTTATAAGGGCTGCCCAGGAAGGAGCAGCACGGCTCGGCCCCTCACCGTTGCTAGACTCGTCGTAACCATTGGCCGATAGCCAAAAGGGCTCCCCGTTGACCTTAGCAGCATTGAAGAAATCCAGTCAAGAGACAACGGAGGAGGAAGTTAACCTGTTGACCCGATCCGGACAGATCTTCCAAGGGAATCCCAAGGCAGATAAAAGGCCACGGATCAAGCAACGAAAGAAGATCGCCGCCCCTATGCTAAGGCAGTGAAACCTGCACTCGAAAAAGAGGATCCCGTGCTCACCCGGTTGAAGCAAACACAAAGCCAACATTTCCCTCTCGGTCTCTACTCACTTCGTCCTATCCCCATAAGCCGAAGCCGGAAGAAAGCCCGGCTCGCACTCTAGTGCCTATTGATGCTACTCTTGATGATGTGGTACGGTAATTGGAAACATCCATTACGGGAATATAATCACTTTCACGTATCTCGACCTCCCTCAATTTGGGGCCGATCATAACGAGCCTCTCTTCATCACACCAGTTGGATGAACGACGCCTCCCTCGGGTCCTGGTTGATAATGGGTCCGGAATGAACATTCTTCCGGCAAAGATCATGAGCCTCGCTTGATATCAAGACTACGGACTTGAAGCCTTCTTCCTCACGCCAAAGCTTACGACTCAACATCTCGAGCGCCTTTGGAGTCGCTACCTTGGACCTCTGGTTTGGACAGAAATTGATACCCGTGGAATTCCAGGTTATTGACATCCCGATTACTTTTAATGCCTTATTGGGAAGACCTTGGCTGCATCAGGTCAAGGGGGTCGCCTCAAGCCTCCACCAGTGTGTGAAATTCGTCTCGAATGGGGATTTGACAACCATTTACGGAGATTTAGTCACTTTAGAGGGCATAGATACGGGTGGAATACCTATTGAAATCAAACATGACGAGGAAGGTCTTATGCTAACGGGCTTCACGGCCGAGCCTCCCAAGGCCCAAGTGTGCAACATAGATCGACGGTCACTCGGGATAAAATCCCACCGGTCTTGAAAATGATGAGAAAAATGAGCTATCTACCCGGCCTCGGCCCTGGGAAACACCAACAAGGAACTCATAAACTCATCGAGGTGAAAGGAAAGAATACTCGCCACGGCACGGGATATGAGGCCTCCTCGGTGGACCGCAAAAGGAAAAAGATTTGAAGGCTGCCACGGGAAGGGTCCGGTCGACGATCCTAAATCTCTCCCCTTGATCCTAATTTGGTGACTACTTTGTAAAGGGTCCCACACAACCGGGTAACATCACAGAGCCCACTCCTACTGAAGGGTGGCTGAAGCTACAGGATAGCCTCAACAAGTTCAGGGGAGCCAAAGCTAACCCGGTCCGTAGAATGTTCCTGGATCTACCCAAGATACCCGGGGCTACCACTACCATGAAGAGTGAGTACACTTTCAAAGGCATGCCAAGCCTGGTGGAACAGTTCGAGAAGCTCACAACCACAATTCCTACTGCCCAGGAAGGTCCGAAATCTGAGTTTGAATTGACCATGCCGAAAGCCAAAGCCACAGAAGTCTTTTCAGATGATTGGGATGGTCCGATCATGCAACAGTTGTTCGGGGAAGAGATCCAGGTGCCGGACCCGATTGACTTCAGCTCGATCAAAGAAATGGTAGCAATGATCGAGGGAGGAGAACGAAACGAGATGCCCCGAGTCATGAGATCACTGACAGCAATGCCGCTAAAGAATCGGGAAACTCTCTCAGGCCCGTTCGCGACCAAAGAAGAAATGATCAACAAGCCTGGATTGGTCCCCCATCCCTTTGCGTCAACCTAGGAAGAGTCCTCCGAGTCTCTCATTGTTAAGGTCGAGTCTCTAGTTTCGTCCGATGGCCTTACGCCTAAAAAACTACGAGTCTGTAGCAAATGCTGTACTTCCTTTTCGTTCCTAATGAAATGACGAACCTTTCTGAGTATCCCTTGATTGCCACTTTATCTAATGATAAATTAATAACTAAAAAAATTTTTTTTTTAATAATAATTCATTAGATAAAGAAGTAGACACATTAAACAAAAAAAAATCAAACAAAAAAAAAATCTTTAAGCAGGTTGTCCGGAAAGAGGAAAGTCGAGCCCAAGCTGCCGAAGAGATTTTGACGAGTTTGAATCTGGGAACTGCGGAAGAGCCTAAAGAGACGCAGATTGGTGATTTCTTCGAAGGAACTGGAAAGGATGCCTTACAAAATCCTACAAAATCCTCAAAGAAAGTAGCCCTCTTCATCAAAGAGAACATCATATGCAGATACGGGTTGCCAGCCGAAATCATTTCAGATAATGGATCCCACTTCGAAGGGGAATGCGACAGCCAGCCGGTGTAATCTGAATAACCCGTCACAAGTCATCTCCTTACGGGCCCCAAACCAACGGAGCCGTCGAAGCGGCAAACAAGACTCTGGAAAATATCATCCGGAAAATGGCTGTCCAAGGCGGAGATTGGCCCGAGAAGTTACACTGGCACTGCGGGGCTACAGACATCGGTCGAACGGCAAGCGGGGAAACACCGTTTGCCCTCACATACGGAATGGAAGTCGTACTCCCAATCGAGCTAGAGATCCCCTCGCTCCGTATACTGCTGGAAAGTCAGATCAACGAGGTCGAATGGCTCCAGAGTCGCCATGACGAATTGGTCCTGCTAGATGAGCGACGATTGAAAGCCATGGGACACATCCGAGCCTACCAAGGAAGAATGGCCAGAGCCTTCGACAAGAAAGTAAAGCATCGGAAGATCCGAGAAGGGGATCTCGTTTTGAAAGAAAAGCCCCCAGTCCGTATCAACCCCCTCGGCAAATGGGAGCCTGTATGGGTCGGGCCATACGTCGTCCAGAAGATCTTCTCCGGAGGAGCCATGCAACTTGCAGACCTCGACGGGAATCCCTTTGTACACCCAGTGAATGGTGACAAGCTGCGCAGATACTACGCGTAAAAAAAAAAAAAGGAGTGCTAAAAGAGCAATACCCAACTAGGTTGAAAACCCGAAAAGGGCGACCTAGGTAAAAAACAGGGTTGCACCAAAAAAAAAAAAAAAAAAAAAAAGACAAAAAAAAACAAAAAAAAACAAAAAAAAAATCAGGTTGAACTACGAAGACCTGAGCTCCTCAAAATGAGGGAAACGTAGGCAGCCGGAAACGGTTCGGTCTAAAACACAAATAAAAGTCATACTCTGACATCAATACAATCAATCAGACCATGAAAGCGTCTCGAAAAACTCTGAAGCAATTCAAATATTCATTACAAGTTAAAAACTTTTTGATGAGTCTAAGCCCGATTCATTCCTACAACTGGCAACCTGCTAAAAGAAATTAAGATACATAATCAAACTAATGTGTACGCCATGACAAGAAAGGGATACTCGGAAACCTCGTAGTCACTCCAGGCCACTCGAACCGGCCTCTCCCCTCTTCTTCCCCCTTCGAGTCTTCTTCTTCGAACCGGGAAAAATATCGGTCTTCCTCCTACCGAGCTCAGGTATAGGAACAGGATCTATCAGACCAGCCTCTGTCAGGGCCTTAGTAGCCCTAATGTCATCTCTCATCTCCTGTAGCCTAGCTGGTAGCATAGGAGTCCTCCTCTCCTGCCTCTTGACATAAGCCTCATAGTCGGTCACAGCGTCTCTGCTCCTGTCATGAGGATTGGCCCTCGCCTCGGCCCTCCTCCTCGCAGAAATTGTCAGGTCCTCCGCACCCACAATGGCCTCACGCCGCCTCAAAATAGCCATCTGAGTCTCTCCTAAATGCCTCTCGTACCAATCCAGGTACCAAGTGGTCAGAAACACCGGTCTCGGACGCCTGAGGATAACCCGAGGAGGAAAGACGTCATACCTCCATGCTCGGGAAAGAAAGGAAAACACCGAAGGATCATCCATAGAAACAGGAGCCACCACCCTGGTGGCTATATCATCAAAGTCCTCCAAAGGAACCTGCTCCAAGCCGAACTGTCTCAGAACCAAGGACGGAATATAGAAGCTGGACTGAGAAAGCCAGGAAGCATAACCACATGAGACCCGTCTGAAACACTCGCAAGTCTCCACCGCCAACAAGGCACCGACCATCGATATCTTACGTCCGGCGACCAGCCATCCAACGCTCCCATGAGCCACGATCATCGAAATCCACGAACCCCCTCCTGGCAAATGTCCAAGGCTTGATCATGTCAGGAGTTTCCCGAAGAATCCCCAAGCACTCCATCAGCCACAGGGTCAAGAGGAACGGGCTGCCCCCGTGCATATATCGCTTCCCAGTAGCCGGCCTATCGAGAGCATGGAAAGTCTCCCCCAGGATCAGAGGTACAACATCTCTGCCCAAGCGACAATGAACGACTACATCCAGCAGAGACCGATGACAGATCCCAAAAGGATAGACCATGAACAAGGTCCCGAACATGCAAAGTGCAAAGGCATCCCAATAGGCATCGTCAAGCAAACCTAAGCCCCTAAACCTATCAGGGAGACCGGAAATATCAAAATGATCGGGACCACGAATCATACCCTGCGCTTCCCCCGGGGAAAGATGAAGGAGGACGCACAATCTGTCAACAAAAGAAGCCCCTCCGGGCAAAGGAACCGCTATCTCTTCCACCTCCGGACCTCCAAGCAAGGCCCGAAATTCTTCAACGGTTGGGACCATCTCGTTGAAGGAAAGGCAAAAGACATGCCTTCTAGTATCCGAAAATGAGGAAGAAGCCCTCAAAAGACCGTAATCCAGAACCAATTCCTTGAGAGACCATAAGCACCTCACCTTGTACCTTTCTTCAAAGAAGGACCTCCTCTCATGCATAATCTCCCGGGACCAATCCTTGAACTTGTTGAAGAATGACATTTGGGATTCTTGGGACAATTTTGATGGAGCTTTTCTAAGGTTTTCCATGGATTTTCTCTCTTTCTCCCCGAAAATGGCTGTTTGGACTGGAGGTTGAAGAGGATATTTGAATTTGAAATAAAGTGAGACCAGATCTGTAGCAAAATTAAAGGACAATGTCAGATGCAGTCCCCATCCGCATGGATATGTTTGCTTTCCATCAGAAAAATCTGCAACAGTCCAAGCTGCTACACCAAAAGAGGAATATTCCGTCCCGGTTGCTCGGAACCTGTGCAAAAACCTCCCCAAATCAGTCCATATACCAAACACTAACACCCTTGCCAAAAAAAAAGAACCAAGGCTCATGCAGCATTGCATTCATACTGCATTGCATTCATAAAAAAATAAAATCCTAAATTATTACATTCCAAAAAGGGAGTGTACAAAAAAAAGAAAAAAAATCAAAAAAAGTAGGTAACAATAATCCTAAATTATTGCATCAAAAAAAAAAATGTGCATAAGCTGTACAAATCTCAATCCCAGTCATAAATCTCAAAATCTCAGAAAATCAGTCTAAAAAAAAAAGGGGTAATCAATCAGAATTCCTAGCGCCTGACGTCTGTCCCCGATCCCTCTTGCGGCTCGGGCCCGCCTCCTCAGGAGCCCCTGAAGATCTCGGGCTCGAGAATCGTCCTCGTCTCCCGGAAAGAGGCTCGTCGGGACCAACCGGCACGCTACGATAGGGCAAGCGAGATCTCGCGAAAAAAATCATATCCGAATGTGAAGGCGTCGGACTCTGGACGTACGAAGACGACCCACCATGCCAACGTGTCCCCGCCCGTATGGATCCCTAGAATGACGTGATCCAAAGCGGCACCGCGCGGGGATCAATGAGAGGAGACAGAGGAGTCTCGAAGAAGTCTACGAACGAATAGGGAAGCCTCCCGCCGACGGGCGCCGGCCGTGGTCGCCTCGCTCTAGCACGAGGAGCCCCGCAAGCGACCATCCTCCCGATAAATCTCTTAGCTCCGATCACTTGCTTCGTCAGCTTCTCGACGACCACCTCCGAAAACTGCACAAAAGCAAAAGCGTCAGAAACAGTTGAAGCGAAAAAATGATGACAGGAAAGAAAAGAAAAGACAAAAGCAAAAAAAAAGGGGAAAAGGTGAAGCCATACCTTCATACCCGGACGAGGCCAGAAAGCTCGTGGAAGCCGCTCAGGCTGAGGGATCTGCACCCTCAATCGGACCCCATCCTGGACATACGAAAAATCCGTGCGAGGGTACCGCGGGATCCCAAGCCCCTCTCTATCCGTAACACAGGGCATCCTCGGCCTCCTCAAAACAAATACGGGTACGGCTCAATCGCCACAAATGCCGAGAAGTCTTTGGCGGCTCGGTAATCATCCCAGTCACAGATCTGTCACTCGGGTGCATCATATCGGCGGGAGGCTCCACCGGTGTCCTCAAAGGCGAGTTCACGCCATGCCGGCGCGTCACCCTCTCTCCCGGATAATAGGCATCGCAGTCGGACCTCTCGAGAATCCTCCGCACGGTCCAAATCTCGGCGCCCTTCGGCTGCGCCACCTCGAAACGATCCTGGGGATAAAATATCATCCTCTCATCCATCTCGGCCTCCGTCAAAGGAAGGCAATCCGCGTATTCGAGAGTCGTACGCCCCCTGGAGCTTATCTTCTCCCGGGCATGCTTGGACCAAGAGCGCATGGCCGGATACGCCCGACGTACTCCGGCCGTTGTCGCCACATCGTGACGTGGAAAAATTCCAACGCCCATACTGCGAAAGGTAAAAATCCAATCAATCCGGTGCAAAAGAAAAGTGTGTGCTCAAGAAAAAAAAAAGGGAAAGCAAAAAGAGAGCTTATACCTCCAGGCAAACTCAAAGCAAGACAAGGAGCTCACAGCCTTCCCATTTGTACCTATCGAGAGCAAAGTAAAGCTCGCGGCCCCGGCTTCTCCCAGAGACGTCTCCAGCCATCTCCATGTCCTCCAAGGACCTCGGCAAGGCAAAGACTCGTCCCCTCAAAGCATGTCCAAAAAGGGTGCTCGAAAAAGCAAACCACAAAAAGGCCACGGCAATCGATCGGCGCCTATCCTCTCCTCCCGGCCTCGTAGCTCACAATGGTCTCCACAATCTTCCCGTAGACCACCGCATACTCCATCCCCATCCCCTTTTTGGGAATAGGGGAAAATCCCGAAGAGCACGCAGATCCGCATCGGCTAGCCGTCCCGCCACTCAATGCTGCGTCCATTAAAGGACAAACCCGTGATCGCAGCGTAGTCAGAAGGCGTAACCGTAGCCTATCCCCAAAAGAAGTGAAACGTGTGGGTCGCATCCCACCAATGCTGCGCCAAAGCAAACATCAAGCCTTTGCTCTTAGGGAACTTGACCAATCCCCTTAAGCACTCAACAAACTCCCAAAGCCCGGTCTCAACGACAATCTGTCTCGGACTCGGCAAAGCTCCTCGGCCCGCATTCGGAAGCCGGTCCCACAAGTCAACTACAGACTCCACCGATCCTCGAGTCTTCATCTTGTTCAGCTGCTCCGTAACGTAGTTGTTTCCACCCTGCAATAAAACCAAAAAAAAAAAGAAAATGTCAAAAAAAAAATTGCATTTGCATTTGCACGAAAAAAAAAGGGCATACATATGCATCATGAAATTTCAAAGAAAATTCGACAGCATAACAGCATACAATGAGCATAGTCCCATTTTTTCTCGCACAAAAAAAAAAGAACAGTTTTCAGCAAATCCCAATCAACATTCATACAAGGAGTCAACGGGAGCAAAAACTCCGTCCCATTTTCATAAAATAACATGCATCGAAAAAAAAAATGCATTCCTACGGAAGTAAAAACTCCGTCCCATTTTCATAAAATAACATGCATACATCGAAAAAAAAAATGCATTCCTACGGAAGTAAAAACTCCGTCCCATTTTCATAAAATAACATGCATTCAATCAACGGGAGGAAAAATCCGTCCCACTTTTCAAAAAAAAAAATCAAAAATCATACATCTCATGTTGGCAAAATGCCAATCCATTTCTCAAGCAAAATGCACATTTTGGAACACCAACAAATTCATTGCAACATGCAAAGCATCAAAATCAAGATTCAAAGCCAAAAACATCAATCATTCGAATTTTCAAAAAAAAAAAAATCAAAAATCACCCAAAATTCAATTTCAAGCAAAAAATCAACAAAGGGAATGAAAAGATTCGAAGTATATCGTTCGGAGACTCGGATCAGAAGCCCAATGTTGCCAAGCATCGGGGTAGGGCTCCTCCGCAATCGATTGCGAAAGAGTATAGTGCCTCCTCATCCGGACGAGCTCCAATCGTCTCTCCGCTACCGGGCCACGTCCTTGGCCTTGAAAAACACCTTCCCCGTGTTCCATTGCTTGAAAATCGAAGAAAATCGAAAGAATTTTGGAGTTCCTAGGCTATCAATGGCGGTTTTTGTAAGTACTCCAATTTGAGCTTGTTAGAATTTTCGTTAGAAAATTAACGAAAGTCATAACAATTACTAACATTCCTAACATTTCTAACTTTCCTAACAAAGTGAGGGTAGAATGGGCATTGCCAAATAAAGATAAACCAAAGAAAGCATCTTAAAAAGCAAAACAAAAGAATCAAACCATAAATAGAAATGCTGGAAACACAAAAACTGGCTGTTAATTTGGTTTTTTTTTGAATTTTTATTCTTCCTGTCCAAAGCTGGAGCTGTAATTAATGAACAGTGCACGCTGCACTTCTCATCCGCGCGGACATGTATGTAAATTTCAGGGGCCTATAAATTGAACCCTCCTCTCTCAGTTTACACAACACATTTTGACACAGCAACGAAGTTCTGGCGAAATATAGAGAGAAAACAGTGGGAATCCTTTGATTGCCACCATTTTCTCTTGAATATTTCCCAATCCACTCCAAACATTCTCAAATCACTCTTAAACACACCAAGCTCAAGCTTGAAACACTACCCAAGAGGAAGATTAGGGAGAAAACATGGAGGACTTAAGTGTTATCCACTTGTTTTCTCTTTGATCAACTCTATCATCAAACCCTAAACACATTCAAGCCTTGAATCCACCCAAACACAAATCCAAACACCAAATCTTGATACTCCTCAAGTCAAAACACCAAATCTTGATACTCCTCAAGTCAAATTCCAAGCCTAGGAAGATAGGGTGTCACCATTGGTAAAGCCCTCCTTCTCAAAACCCTAAAATTCTCTTTTAACTTCTTGTTCATCTTGTTCTTCTTACTTGGGTCTTTTTGATGTCTATTTTAACTTAAGTTTTGACCCAAGATGGTCATCTTGAAGTTCATCTTCATGAATGACCATCTCAAATGGTCCACATTTTAGATCTCTAGTTGATTTTTCTCTTAAATTTCATTTCTACAAAACATCCCCTTTCCCTTTGCAAAGGACATGTTTCAAACCCATAAATTCCCCAAGGATGACTTGAATATGATAACCACTTAACAAAAAGTAGTGGTATCAAGTCTAGGGATGAAAATGGGGTGAACATAGATGCAAATCCCCCAAAAATCACATTTTCCCTCAAGAACATCTTGCTGTCCAGTAGCATTGTTCTGAGACCTCAGTCCATTTTCCTATTTTTTGGACCCAGTAAAACTTGGAATTGGACGTTGACTACAAAACACTTTTTGTAGCCAACATCTAGATATTTCCAAACATATTTTTATTTTATTTTTTGGGTTAGTGAAACTCCTCTTTTCAATTTTTCTTTTAGAGGCCAGTTCATCAGCTTCTGGAAATCCAGATTTCACATCTGAGATTTCCAGAAGATTTTGACCCCTCAAATTACTTCCAAAATGGAAAGTTTCTTTGCAGAAACCCTATTTTGGGTGTTTTAAACAACTTTCATTCTCGGACTTTCCCCAGATTCTGAGGTTTTGAAGCCTTTAAGTCCATTTCAAAGTCAAGGGTCAACTGCCTTCTTTCATTCTGGCAGAATTGCTTTTCAAATCCAAAAATCTTTTGAGTGCCAAGACTCAACCCAAAAATCACCCAAAAAATCATGGGATCAGTTTAAAGCCTTGAAAAGAGCTCCCAATTTTTACTTACCCCAGTTTCAACTTATTTTGGCCAAAACACACACACACACACACACACAAATGATTTTCAGCTTGGAAGACTCGTTTTTACGAGGCGCGTCGGGTGCACACTAACGTCCTTCCCGACGCGTAACATGACCTCCGAACCTAAATCTCTTATCTCGGGCTTTTTTCAAAGTTTTGGCCCTTAAAACAAAAATGGCGTGGCGACTCCGTTTGATTTCAAAAATCGGGTACATCACAGTGGCGACTCCGCTGGGGACTAAGCTTTTTTAATAAAAAAAAGGGTATTCGGTATATTGGTGGAAACCACTAAATTTCCCGTTATCGCCTCCTAACACGAGTCGGGGATAAATTGTGGTCTAACAATCCCACGTACCGGTATCACCGTTTTCAAAAAAAAAAAGCTTTTGAGGGTCAAGCTTCCGTCCCGGCTTTGAAAATCATTTTTGTGTGTGTGTTGATTTTTGCACAGTTTTCATGTTGTTTTGGCCGCCTCGGAGAAAGTCAAAATTTTGACTGTCGGAATAATGTCCCTAACTGTCGGAATTTTCGTGCTTATGTGCTCATCAAAAAAAAAAGATCAAATCAAAAAAAAAAAAAAGGGAAAATTTCAAAAAAAAAAAATCATGCATCATATTTTTTAAGACACATAAAAAAATTTCTATTTTACTCAGAAAAAGAATATAGACTGCTTGCACACTACGCGCACGTGACCGTACACTGCACACTACGTCCTTAACCCGGGGAAATCCTTGTCGCGGTCCGTTTGGTCTTATTACGCCTCTCGGATGAGCACAGGACTACCCAAACATCCCATGGAGTCTCGTGTCGACCATGCACTTGTCCGTGACACACTTTGTCCGAGACCCGGTTGGTTTTAGTCCGGTGCGTGTCATGCCCTGTCCGTGTATAGACCTTTCCTTTCAAGCCTTTGTCGGCATACCGACTCAATATCTTTCGGGTCCCTAATCGGTCGAAGTTACGCCGGTTTTCCGCCGCGAGACTTTGACCAAGATATTGACCGCGCCTTGACTTCGGCTCGGCGCACAAATTATACATCGACTCCCGACATTGACACCGAGTCATCAAGGATTAATGACTATTCCATGCCTAATTACGGCTTAAGCGACGACAAGTCAAGATCAATCGTGGACGCTTATCGGTCCAAATCATGCCGACTTTTCGTCGAGCCCTCGGACATGATCTTGACTTTTGACGTCGCCTTTGTCCGTAATTTACATCGAATGCTCGTTAAGACTCGATTACCCGCCGACTTTTAGAATCGTTTTCTTTCGGTCGGTGGGACCCGCTTGCCCTATAGGACCCTCGCCCGGGCATCCACCTGGGAGGTCGAAATACGGGTGGAATACGAGGGGCTTATAGACGTAGTGACGGGGCCCACCGATCCAGAATCGAGTAGTTTGCAAAAAAAAAGAGCAATCTTTTCCAACCGATTAGGTTAATAAAACGTGTTTTAAGTAAACATGAACAAATAATTGCATGTTGCACGAGCCTTGAGCCCAAACACCTACCCACCTTCAATTTCCGCCATCTGAACCCTCGTGTCTCTCCCCCGCAGCTCCGCACAAAGCTTGGTTTCGGGCACCGGGTCACCGTTTGATCGGTTGGGAAGAGTCAAGCGCATCGTCGCCTTCGTCGTTTGTTTCAACTCCGGGTTTCGAGAATGTGCGCATCGGTGGTAACGATGGGGACAACGTCACTCCGCCTCCCGGACTCCTCGCACGTAACGGCAATGGAATCGGTTAGCGAGAACGTATGAGAGTGCGACAGAAGCACACTGGTGAATAGCCTTATCGAGGCTATTAAGAGCCGGGTCCAGTGCCGCGCCTCAACCCGAGATGGCACCTTCCTTTGTGGAAGAAGAGGAAGACCTCAACCCCACTCTTGGTCGGCCCGACTACTCAGGATGCCACCACCGGCCTCCCACGGTACTACCACCGAGAATCCATGCTTCTCGACCTCTGGGTCGGCCCGGCTCCCAAATGCACCACTTTGGATCCCCGCGGCCAGACGAGACGAGGCCAATTCCCGGTCCCTCGGTGGGGACAAAATCGCACGGAATATCTTCTCATGCTTGGGGCTACCCGGAATGCCACGGCAAATGGGGATCCCACCTCGGTTCGGGACCAATCAATCCGGACCTTCACAAAGAACGGTTTGGGATACCACCCCGGTTTGGTTCGGCAACAATCGGGAGTCCCACCTCGAGAATGGTACTAGCTCGCTCCTCACATAGCTCTCACAAATCCATTTCTCACTCGGACTTCTATGGGTTATCAAGCCTCCATCCCGGTGTCATCCGAATCACCAGACCGCATGATATCCCCGGTTACACACCTTTCGCCACAGGCGGCCATGCAATTCAACAATCCAGACAAAGCAGGCCCACACTCAAGCCTACTTATGGGCCTCACTCCGAAATCCGAGCTATCCGGCTACCTCAGCCCGCCTCGCCTTCCTCGCCAATGGAAAGCCAACAAAGAAGTCAGCTGGGTTTTATCCTTTGCCCAAGCTCCTACCTACACTCCCGGGGTAATTTGGGCCAAGGACGAGGTTTTCACCTATGCCCGAATATGGTATCCCTTCCACCAATGTGCCGCCGCTGGTAACTCCTCTCTTCAGCTCGCCCACTTTGGTTTGAACGCTATGGCTCCACCTTTGGATCCCCAATTGGCTTGGTTTATGGAGCAACACAAGGAAATGAAAGCACGATTGCTGAATTGACCGCCAAAAAGAACACCGCTCTTCGGCCTACAGATCCCGACTCGATTGTTCCCCGCCTCACAAGTTTGTGATGCCCACTCTGGAATTGTTTGACGGGAGTGCATGCCCTAAAACTCACTTGGACACCTATACTTTGGCAATGAAGGCTAAGGGATGCACAAACCGGCGGTTGGCCGATTACTTTAGTCTCTCTTTGAAGTCGGGGGCTTTGAAATGGTTTTTCCGATTGCGGCTGAAGTTAGGGCTACTTGGGAACAAATTACCGGTACTTTCACGTATAAGTACAAAGCCAACTTGGAATGGGAGACAAACAGAGTTGACACGCAAACAACGATGCAGCGCCACTAATGAGAATATTGGGGATTTCTATAAGAGATGGAACTTAAAGCTCGGTGAAATGGCCATTCCTCCTCTCGACGAGGAGCGGTTAGAAATCTTTCGGTCATGCTTGAAGCCGCATTTGAGAGCTTCCCTCGGCCACTTCCCCTACGGCGACTTGCGTGCAATGGTTAATTCCGGGGCTAAGTTTGAAAAGGCTTACAATCCGCAGCCGACCGCTGCACTCGCCACAGAATATCGGGCTCCTCCCTCCAAAACTACTCTCACTTTCGCTAAAGGCAAAGAGGCGATCGGCTACGCGGGACGGGGCTGTAACAATGCCACTTCCTTTGTTCCCAAGAAGCACGATGCATCCAGATCCCGACTCCAAGACTTGAGAAACTTTGGGATGCCTTTGAGTGATATCTTCAGAGGTTTGGTGAGAGAAAGGTTTGCTCCGGCCTTTGGAAAATTATCGGCCTAGAAACCCCAACGCTCCTTTGGATACCTCCAAGCATTGTGCCTTTCATCGGTACCACGGGCACCTCGACGGATGATTGCGTCCCCGAAAAAGGCCATCCAAGGGTTGATTGAGCAAGGGAGGTTAGAGATGCTCGAAGGACCTAATACTATCAATAACCCGCTCCCTAACAACATGAGTGTCAACATGATCGAAGTTTGGTGGATCAAGCCTTGTGGGCACAATGGAGTTTGACTCGTCCCTTTGCAAGGTCAATGAACCGGTCATCGCGAGTAATGAAGATGGTTGGATTGAGCAAAAAGTTGCCAAGGAAATCCCGATGGAAAGGTCTGCAATAGCTCTGTCTCCGGCGTCGAAGAATAGATGCATGGTTCAACAAAGCAAGAGCGGCTAGGCGGGGGCTACCTATCTTTAAAATAGTCTTTTGAGTCAACCTTCGTAGGTTCTAGTACTTTTCTTTCACCTAAGTCCTTCTGGACATTTGTCGTTGTAGTCCATTTTGGACATAGTGGTTAAGTGTCTAATTTTTAATATAAGTCTTTTTTCTTCTCTTGCTAGACTCGAGACATCACTTGCGCACCCACGTTACACTTAATTGAAATGGTTTTATACAAAATGATCACTTGCATTGCTCAACCACTAATTCTTCGAAAATGATTAATATTTAAACTAATCGAGTGAGAAAATCAATTGATATCCTTCCCAAATTGGGGCTTACCAATTCCCCATCTTGCATCTCATATGCTCACATCCCTTTCATCATCATCATCTCGTTGCTCGATGAATTTGCATGGATCTTTTCTCATATAAAGCTTAAGCAAGCAATGAAGACTTAATCTCGTTTAGGTCATCCAGTAGGGATTGCGGTTGAAACCTTTCACCCATAGGAAAGCCATTACCTCACCCTTACTAAACACTACCCTCTCATTTCAAAATCGGCGTGTTTTGAAACCCGGTTTAGCCATCATTTTTGCTCCATGCGAGAGAAAGTCCAAGAGAGCTCCGAGAAGTTAGCTTCGAGAATCGGCGATGCGCAAATTATCTCAAGCCATGAAGGAAGGACAAAGATAATCCCCAACTCCTCAGGAAGCTTTCCAAGTCAAAAAAAAAAAAAAAAAAAAAAAAAAAAAAAAAAAAAAAAAAAAACAAAAAAAAGAAACAAAAAAAAAAAGAAGGATTTTAAAATCCTCACAATCTCGGATATAATTCCAAGCTCCTCAGGAAGCCTTCCAAAAAAAAAAAAAAGAAGAAGAACTCAAAAGTCCCCGACATCTCAAGAAGCTCTCCAATGATCGAAAAGGAGCCTGAATTCTCGCAAGATCGCAAAAAGTTGTCAGTCGCTCGGACTTCCTCTTATCATTACCTTAAACCAATCCCAAGCCATCCTCTCAATTTTAGAGGATACTCCCATCACCATTACCCTTGCCCTTGGCCATGTCAAAATCTGACCTCTCATTCTTGGAGGCAATCAATCTTCCTCGCCATAGATTTCCCAAACACATCCCCGCGAGCCAACCTCTCATCTTTAGAGGTTCGGTCGGTAAAGGCCTAGCCGACCTCTCATCTCAAGAGGTCATAATCTCCCAAATCACCCGATAGCCGATCGAAGCCGGAAACCCAACTACGGTCCCCTACGGATAGCGGTTTCATTCTAATATCCTCGATGTCAGGATCAAATTAATGCTTCATTGCTTGCTTAAATTGGAATCTAATCCATCTTGGTCCAAAATTACCAATCAAAGATTGTGCAAATTCAACCCTTCCCTTCATGTGAGCATATTTCATTTCTCCTCACAAACACTTGCCGTGGATGTCCCACTGGGGCTTCGCATCCGTGTCTTTCATGGACACTCTAAGGGGATATGTTATTCAATCCTCAAAATCCCCAAAGGTCCTCAGACCCTCGAATTTCAACATTCGTTCTCTTTTCATTCGGGATAGGCCCGAACTACGGCGACCTGAGCTCCTCAAAATGAGGGGAACGTAGGCAACCAGAAATGGTCCGGTCGAAATCACAAACAAATCTCAAAAAAGAAAAAAAATCCGGTCTCATCAGGGATCGTCCCTATACACTTTCCGAGCTTGATCCTCGATATCAGTTGGTTTTCTCCTTGTGATTAATCAAAATATTTGTTCATATCAGATTTAGGAGTTGAATAACCAGAACATTAACAAAGGGTTTTAAGCAGCCTTGTGATCATCATGAATAAGACAAGTTTTCAAGTGTCTCGACAAGTCTTCTCTCTCTCCATTATAGGGAAATAGAGCCAAACACTGTCTTTCTGTCTGCAGGGGCTTCCATACACTTTTCCACACCTTGTAACGCTTATACTCTCTCAAAAGAGTCAAACCTAAAGCGAGTGTGTATACACAAAATCGGGATTCATTCCCACTTTTCAAAAGATGTGCCCCTGCACGTAAACGTTTCGAGTCTTGTCCGATGGCGGTTGACTAAGATTTGAAAAGATGGGTACCCCTCGGCCACATAATGACTCTGCCGCAACAAGATCGCTTTCTGAATTTCTTCACGCCGGGGCTTGCTAAGCGGTTCTCCCGTGTTCTCTGTATCGGCTCTTCAAGCCGGGGCTTCCATAGTCATCCTTGGGTCCACATTGCGTTCTTCACTACGAGATAGATTCGCCAAGTCACTTCTTCAAAATCCGGGCTTTGCCTACTCAGATCCGGGGCTTTGTCAAGACGGTCTTTTGGACCCGAATTTTATCAAGAAAGAATTTCAGCTTGAACTTGGTACACGGCGGCCTCAGTAGCATCGGAATTCAAGATCGGGGTTTCTCCCGGCATTAGCAATTCCATCAAATCATTCTCCGGATAAGGTTTTCGGCCGAGGTCACAGCTCACCCAAATGAAAGAAGCTTCACTCATATCAACGTGCCCTAGAGCCTGTCAGCATCAACTTCAAATGACCAAGATTGAGAGGGAAACTGTCAACCAAGACCCGGGATCCGAATCCAATCTCATCAAAATTGAGGTCCATGTGATATCGCGACAAAACCTCACCAACAACCATTTGTTTAAATCGCGATCAAGGGTTCTCATCCCCCACATGCTCAAAATGCTGTTCCAAACGGTCTCCGAGACACATACATCACCATGCATCCCCACAAAAATCTCCCAAGGGCTCATGTAGCATGCACAAAACTTGAATCAATAGGAAAAATCCTAAGTGATTGAAGATCATAACTTCCCTGCCAAAAGCTTAGGCTAAGTGCACCTTCAAAAGCAAGTAAATGCATCATCTCGCGAACATATGCAGTGATACTCTCACAATCATTTTTAGCTCTAGGCATGCATCTGTCATCATGAATGTCATATATGCATCTTCCTCTTCACTAACGAATGCGGGAATTCAAACGTGAAATCAAATCCCCATTTTTTCGGCAAGTAGCGATGATCTTCACCAAAGACGACCTCCAATGAATGAAGACGCCCTCCAACATCTACGGTTTGGCAAAGACAAGCTCCGGCTCGCAACTTGCTAAAGACGACCTCCAATGTCCACAAATGGATGAAAACAAACCCCCAATGAAGACCACCTCCAGTGTCTACAATTCGGTCAGAGACGCCAAGTTCTCGAATACAATTCGGTCAGAGACGTCAAGTTCTCAAATACAGTTCGGTCAGGGACGCCAAGTTCTCAAATGCAAATCAAATGCCAGTTGGTCAGAGACGCCAAGTTCTCACATACAAATCGGTCAGAGACGCCAAGTTCTCCAATACAAATCGGTCAGGGACGCCAAGTTCTCAAATACAAATCGGTCAGAGACGCCAAGTTCTCCAAGGCAAGAAGGTCAGAGACGCCAAGCTCTCCAATACAATGCGGTCAGAGACACCAAGTTCTCAAAAGCAAGAAGTCCCAATGTGAATACAAGCTCAACCACCTCTACAAGGTTGACGATCACCGGCCAGATGCGGACTCAACCAAACTCCTCCTTCGGGTCAAAAATGCCTCCAAAGACAGCAAATCGTCAGAAACCGTCCCACGAACAGCAACTTAACAACTCTTCATCAACATCAGCCGTAGCCTCAGTCCTTCCGGCAACTACAGGTAAGCACAGCACAGGTATGAAAGCATATCTTAGTCAACTACTTTTCTAAAAGAACATTATCATCAGATCATAGGGCGACTTCCCCAAAACAGTCAAAACCATAGGGCGACTTCCCAAAAATAGTCAGATCATAGGGTGACTTCCCCAAAACAGTCAAAACCATAGGGTGACTTCCCCAAAACAGTCAAAACCATAGGGCGACTTCCCAAAAATAGTCAGATCATAGGGTGACTTCCCAAAAATAGTCAAACCATAGGGCGACTTCCCAAAAATAGTCAGATCATAGGGTGACTTCCCAAAAATAGTCAAACCATAGGACGACTTCCCAAAAATAGTCAGATCATAGGGTGACTTCCCAAAAATAGTCAAACCATAGGACGACTTCCCAAAAATAGTCGAGATCATGGGTGACTTCCCAAAAATAGTCAAACCATAGGCGACTTCCCAAAAATGTCAAACCATGGCGACTTCCCAAAAATAGTCAAACCAGGCGACTTCCCAAAATAGTCGAGCCATAGGGCGACTTCCCAAAAATAGTTAAACCATAGGGCGACTTCCCTAAAATAGTCAATCCTCGGGTGACTCCCAAATACAGTCAATCTCGAGGACGACTTCCCTAAAATAGTCAATCCTCGAGTGACCCCCAGATACGATCCAATCCTTGGGTGACAAACCATGTAGCCTACCATAGGTCCATCCACTTGACCGACATTGATCACCTTTCTTCCCGATGGTTCTCGTAAGCCCGAGTCTTCCCCAGCAAGAACACCTTCAAATAGCCTCCATCAGGTACAAGACCTCAACTTAGGTTCATACTCCTGAACTAAGTTCCCATTTAGGTTCATAATCTGAACCAAATCTCAACTTAGGTTCATCCTCTGAATTAAGTCTCCATTAGGTTCATACTCTGAACCGAACCTCAACTTAGGTTTATACTCTGAACTAAGTCTCCATTAGGTTCGGACTCTGAACAGAACCTCAACTTAGGTTCATACTCCTGAACTAAGTTCCCATTTAGGTTCATACCCTCTCAAAAGAAATTCCCGAGATATAAACGTAAGACCGAGTGTCCCGAGAAAGATAACGGATCCCGTATCTTTCATCAAAATCATTCACGGCAGTCAAACGTGAGACCAATTCCCCAGACGAATACGTCTGATTTTCCCCAGCAAAGGCTAACGAAATCCCCAGCAAAGTTAACGGAATCCCAAAAGCCAACGGAATCTCGAGTAGTACTCGAACTACGAAAGGGCTTGATTCCCACTAGGGATACGTAGGTAGCCTGTCATTAGGTAGGCCCTCGACCAAACGGTCACCCTCTCCTTCGGCAGCAGACGAAGTCCACCGAAAGGCCATTTCAAATCAAGGTCCGAGGCGCCTAAAAGGCCATCATCATCAAGGTCCGAGGCACCTAAAAGGCTATCATCATCAAGGTTCGAGGCACCTAAAACGCCATCTTCAAGGTTCGAGGCACCTAAAACGCCATCTCCAAGGTTTGAGGCACCTAAGACGCTATCAAGCGATAAATCGCAATCATCCCCAGCAGAGACCAAAAATGGTCATTCCTATCCCCAGCAGAAGCGGATACCCATCGAGCCGAAAATGGTCATCTCTTATCCCCGGAGAAGTTTCTTCCCAGAACCGGCCATTTGTAGAACTCGCTTACCGGAGTTCGAGGCACCTAAAACGCCATCATCTCACAGGGTCAAAGACCCGAACTACGACTGGCTTGATTCCCACCCGGGATACGTAGGTAGCCTATCTCTAGGTTCAGCCACCCGATCACTCGATCATCCCGCCAAATATGGAGCCTTACTCTTATCGATGACCCCGCTTCCTTCGAAAGCGCCGTCGCCGAGGGGCTACTGTAAGTACTCCAATTTGAGCTTGTTAGAATTTTCGTTAGAAAATTAACGAAAGTCATAACAATTACTAACATTCCTAACATTTCTAACTTTCCTAACAAAGTGAGGGTAGAATGGGCATTGCCAAATAAAGATAAACCAAAGAAAGCATCTTAAAAAGCAAAACAAAAGAATCAAACCATAAATAGAAATGCGGAAACACAAAAACTGGCTGTTAATTTGGTTTTTTTTGAATTTTTATTCTTCCTGTCCAAAGCTGGAGCTGTAATTAATAAACAGTGCACGCTGCACTTCTCATCCGCGCGGACATGTATGTAAATTTCAGGGGCCTATAAATTGAACCCTCCTCTCTCAGTTTACAGAACACATTTTGACACAGCAACGAAGTTCTGGCGAAATATAGAGAGAAAACAGTGGGAATCCTTTGATTGCCACCATTTTCTCTTGAATATTTCCCAATCCACTCCAAACATTCTCAAATCACTCTTAAACACACCAAGCTCAAGCTTGAAACACTACTCAAGAGGAAGATTAGGGAGAAAACATGGAGGACTTAAGTGTTATCCACTTGTTTTCTCTTTGATCAACTCTATCATCAAACCCTAAACACATTCAAGCCTTGAATCCACCCAAACACAAATCCAAACACCAAATCTTGATACTCCTCAAGTCAAAACACCAAATCTTGATACTCCTCAAGTCAAATTCCAAGCCTAGGAAGATAGGGTGTCACCATTGGTAAAGCCCTCCTTCTCAAAACCCTAAAATTCTCTTTTAACTTCTTGTTCATCTTGTTCTTCTTACTTGGGTCTTTTTGATGTCTATTTTAACTTAAGTTTTGACCCAAGATGGTCATCTTGAAGTTCATCTTCATGAATGACCATCTCAAATGGTCCACATTTTAGATCTCTAGTTGATTTTTCTCTTAAATTTCATTTCTACAAAACATCCCCTTTCCCTTTGCAAAGGACATGTTTCAAACCCATAAATTCCCCAAGGATGACTTGAATATGATAACCACTTAACAAAAAGTAGTGGTATCAAGTCTAGGGATGAAAATGGGGTGAACATAGATGCAAATCCCCCAAAAATCACATTTTCCCTCAAGAACATCTTGCTGTCCAGTAGCATTGTTCTGAGACCTCAGTCCATTTTCCTATTTTTTGGACCCAGTAAAACTTGGAATTGGACGTTGACTACAAAACACTTTTTGTAGCCAACATCTAGATATTTCCAAACATATTTTTATTTTATTTTTTGGGTTAGTGAAACTCCTCTTTTCAATTTTTCTTTTAGAGGCCAGTTCATCAGCTTCTGGAAATCCAGATTTCACATCTGAGATTTCCAGAAGATTTTGACCCCTCAAATTACTTCCAAAATGGAAAGTTTCTTTGAAGAAACCATATTTAGGGTGTTTTAAACAACTTTCATTCTCGGACTTTCCCCAGATTCTGAGGTTTTGAAGCCTTTAAGTCCATTTCAAAGTCAAGGGTCAACTGCCTTCTTTCATTCTGGCAGAATTGCTTTTCAAATCCAAAAATCTTTTGAGTGCCAAGACTCAACCCAAAAATCACCCAAAAAATCATGGGATCAGTTTAAAGCCTTGAAAAGAGTTCCCAATTTTTACTTACCCCAGTTTCAACTTATTTTGGCCAAAACACACACACACACACACACACAAATGATTTTCAGCTTGGAAGACTCGTTTTTACGAGGCGCGTCGGGTGCACACTAACGTCCTTCCCGACGCGTAACATGACCTCCGAACCTAAATCTCTTATCTCGGGCTTTTTTCAAAGTTTTGGCCCTTAAAACAAAAATGGCGTGGCGACTCCGTTTGATTTCAAAAATCGGGTACATCACAGTTTTGAGCGATTTTCTCTCTCTCTCTCTCGTAATTTTCTGTAAAAACAGACTTGGGAAGAAGAAGGGGGCGGCCCCTCATTTAAAACCCTCTGAACACGCTCCTATCCGCGCGGATAGGATTGTCAGGGTCAAAATGACCCTTTTGCCCTTTAAAATTCCAGGACTCTGCAATTCAGTCCCCAACTTGACAGAGTTAACCAAGGTCAGCCCCTTGTCAAGAAAATCACCCACGGCAGTCAAACGTAAGACCGATCTCCCCGAGAAAGATAACGAGATCCCGTATCTTTCATCAAAATCATCAACCGGTAGTCAAACGTAAGACCGATTTCCCCGAGAAAGATAACGAGATCCCGTATCTTTCATCAAAATCATCAACGGTAGTCAAACGTAAGACCGATCTCCCTGAGAAAGATAACGAGATCCCGTATCTTTCATCAAAATCTTCCCCGGCAGTCAAACGTAAGACCGATTTCCCCGAGAAAGATAACGAGATCCCGTATCTTTCATCAAAATCATCAACGGCAGTCAAACGTAAGACCGATCTCCCTGAGAAAGATAACGAGATCCCGTATCTTTCATCAAAATCTTCCCCGGCAGTCAAACGTAAGACCGATTTCCCCGAGAAAGATAACGAGATCCCGTATCTTTCATCAAAATCATCAACGGCAGTCAAACGTAAGACCGATCTCCCCGAGAAAGATAACGAGATCCCGTATCTTTCATCAAAATCTTCCCCGGCAGTCAAACGTAAGACCGATTTCCCAGACGAATACGTCTCGATTTTCCCAAAGAAAGGCTAACGAAATCCCCAGCAAAGTTAACGGAATCCCAAAAGCCAACGGAATCTCGAGTAGATCTCGAACTACGAAAGGGCTTGATTCCCCGCTAGGGATACGTAGGTAGCCTATCATTAGGTCCAGCCCCCCGACCAAAATGGTCACCCTCTCCTTCGGCAGCAGACAAAGTCCACCGAAAGGCCTTCTCAAATTAAGGTTCGAGGCACCTAAAACGCCATCATCAAGGTCCGAGGCACCTAAAACGCCATCTCCAAGGTTCGAGGCAGCTAAAACGCCATCTCCAAGGTTCGAGGCACCTAAAACGCCATCTCCAATGTCCGAGGCACCTAAAACGCCATCTCCAAGGTTCTAGGCACCTAAGACGCTATCACTAGGAAAGCGATAAATCGCAATCATCCCCAGCAGAGCGGATAGCCATCAGACCGAAAATGGTCATTCTTATCCCCAGCAGAGCGGATAGCCACCAGACCGAAAATGGTCATCTCTTATCCCCAGCAGAGTTTCTCTCCAACAACCGATTGCAGAACTCGCTCATCAGGTTCGAGGCACCTAAAACGCCATCATCTCCAGGGTCAAAGACCCGAACTACGACTGGCTTGATTCCCATTCGGGATACGTAGGTAGCCTATTAAATAGGTTCAGCCACTCGATCACTCGATCATCCTGCCAAATATGGAGCCTTACTCTTATCGACGACCCCGCTTCCTTCGAAAGCGCCGTCGCCGAGGGGCTACTGTAAGTGCTCCAATTTGAGCTTGTTAGAATTTTCGTTAGAAAATTAACGAAAGTTATAACATTTCTAACAATTACTAACATTTCCTAACAATCCTAACATTTCTAACAAAGTGAGGGCAAAATGGGCATTGTTATTTAAGGATAAACCAAGGAAAAGAATCAAAAAAGTGAAAGAAATGGTCAAAAACCAAAAATAGAAATGGCTGGAACATAATCTGGCTGTTTAATTTGAATTTTAAAAAAGATTATTCCTTGTGTCCAAAGCCTGAAGCAGCATTTAATGAACAATGCACGCGACTGATCCTATCCGCGCGGATAGGTTTGTCATTTCCAGAGGGCTATAAATTGAGCCCTCCAGTCACAAAAATAAAAAGGAACAAGAGCACAATTCACAGTATTTGGCGAATATACTCGAGAAAATAGTGAGAATTCTATAAGAATTGTCACCTTTTTCTCTTGAATCTTCCCAACTTTCACTCACTCAAATCAAACCCAAACACTCTTGCATTCAAGCCTTCAAACACAAAGCACAAAGAAGATAGGTATAACCTCCCTCTTCTTACCCTAAATCTCTCATCCATGCATGCATCTTCAAACTACAAAATGTAGTTCATTCATCTTCTTGTCTTAAGATCCAAGAAGATCACCATGGAAGTTCATCTCCATGGATGATCTTCTACAAGGATCTACATTATTTTCAAAGTGTTCTTACTTTCTTGCAAAGAAAACACATTTTCAAAACCCTAAAAAACCATTTTCAAGCACCAAATCTTGATTTCAAAGGATAAAATTCCCCTTCCCAAGCAAATGAAATGCTTAGTCCTAATGTACCCCAAGGATGGTTTGGTATAGTTGATTCACCACTAAAATGTCAAGTGATCACTAACCAAAACCTAGGGAAATGGGGACAATCATGGATGCAAAACCCCCCTTAAAATCATATTTTCTTTCTTGAGAAGTTGCTGTCCAGTAGCAATTTTCCAAGATCCCAGTCCATTGTCTTAATTATTGGACACAGATAAACTTAGAATTTGGTGTTGACTACAAAACACTTTTTGTAGCCAACATCCAGAGCTTTCCAGAAATATTTTTACTTTATTTTTTGGGTGAGTAAAACTCTCTTTTTCAAATTTTCTTTTAGAGGCTAGTTCATCAGCTTCTGGAAATCCAGATTGCATATCTGAGATTTACAGAAGGTTTTGACCCCTCAAATATTCTCCAAAATGGAAAATTCCTTCGCAAAAATCTTATTTAAGGTGTCTGGAACAACTTTAATTCTCTGAGTTTATCCAGATTATGAAGTTTTAAGACCCTTGAATCCATTTCAAAATCAAAGGTCCACTGCCTTTTTCATTCTGACAGAAGTGACTCTCAACTTCAAAAGGTCTTTTGAGTACCAAATCTCAATCCAAAATTCTTCCAAAAAATCATGGGATCAGTTTAAAGTCTTAAAAAGATATCCCAATTTTTACTTTTCTGAGTTTCAAATTATTTTGGCCAAAATACACACACACACACACACAAATGATTTTCAGCTTGGAAGACTCGTTTTACGAGGCATTCCGGGTGCACACTAACGTCCTTCCCGGCGTGTAACATGACCTCCGAACCCAAATTTCTGATCTCGGGCATTTTTCAAAGTTTTGGCCCTTAAAACAAAAATGGCGTGGCGACTCCGTTCTTTTTCGATTGGTTTTCAAAGAAACAAAAAATCTCAAAGCAAAACCCTTTCGGAAAGAATCTTTTAGGTGGGCACATCATCACAGTTCCAAGTATCACTAATCCGGTGGAACTTTATTATGACAACAATGGTGCCATTGGGCAATCAAAGGAACCATGGTCGCATCAACAATCCAAACACATACTTAGATGTTTCCACCTCATTCGAGAATTCATAGAAAGAGAAGACGTTAAGATATGCAAAATATCAACTGATGATAACATAGGGGATCCGCTTACAAAGCCCCTCGCACAAGCAAAGTATGATGGTCATGTTAGGTCCATGTGTATACGATACATATGAGATTGGGCCTAGTGCAAGTGAGAGATTGTTGGTGTTATGCCCTAGGCGTATAGTTATTTTGACTCATAACTAATATTGTTATGTAATCGTCTTTACCATTTATAATAGAGAATATTTATCTTGAGTATTATATATTTTACATGTTTGTTATAATATTATGTGTCCCTAGTTATTGTGAATAACTAGTATAAGTTGGTAATGGATAATCATAGAGATGATTATATGCATGGGGATGCACATTACACTTATGGGTACTTGTTAGAGAACAAGGTACTGGACTGACCCATCTATGATATTTATGACATGGTCTATGGTCATATATGTCATGATTAAATCTCATGATAGTCGTGTCATTGGAATCCTTAGTACCTGAGATTATCATCGTCTTCCATATGATGAACATTGTGTTTGATGTAGTCTAACACTATCTTTAATAGGATAGCAATAAGGGCTATGTTGGCACAACTGGATTCTTGTAGGGAAGAATGATAAGTCAAGATGGGATTTGTCCCTCATTAAGAGAGATGTTTGCTTGGGCCCCTCGATGAATAGGGTTGATGAAATGTGTGGCCACACTCAATAGATTTGATAGAGATCAAATGCACTTGGATTATCAACATATTCGGAATCGAGAAAGCATTGAACAATATAAGTTGACATGGACCACGACTTATGTTCAATATGACATCTTGAGACAAAGGGATTGTGACATTGATCTATCAAGGAATCAAGATTTGATGTTATATTAATTGGGTGGACAAATGGCTTGCTAGATACTACTTATTTCTTGTGAGATTGATGTTTCAACTCACTACCAACATAAATATAATTTCTATAGGGTCACACACAAAGAACGGATTGAAAATGGCTCAAATATGGAACTGTATAGCTGGGCGACCGCTGAGGGGATTAGTGGGCGACCGCCCACAAAGAAGTTCTAAAAGGTAATAATCCGCTGTACAGTTGGACGACCGCTCAAAATGTTTTTCGAAAGATCATAAAAGGCTGTACAACTGAGCGGCCGCCGGGAACCTTAGTGGGCGACCGCCCAGCCCCCATTTCAGCACATCAATTTTTGACTTGGATTAGGGTTCATTCCTAATTGTTAGGAATATTTATAAAGTATAAATATACCCTTTTGCCTCAGCCAAGAACTTGAGAAACACAAATCTCTTGATTTTGATTACGAATCAAAGATCAAAACACCCTAGATTCAATTCCATATTAGCCATAGATTGTGGAAAAGTGTTTCAACAATCGGGGATCATCTAGAAATCTAACAAGATTCGATCTTGGTTTGTTCGCGTGTGGATTACCTATAGAGGGTGATTGGTTTATCACCTAAAGCTCTAAGGCCTAAGTTGTTAATTCATCACAAGGAAGAAGATCAAAGTTTCGTCTACGACTCAAAGGTGAATTATGAATCGTGTACGAAAGACAAACTCGCAACCAAGGTTAGTAAATCTATATTCATAATTTTAATCTATTCATATTAGACGGATTCATGGCTGGGGTTTTGTGAATTATATAAATCTTCCGCTGCGTATGTAACCCCAAAACCCAATAACAAGGGCCTGCAAAGACATCTTATACTATAAACTTTCCTTGACATGGGTTTGACGAATGTCAGATTGTCACCTTACTCAGGTCGATTAGAGGGCTTCATCAATCACAGAGTTGACGCCAAAGGGAATATAGAGCTAGAGGTCGATATTGGATAGCATCCTTTGAGGACAACAACTAAGGTAACATTTATAGTCATTGATGTTATAAGTGACTACCATGCTATACTGGGTATACCTGGACAGGTCGCTTTAGGAATGGTGCCCTCCATCCCTCATCAAAGGGTCAAGTTCCCCACAATGTTGGTAGTTGGGTGCGTTCTAAGCACTGCTAGAGAGTACCTGGATCACGTATTTTGATCCAAGAAAAAGAGGGAGTTGGAAATTGACACTCCAGAGGTGAGCTGGAAGCTCTCGAAGTTTGTCACCACTACTTCTAGATTATCTACGATCAAGTGTATAGAAGAGGCAACCTATCCCACATATGACCAAGTCATGAATGAGCCGACACGTCCCTCTGAAAACACTTGGGTCGCAACAAATACAGTTTTGGTCAATCAGATTGTCATTGACGACCTGTGCCTTCAAGTCAACCAAAACTCAGGGGCCTCCAACGGGGAAATAACTGCTGAGCTAGATGACATGATCGAGGTAGAAGCTCCACACTTGGGGGCTGAGGAAAGAAAAAAGGTCAGAGAAATTATCATTGAGACTCTTCAGTTTAGAGATGGCCCAGAGCTGGAATCAGTCGACGAGCTAGAAGAGGTAGAGGTCAACCCATCTTACCCCGAGCAAAAAAATCAGAATAGGGAGACAACTGTCAACAGAAGAAAAGGTGGAGGTAGTCGACCTGTTGAAGGAAAGCACAAATGTTTTTGCTTAGAGGGTAGAGGACATGAAGGGAGTCAAAGAAGAGATCACAGTGCATCGCTTGGAGGTCAACCCCACCATGAAATTTAAAAGCCAAAAGCTAAGGATTTTTGCTACAGACAAAGAAATGGCCATCAAACAGGAGGTAAACAAACTTCTTAGTGCAGGTATAATCAAGGAAGCATCCTACACTACTTTGCTGACAAACGTAGTGATGGTTAAGAAGGTCAATGGAAAGTGGAGGATGTATGTCGACTTCACTGATCTGAATTTAGCATGCGCAAAGGACAGCTACCCACTTCCACGGATAGACAAGTTGGTCGACTCAATTGCTGGACATGTCACGCTTAGTTTCCTCGACGCTTATTCGGGATACCATCAAATCAGAATGCACGAAGATGATATTGAGAAGACAGGCTTTCAAGCAGCTGGAGGTATATATTGCTACACCAAGATGCCATTCGGGCTGAAGAATGCTGGAGCTACTTATCAGAGAATGGTGAACAGAGTCTTTGCTAGTCAGATTGGCCGAAACATGGAGGCCTACATTGACGACATGGTCATCAAAACTAAGTCTGGTCGTCATGTGGTCGACCTAAGGGAAACGTTCACTAATCTACGAGCAAACGACAGAAAGCTGAATCCGAGCAAATGTGTGTTTGGGGTAGCTGCAGTCAAGTTTCTGGGGTTCATGGTATCACAGATGGGTATTGAAGCCAATCCAGAAAAGATAAAGGCCTTGGTGGAAATGAAAGAGCCTACGTGCATCAAGGAAATCCAACGATTGAATGGCAGGGTCGCTGATTTGGGTTGCTACATAGCCAAATCAGTTGAGAGGTCTCTCTCCTTCTTCAAAACTTTGAGGGGGACGAAAAACTTTGAGTGGACGACCGAATGTTCCTCGTCATTCCAACAACTCAAGGAATACCTCGCATCTCCACCATTGCTGAGTAGTCCAGTTCAAGGAGAAAGTTTGTATGTTTACCTATCGTCTAGAGATCGGGCAGTAGCTGCACTTGATTAGAGAGGAAAATGGCCTTCAGTAGCGCGTTTATTATTTGAGCAAGGCCTTTTTCGATGTAGAAAGGATATATTTCAACACTTAGAAGGTAGCCTACACCTTGGTGGTAGCAGCTAGAAAGCTCTGAGCTTACTTCTCCTCCCACCCTATTATTGTGATGACTAATGCACTCTTGAGGAAGATATTGCATAAGCCAGAAAGCTCAGGTCGACTGCTCAACTGGTCCATAGAGTTTACGGATTTTGATATCGAATATAGGCCTTGAAAAGCTTTGCAGGCTCAACCTTTAGCTGACTTCTTGGTCGAACTAGCATTAACCAAGGAAGACAATGTAGGGGTTGTCCCAAGAAAGAGCTTGAAGGGGAAAGAACAATCGAGCCAACAGATAGTGAGTTTGCCCGACGATTGCTGGAAGGTTTACTCAGATGGGTCTGCTACCAAGAATGTTAGTGGAGCGGGGATAGTGTTGATCGAGCCTGAAACTGGTAAAGCCTTTGAAGAAGCTTTGAGGTTCAAATTGCAAGCTTCCAACAACCAGGCAGAATATGAGGCATTGATCATAGCAATTGAGTATGTTAAGTGTTTTGGGGTGGCAAAAATCATAGCCTACTGTGACTCCCAGTTGATCGTGCATCAAGTCAAGGGATATTATGAAGTGATCAACCCCATTATGATCAAGTATTGCGAGCTAGTGAAAAAATTGGTCCATGACTTGGAGTTTTGGGAGATACAGACAGTAGGCCGTGACGAGAATGAATTGGCCGACTTACTATCCAAATTAGCCACTTCAGACGAGCAGCATGGAGAACCAATCTCATACTTAGAGCATGCAGTATACTAAAGAGTACAGGTTCTATGCTCGATCTACGGCTCTAAGTGTTGGATTGACGAGATGAAGGCTTACATCGAAACAGGCGAACTACCCGTTGATGAGCAAAAAGCTAGGATGATAAAGAAGAAGTCCCCCAGGTTCAATATACATGGGGACGCATTGTTCAGAAGGTTATTTGTGAAACCATTACTGAGGTGTGTTCATCCTATGGAAGTTCCTCAACTCTTGCTCGAGGTACAAAGTGTAATATGTGGTGGACACCCGGGGGCCAGAACTTTGGCAGAAAAGATACTCACCTTGGGGTACTAATGGCCTCATCTAAGTGTGGATGCTCGTAAGTTTGTGCGGAAGTGTGATAAGTGTCAAAGATATGCCGACCTACCAAGGCTCCCAACAACTCAGCAAACACCGGTGATCGCATCTTGGCCGTTTGACATGTGGGGGGTAGACTTGATCGGACCCTTCCCACCTACCCATAGCAATTGTAAATATGTGATAGTGGCTATTAATTACTTCACCAAGTGGATCGATGCAAAACCTTTGGCAAAGATAACAGAAGAAAATGCCATCAACTTCATCCACGATTATATTTGGTGCCACTTTGAGGTGCCACATTCAATTGTTTAGGACAAAGGGCAACAGTTCTCAACTACTTTTGAAACAGAGATGAAAAGTTTGGGGGTCAAACACTGGAAGTCGTCAGTCGCCTATCCTCAAGACAATGGGCAAGCAGAGGCAGCAAACAAGTTAGTATTGACAGCACTAAGTAAGGGCCTTATTGGTTGAGCTGACAGATGGTTGGACGAACTACCCCTTGCTCTTTGGGCAGTCCGCACAACCACCCGGGGGCCTACAGGGGAGACCCCATTTGCTCTTACATTTGGGTCGGAGGCCATGGCACCCGCCGAGCTACGAATTCCCACAACTAGGGTGGCCTTGTTTGATTAGAACCAGAATAACTCCAACAGATTGCTCGACTTTGACCTATTGGACGAGAAACGGACGACTGCCCAGCTTAGGATGGTCAACTACAAGAAAAAAACTAATGGGTATCATGACAAGAAGGTAAAGAAGAGGTCGTTCAACGTTGGAGACTACTTCCTACAAAAGATCGAGGTAACTGGAAGGAATGCTGAACAGAACAAGTTATCTCCGAACTGGAAAGGACCCTACATCATCACTAGAGTTATTAAGGAAGGGACTTACATGATTGGTCATCCAGGCGGTGACGAGCTAAATCATCCTTGGCATGCTAGCCATTTAGTTAGATATTATTTCTGATTGAACTCTCTATGTAACGATCTACTTCATCAATAAAAAGGGGTTACCCCCGAAAAGTTCTATCCACCGACTGTGTTATGCTTGCAATGTGATTAAATTAAGGTCCGACTCTTAGTCGATCTCGAAATATTAAACAGGCTAGACTAAAGTACTAAGTCAACCTCATTCTTAAACAGGTTCGACTGGAGACTTATGTCAGTCTCGTTCCTTCAACAGGCTCGACTAAAGTCCTAAGTCAACCTCGTTTTAAAACAGGTTCAACTGAAGACTTATGTCACTCTCGTTCCTTAAACATGATCGACTAAAGTGCTAAGTCAACCTCGTTCTAAAACAAGTTCGACTGAAGACTTATGTTAGTCTCGTTCCTTAAACAATCTCGACTAAATACCTAAGTCAAACTCGTTTTTTAAACAGGTTCGACTAAAGACTTATGTCAGTTTCGTTCCCAATAAAGTTCGACTAAAACCTTAGTTAGCTTCGTTATGGCCAACTGGTCTAACTAAGACTTTGGTCGATCTCCCTCTTAATCTAATTCGACAAAAAAAGACAGAAGCAAGGATCAAGGCAAAATGGTTCAAAGGTCAACTAGTATTAAATAAAAATTCCCCCAAAAGGGGGCTAGAACTTATCAAAATAATTCGAAGTTAAACTGCTTCCTAAATCAGACCAAGGCAATGACAAACAAAGTACAATAGGTGAAAAGTATTTGAAACTTGTTCATTACAAAATCAAATCAAAACATAAAGATCAACTTTCTTGATCATCATTGGGCTGCTCATGCTGCTGTTGCTCCTGGTGCTCGACGTCATGGAAAACTTGATCTTGGGTGACCTCGTCCTCTTCATCTACCTCGTAGGCATCCTCTAACTCTTGGAGTACAGCATTGAAATTCCTTTGCTCAATGGGAGGGGCGACCCAGGATTCTAACCCATCTTCAATATCTTGTTGAGCAATAACTGCCAAAATGTTGTCATTGAAGGGAACAAGAGAATGACCAACCCGAGCTACCTCTTTATACCTTTCAGCATGGGCCCATTCATCCAATTTCTCAGTGGGTAGCTTGATAGAAGGATCGACCAAGGCCCACCGAGCCATATGTTGGTAATGATGGTAACAGGGCGGGTTCGGGACGGGTTATTCATTTCCCAAACCCGCCCCTATAGTGAGGTACCATTGCCCGTACCCGCCCTGCCCCGTGTTATGCCTTGCCCGAACCCGAGCCCTGCCTCGTTTAACCTGAAAAAAAATTGCTAGGATTTAACCACTACCATAAAACTTGATATCAATAAATCCATAAAACCCAATTCCCAGCTTTCATATAATTTGAAAACTAAGTAGTCTATTCATTCAACAAACAAAATCCATAGATATAAAACATCATAATGTAAATTAACTAAGAAAACAAGCCAAATGGGAACTGGGAGAGAAGTACTTGCGATGGAGATGGCTCACGGTTGCGGGGGAATTCGACGACTTGCAGGATGCGGTGCGGTGCTAAATGGGAACTGGGAGGGAAGAGGAAGGAACCCTAAATTCTAATTTTCTAAAAAGGCAATATCTAAGTCTAAGTATAACTGGGAACTGGGAGAGAAGAGGTAAGAGCATTTAAGTAATTTGCTACAAATTCGGGGAGGGGCAGGGTAAACCCGAACCCTCCAAAAATCCAGCGGGTTTTCAAATTTGCATCCTAAACCCGACCTATTAGGGGCGGGTCTTTTCGGGTTCGGGGCGGGTTCGAATTTTTTGCCATCCCTATATGTTGGCGACCAACATCATAGAAGTCCCTAGCTCTGAACACTATAATGTGGTAACACTCATCGTTGTTCTTGAATAGCTAGACGGCAGCCTTCTCTCTAGCTTGGGCCTCCTCCTCACATTTAATCCGGGCAGCCTGGTGATTTTCACTCATCTTTATCATACGGTTGTTGCGGTACTGGATCATCTCAGTTAACTGCCCCAGCTCTCCTTCCAACCTGACCTTCTTGCAGCTGCCTCCTCCAGAGCAGCCTTGATAGAAGCAAAAGATTCTACCTAAGCTTGAATAGGAGCTATCCGCTCCCTTGCCACCTTCAGATCAGCTAAAGCCTCATTCCGCTCCTTCTCATCATTGAAATGGGTGGCCTAGAGAGCTCGGCATTTGGAGTCGGAGTCTACAAGCTTCTCCCTCAGTTCGGCGGCCTCCCTGGCCTTTCTGGAGTATTTGGTGGAGGCTATTTTCTCCTTTTCAATTGCAGCTCTTCAGCTGCACCTAGACTGCTCAGTAAGAGCAAGAGACTACACAACACAAAGAAAGTGGTCAACACAATAGTTATCAAAATCAAAGCGACCAAAACTACTGCGACCAAACAAAAAATAAAGAAATTGAAAAGATTAAAGGGTTAACTAGGAAGCTAGGAGGCTGGATCTATCATGGTACTCCTCCGGAGTAAGCCTTTCCTCTACAAACTAGCCAGCATGTCTCTGTCCGCTGCCCTTCTCACAATTATTTGCCCCAATCCTAGTTAGGGATACTGGCGGCATAAGCTATTAACCCCAGTGAGGGGAGGGACATCACTTAGCTTTTCCACCAAGGCTTGCACTTCCTCGGTGCTTCTGGAGGAGGGAACTTGAGGTAGAGGGTGGCTCGAAGTGGAGCCCGCTGCTCGGGAAGTTCCAGCTTCTTCGAGTCCCAAGTCGACACGGGAGCTTTTTCTCAGCCGATTAAGGGGAAGGTCATCATCAGCTTCATCTGGCTCATCATCACCAAGCTCTAAGTCCACAATATTAAGGGGATCCACCCCAACTGACCCTTGTCTGGGATCTGAACCCAACTCAAGCTCGGTCGACATATCGACCTCCCCCTCTCCCCCAATAACTTACACTTGGGGGGCTTGCTCAATGGGCACCACTGGCCTAGACCCATCAATGGGGACCATCCCTTCTCCTTCCTTGGGGAGCAACGTGTTTCTATACTCAGCCTCCTTCTCCCGGCTGGCTCTAGCATTGGCGGCTCCATGCGCCTTCTTGTTTCTCCTCCTATCACCAAGGTCGACCACGCGGTTCATGTTGGCCTCCTGTTCAGCAGTTAGAACTGCACAATCAAAGGGAAAACAGTCAGTAAAGAGATATGCGAGCTATAATATAGGAATTAAGTAGAAAGCAAGTAAAATACTTAACCGCCATAGTGAAACAGGCTTCTGCAATGGCCGGGCTTCTTCTTGCAAAAGTGGCATTGGGACTCAAACCTTTCCCTTTCGTGGATCACCCAATCTGGGTACCTAAGGCTACGGATTATGGGCACTAAATGGGATACCTCCCCGTCTCCACCTAGCATCATGTCGTCCTGAATAAAGAAATCGTTGTCTGAGCTAAGGGTGGCCCAACTTATGGTGCTCCTCCGAGCCACCAATGTCAACCTATGAGTGAGCTCCCCGCTCCACTCTGGGACCCAGTAATCCTCCTCCTTCATGGGAGGTATATCAGTCTCAGGCAAGGGAAACTCCCATCCCTTCATACTTTCCACAAGAAGCATGTGGCTATTCCACCCTGAAACTTTATCGGGCAAGTTGGTGAACAGTTTAGTGGCCTTAGCTTTGGTCGGGGTACTTATTCCAAAGGTCTTATCATTTTGCACTACCTTGAAGAACCTCCTAAACACATGCATACAAGGTTCGTACCCCACGAACCTGCAGACCATAGCAAATCAAACCAACACCCTCACGGTGTTAGCGCCCAATTCCATGGGGACAACGGCCATGCACTCTAAACTCACAAATAAAAGGATTGAGGGGAAATCGTAGCCCGACCTCAAACTGGCTGTAATAGAACACTACCCTAGTGGAGCTCATGCCCTGGTGCATCCAAGACTGAGCCTTCCTTCGCCTCTTTGTGAAATGGGTGAGGTGGAAGTCATCTTTGGGGACTTCAAAGAGTGAAGTATTTTGATGCGGGATTCAGCGTTCTTCCTCCCTATGACTGTCTTGGGGGCCACATATACCCTCTCATTACGACCTGGAATCACGGTCGAGCAGAATTTGTCCTCTACAGAAGACACAGAAACATAGGAATTAGACCTAGTTGAAGTATGTTCCGAACTATATAAGGGCAACCTAGATTCTCAAAGGAATGCTAACCTCTCTCTAGGGAAATGGGGTTTATTAGACTTGATATAGAATATTATGAGGTGGTCGATCAATTTAATTAAGAGATGGAAACGGATAATTCGTGGGTCATCCGCTGGGAACCCTACCATGCCATGGAATAAGCCCCACCACCCGCTGGGAACTCTACCATGCCATGGAATAACCCCCACCTATTTATAATGATAACACAATCTTCTCTGGTCATTTTCCTCTATGGACCCTCTAGCCTCTTATAAATCCTAAGGTTTACGGAGTTCTACCCATACCTAACACCTAGCTCGAAGCCAAATGTCCTAGCCATGGCGGAATAAGGGAGAAACTTGAAATTAAACCTAATACAGAGAAATTGAAGGGTGCCTTGATTGATTTGAGGAAGATGGAACTCAAAGACGAAGCGGAAAGCTCGACTACGCTAGAAAATCAAAGGCCTTGCTTTTGTTATTGCCGGAGTATTTGTTTGCTAGAAGATTGTAAAGTTCGAAAAGGAAAGGGATTCTTCCTTTTATACGTCTCCTTTTCCTTACCTAAATTGGAAAGGGCGGGGGACATAACCGTTCGGATTTGTCAGTTAATGCTCAGCAGCGGTTCCCAATGCAGTTGTCCAAGCGCCAGAACCGTACCATTATGACGGAAATTATGGCGCATTAAACAACGTATCCAACCACAAAAAGTCAATGGTCGATAGCGACCTACGTCTACTCAGTCGACCTTTCAACAGCGAGTCACGTAAGCCATCACATAAATTTTTCATAACTTCCTGGTCGACAACGTTAACACGGAAAGTTGGGTCACTGAACGGAATAAAAGTGACGGGCTAGGCCCAATGATTGAAGCCCAACATCCCATACATTAGACAGACACAGTTATTAACTGGGCTAATAAAGTTGCCACTGCACCTACGGCCCACCAACATAAGGTCAGTCAACCTATATCATTATTCGACCATCTTTGCTCCCGACCTAGCTTCGTCTGACTACGATCACTTATATAATTCACATCTAAGCCAAGGCACAAAGTCAGGTCAACTTCAAATATTCAGGCGACCTCGACCTACAGAAACGTCGTCTATCTACGACTCAATGTGTAACCGCCTTCTACAATCACGGTGATCGTTATGCCTACATTATCTTCACGATTTAAGGGATTCCTATCAATCATAAGACACGACTATATATACCAAACTACATCTACGTAAAAAGGTAATGTGTTCTTGGCTATTTTGAGATTATGTTATTTACATACAGTTTTACACAAACTCATAATACGACATCTCATCATCACGCCAGAGGATATTAGCCGAAGACCACCCCGTCTATTCGTTTATTCATGGTTTCAGGTCATAGCTGTTGCAGATCAATCTATTGATGGATTAAGGATAATCTGAATCGTTTCAGGCGTCATCATTTTTTATTTTTCATCTAGAATGGAAGGTGTAAATATCTTAGAATCAAAACTTGTAATCTATTCTCTAATATATATATATATATATATATATATATATATATATATATATATATATATATATATATATATATATATATATATATATATATATATATATATATATATATATATATATATATATATATATATATATATATAATTTTTACTACTATTTTTATAGCATTCTTAATACTAGAAGCGATTCTTAGTACTATTCTAAAACTATAAAATAATTTACATTTTTAAAATTTTTATTGAACAAATTAATTTTAATTAAATTGTGTTTGATAGGGTTGTATTGAAATAAGTAATTAATTCAATCATTATTTCTTGTATTTTTTTTAAAGAAAATCATACATAAATTATAATTTTTTATTCATCATCCTTTTTATTTCATGCATGCGGTTGTGTGTAGTTTGTCTTATTGATTAAAGTGTGAATTACATTTCTACTCTCAATGTTGTAAAAAATTACCAAAATCTTGTTACTATATATTTATAGGTTATAGATAGAGGTTGAAATTACACATTTTTTCTTGAAAGTGATATTTTTAAAAGGAAAACTCACTTTCTTGTTATTATATATGTATAGATATAAATATAGTTTGTATTGTATAATGGATATTTAAACCCATCAAGAATTTAACCTTGCCTGTCCCAAGTCAGAATAAAGGGTGAGGGTTGCGGTAGACTTGTGACAGCCGGCGTAAAATTTTATCACATTATCATGACATGAATCGGAATATGAATATCGTTGGGGCGTTTGCAACGACGCGCTACACTTCAAAAACCTGGGTGTAGTGATAAGTATGCAAAGGTTGCTAGGTCATCGCCCGGAAGCGACGCGCCATCTCTTTGCCCGGGGGTGGTGTCAAATATGTAAGGGTTCCCGCATTGCGCACGAGTGCGGGTAAAGAAGCTAGTCCATGGTAGGTGTAAGGGTAGTGGGATGCCCTTTGAAACTTGAAACATTAGATCCTAGACAGGGAGATCAGCATAGGTAGTGAAAGTTATGAGGAGGAGGAAGATTCACATAATGTGTCTACAGGAAACTAAGTGGGTTGGAGAGAAAGCAAAAGAAATATCGATTTGAGGTTTTAAGCTTTGGTACTCAGGAAAGGATAAGGGTAAAAATGGAGTGGGTATCATTATTGATATGGAGTATATTAATGATGTGGTGGAAGTGTACATGAAGAGTGATCAAATTATGGGCATTAAACTGGTGATACGTGATGAGATTATAACTATTATTTCCGCATATGCACCACAAGTAGGGTTTGATGAATCTATTAAACAAGTGTTCCGGGAAGATTTGGAGGAGGTAGTGCAACGAGTACCTAGTGGTGAGAAATTAGTGATTGGTGGTGATCTGAACGGGCATGTGGGGTCTAGTCGACATGGCTTTGAGAGCATACATGGAGGTTTGGGTTTTGGGAAGACGAATGAAGCAGGAAATAGTATCCTGGACTTTGCGTTGGCATATGACTTGAGTATAATGAACACTTTGTTCAAGAAGAGAGAATCTCACTTAGTGTTCTATAGGATTGGAGGTAATGCGAGTCAGATTGACTTCTTCTTAGTAAGAAATGCTTGTAGAAAGAGTTATACAGATTGCAAGGTTATTCCGGGTGAAAGCACAGCAACTCAACATAGACTGGTGGTACTTGATTTTCGAAGTAAGAGAATTTCGAGGAAGAGAAAACCACATATAGACCCTAGAATCAAGTGGTGGAGACTTCAAGAGGAGAATCAACAGAAATTTGTAGCTAAGATGGTCGATACTGGTATTTGGTCGGATAATATGGAGGATATGGATATAGATTCGACTTGGACTAAGAAGGAACATACCATAAAGGAGGTGTCGAAAGAAGTCCTTGGAGAATCTAGAGAAAACGGGTCACCAAGTAAGGACACATCATGGTGGAACGAGGAAGTAAAACAAGCAATAAAGGGCAAGGGAGAATGCTACAAATTATTGGGGAAATGTAGGAGCGACGAGAACTATGAGAAGTATAAAGAAGCTAGAAGAGATGCTAAGAAAGCAGTAAGAGACGCAAAAGCAAAGGTGAATCAAAAACTTTATGATAAGTTGGATACAAAAGAGGGGGAAAAGGACATCTACAGAATCGCTTGTATGAGAGATAAGAGGACACGAGATATTGGGATGGTTAAATATGTGAAAGATGTAGATCAAAGAGTTCTAGTCGGGAATAAAGAGATAAAAGATAGATGGAGTTCGTACTTTGATACCTTGTTCAATGGCGGTCAAGAGCAGGATATTGGAGATTTAAATATCTCTTCGAGTATGATTAATCGAGATTTTATGCGGAGAATCCAAAAGAGTGAAGTGGAAATGGCAATGAAAAAGATGAGATTGAAGAAAGCTGTTGGACCGGATGGTATACCAATTGAGGTTTCGAGATATTTTGGGGAGAAGGGAATAGATTGGTTAACAACGTTATTTAACAAGATATGGAGAATTAGCACAATACCATTGGAGTGGCGGAAGAGTACTCTGATCCCTTTGTATAAGAATAAAGGTGATGTCCAAGATTGTGCCAATTATCGGGGGATCAAACTAATGAGCCATACTATGAAACTTTAGGAAAGAGTGATTGCACAAAGGCTGAGAAAAATTGTGGATATTTCGGATAACCAATTTGGATTTATGCCGGGAAGATCGACTATGGAGGCAATATATCTTATGAGACAAACCATGGAGAAATATCGGGATCAAAAGAAAGATTTGCATATGGTTTTCATTGATTTGGAGAAGGTGTATGATAAAGTGCCAAGAGAGGTATTTTGGTGGGCATTAACAAAGAAGGGTGTTTCAAATAAATATATTGATATTATCAAGAACATGTATAATGGAGTTAGTACTTGTGTACAGACTAGTGTTGGAAAGACTGAAGAATTTTCTATAAAGATTGGAGTGCATCAAGGTTCCGCACTTACCCTTATTCTTTTTACTTTGATAATGGACGAATTGACGAGGTCAGTCCAAGATGATATACCAAGGTGTATGTTGTTCGCAGATGATATTGTGCTGATTGATGAGACAAGAGAGTGTGTTGAAAGTAAATTGGAGTTGTGGAGACACACTTTGGAATCTCGAGATTTTCGACTAAGCAGAAGCAAGACTGAATATTTGGAGTGTAAGTTTAGCAGAGTTGGAAGTAGGGAGGCAGGGGCGGTCACATTTGATGAAAATATTGTCCAAGCTTCTGAGTTTTTTCGCTATCTTGGATCCATTATCCAAAAGGATGGAGAATTAGATGGTGATGTGGTTCATAGGATTAAAGCAGGTTGGTTGAAGTGGAAGAGTGCCACAGGGTTTCTATGTGATCGCGGCATGCCCAATAGATTAAAGGGAAAATTCTACCGCATGGCAATTAGGTCGGCATTGCTTTACGGCACCGAATGTTGGGCCGTGAAACAGTGTCACGTGCATAAGATGAATGTGGCGGAGATGCGTATGCTTCGATGGATGTGCGATCATACAAGAAAGGATCGATTGGGGAATGAGGTGATCAGAGGTAAAGTAGGAGTTGCGCCCATTGAGAATAAAATGAGGGAAAATCGTCTGAGGTGGTTTGGACATGTGAGAATTGAGTGATGCACCGGTTAGGAGGCCGGAACAGTGGAGAAATGATAAAATGGTGAGGGGTAGGGAAAGACCCAAACAAACTTGAATTAGAGTGATTGAGAATGATATAAGTTTACTTGGAGGGGATGAAAGTATGGTGTTGAAGAGGCCGGAGTGGAGGGCTGATATATTTATTATTTTATTTATTTATTTATTTATTTATTACTATATTTTTTTATTTATTATTATTTATTTATTTATTATTATTATTATTTTATTATTATTATTATTATTATTATTATTATTATTATTATTATTTTATTATTATTATTTATTTTTTTTTCCAACAACCTTTTCACACGATGACATATGAGGATTCATGTTAGCCGACCTCAAATTATTTTGGGACTAAGACTTTGTTGTTGTTGCTGTTGTTGTGTTGTATAATGAATATTTGTTGAATTAATATAATCTAAACATATACTCGTAATTGCTTAAAAAAGCATTTACATAACTTCAGTTACATACGCATATTCTATCTTGTTTCTCCAATGTTTTTCTTAATTTATTTTCTCTAGTTAATTACTAGTATAAAATAGAATCTGATATTAAAAAAAAAAAAACAGAAAAAACCATTGTTCTCATGTAGTACTCAAATTCTCTTTATTAACTTATCCAAAACGACTTTATTCTTATTTATCCATGTCTTTATGTTATTCCATAGAGCACTCCTTAGTTATTAAAGGCTCTTTATTTTATCTTTATTAATTTTGTCTCTATCTATGTTGTCATTTCCTCTAATTATTCCCACCCCCTCTCCCCTCTCCCTTTTCAGTTTTTGTTTTCTTTTTCAAACTTGTTTATCATCTTTACATTATTACCATCTCTATAATTTCCAAAACTAATGCACCTTATTCCTTACCACATCTAGTTCTTATAATACCAACAAATGCAGATTATGTGATGACGAGTGTGTTGGAAATTAAATTATAGCACCACAGATTAAATAAACAATTTAATTAATAGCAGGGGATTTATTGATTAAGTCAAGAACGTACCAATAAGTCAATAGCAAAACCGAAAACAAGGAACAGGATCAGAAAAACAGACAGAAACAATAAAACAAACGATTAGAAAACTTATCGTGATTTGATCGAGTCGCCTTAGGAAGACTGTCCTAAGAGAAAATATTGTCCCCAATTGGTGCAACTCAGGTACAGGCAAATTTCTCCGAGGATAAAACGATCACGGACTACGTACCACAAATCAGCACACAGGTAGGTAATCACCGGCGGTCTTATCTCAGTCGCCTTGAATCTCACGAACGAATCTCTATGAACGGGAGTAATTTAGCAATGAATTAAAGCAAGAGAATTGAGTTTCTCTTCAATATTTCATACTGAAAAACGGCTGGAGGGATTATAGTATTTATATGTATGGTAAAACTAGGGTTTTAGGGCTTAAAAAGACCTAAAACTGCTCTTAATTCGGCCCAGGAAAATCACAGATCCGTCACAAGCGCGGCCGCCCTTGAGGATGGCGCGACCGCGCTAAACACCAGTGATTTCTGGCGAGTTCACGGCAACCAAGCGCGGCCGCCCTTGGCCTGAGCGCGACCGCCCTCCTTGGCAGAAACTCAGACGTGATTTCCCTTGGCCAAAAAACAGTTCAAGCCCAAGACACTCCAAGGTCATGGATCTATGAACTTCCATACCACATATATCAAAAATCCAACAATCCCCCAAAAGTTCATAGAAATATGACGTGTACAGATTGTCCATTGCCATGCTTTCAATAATGGTACCTTCCGACTTGAACCACTACCTATGTTATCCAACGCAACAGGACCAGATGAACGGGTGTCTTGAATCTGATGCCTTTGGATGTAGAGGCCTTTGCTGGTAACAAACACGACAAAAGCTATGATAGGCCCTCTATCGAACACTTGACGCTTATAAGCCATACGTCCCGATCCTCTATCATGAGTGCTTTCAAGGAATAACCCGAATTCCTCTAGTTGCGGCCAACAACAACACTCACTTAGCTGGGCATCTCAGAAGATGTACTGCTAACATCTTGTCTAAAAGACTTGATCCCATTCAAAGTTCCAAACTTTTACTTTATTAGCAGCAACGAGCACCTCTAGGCTATTCAGGGGATAGACTCAGACATGTAACATGTCAATCTATTATTAGGTGCTCCGACTCACCCCACAGCTTGTTATTACCACATTGAATCTCCTTTGTGGGATCTCCACTCAGGTAGATTGGGTTGCTACTGCGTATGAATCAGACGGGGTTCAGACCCATCCCCAACCTAGATTTTTGAACTAGAGCAAATTCTAGCCCTTTGGTTAAAGGATCAGCTGTGTTATCCTTGGTACCAACATAATCAACAGCTATCACCTTCCGAGACACTAGATCCCTTATAGATTTAATCTAATTTGGTTGTGTCTCTGTTAGTACCCGGCCCGAAAAAAGGCATTTTTAATGTCTGGCCCGGTTAATTAATGAGAAACCCTAATAATCCCTCAATCCCTTCATCCGTACCTGCGCCGTCATTGTTAGCGTGGAAGGTACGCCAGATAGAAGTGCCGATCGGCCCTTTACCCGTGGTATGGCCGATCGACCCTTTTTTATAGTGTCGATCGACCCTTCAACCCTTGTGCCGATCGACCCTTCAGTGGCCCAGCCCAAGTACCGAGGCACTATAAATAGGGGTGCCCGGCTCCCTACTTTGACACACAATTTCATACGGGAGAAACGAGACTACACTTGTTTCACCCATAGTTCTTCTTATTCCCTTCGAATCGCCAAGATTCGACCCCAAAGTCTTGCTACAATTGGTAAGACTCTTTTTAATATTTTTGTTCTTTATTATTATTGTCTTTATTATTATTGTTTGCATGCTTAGTATATTTTAATTACTTTATTTCTTGCTTATGTCATATATGCTAGATTTAGGGTTGTTTTAATATATTTAAATATGCTATAGCCGAGGATGATCTAAGGTTTCGCCCAAAGAAACCCAATGGATCTAGGAACTATTTCTTTCCTTCCACCTTAGTTATAATTATCCCATGATCAACAATCCCCCAAGGATGAACGTTGATTAGTGCACCTTCCGAGGGCCTAACTCAAAGGTTCTAGGGTGTGATCATCAATTAATTCTTTCTCTCCCCTCCTCCTTATGCATGATCCCGTTTCTTCTATCTATTCCTGTAAACACCACACACAACCAACACCCCACATGCTAGAAAGACCGATCCGTCGGGCAATAGGAGTGATAGCGTTTCTTCTTCTGTTGTAACTTGACCCCCGAACCCAATTAACTGTTTAGCCTTTTTTCAAAGCTTTGGGCTATATCAAAGTGGCGTGGCGACTCTCAAAATTTAAATTAATATTTTTAATATGGTTTAAATCGAGTGTCACTAAATGAATATCCCATTTCGATCCGACTTTATATAATTAATTATTTCAAACCTCCGAATGCGCGTTGCATCGGGACGGGGTATTCACAGTGGCGACTCTGCTGGGGACTGTTTTGAAATCTTTTCAAACTAAGTGGGTCAGACTTTCGTTTTCTTGTGTGGTGTTGTATTTTTCGCTTTCTTTTTATTTTCTTTAACTGTTGCATTGCATGCATGCATTTCATGTAAATAAAAAAATCTTTCTCTTTTTTCTCTAAAAAAGGAATTAGACTTCTCTACCTCACACTACCACTAGAGTCCGTGTCACACTGCACAGACACCCTTTTACCCTTCGGAGAAGCCAAAGTGCGGGAAGTGTGGTGATCATGTCGCCTCCCTTCCGAGTCTCACTTGGCCATCCACTCATCAGTGCGCTTCGGCTGCACGGTGGGAGCCTAAAACCTAACCCTTGCGTCACCCACTTTTCTAGGAATACACTCTATATGACCGGTTGGTTTGACTAGCTTTTTTATATAGACAATTAATGGGGTCTTTATGTTAAGTCACCACGAACCAATGATAAGTCAAGATCTATCGAGAGATTAAGAGCACTAAAAAATTGATTTCCTTTCAAAGGACGTGCTATGTGAGGACGAGTTATATATTGTTAAAGGATCTTAGCCTATCATTGGTTTGCAGTACTTTTCATAAAATCATATTAACTGTCTATGTGAGAAGGTTAGTCGTTAGGATTCACCACTTTAGGATATTTAGTTAGTTGCGAAAAAGGGGTATCCCTTCCAACCTTAGTAGGACTAAAATGTACCAAGCTTTTGTAAATAAAAATTTCAAGCTAGTACACTGCATTGAGTCAACCCTTCTCCTAAAACCGAGTCTTTTCTGATACTTCCGCAGAGCTAAGGTCGGGCCGCGTCCTTCATTCAACAATGACAACCTTGCCTCCATCAACTACTCCAAGCGCACCTGCTGCCTCTGCAACCGGCTCTACACCAGTCACTTCAATGGAAGGTCCTGCCAACCCCAACTTCAATGACATTCCGCCTGCTCTGCACGCCTACTTTGCCGGTTTAACCATGAGGGTTGAGAAACTTGAAGAGCAGAATCGCACTTTGAAGAACCACAATCAAGAGCTGAAGGATCATTTTGTTGAGGAACTCAGTAAAAGGGGACACAAGGTTATCTTGATGGGGAATGAAGTGGTCGATGTTGAAGATGAAACTGTCAATGCTCCTAATCCCGTCAACCCCAATGCACCTACCTTCCCTCTACCCAACTATGTTCCAAGCAGCTACAATAATGTTCCACCACCTGTCATGTATGGGAGCTCGAGCAAATCCAAAAGACCTTATCAACCTCCTGCCACTCTACCCCCTCCCACTTTACCCTTCAATTATGTCGGCCATCACCTCCCCTACCATCACTCAACCCCCAGCCATGCAGAACTCCAACATTGCTACAGACCCGACTGTGTTAGCGTTGATTGAACAAGTGAAGGCATTGACCGAGCAAATGGGAAAGCAAGGTGTGTCCCCCATCAAGATGCTTAATCCAAGCAAAGTTGCACCCCTACCTCAAGATTTCAAGATGCCCAAGATGGCCATGTTTGGAGGAGTTACTTGCCCAAAGACACATTTAGACAGTTATACGTTGGCGATGAGGGCTAAAGATTGTACACCTGAACAAATGGCAAGAATGTTCCATAGCACATTGGAAGGGGCTGCTCTCCGTTGGTTTCTGAAGTTGAACGAGGAGGAAAGGGACACATGGGACAAGGTTAGTAGGGTGTTCTCTGAAAAGTATCAAGCAAACATGGATTGGCAAGTGAATCGAGCTGATTTGGAGCACACGCTTCAAAAGAATGGAGAGTCGATTTATGACTTCTACAAACGTTGGAATGATAAGTTGAGCGAAATTCAGTATCCGCCCAAGGAGAATGAACAGAAACAGATATTTTACAAGTGTTTGTTACCCGGACACAAGTTGGCAGTTGGTAATGGTTATTTTCCCAATCTTAGGGAAATGGTGGATTCGGGCGTACGTTACGAGAGTGGCATCACCGGAATCGCTCCACCAAAGGACACTGGGGCTGCTAATAATTCATTCCGCTATAGAGCTCCCGCAAATACCGCAGCAAAGAAAGAGCCCGTGGGGCAAGTAAATTATGTGCAAGGGGAAGCTGCTTTGGATGTTCAAGCCGTAATGAGGGGGAATAACAGTATTCACCGCGAGAGGGAAGTATTTGATGATTTTGGAATGCCAATGGGCAAGGTTTTCGAAGTGCTAGTAAAGAAGGGCTTGGTCAAGCCGCTTGAGAATTATGAACCGTTAAACCCAAAAGAAGGCTTAGATGCTTCTAAGTATTGCCACTACCACAAGTACAAGGGTCACACTACTGATTACTGCCTTCAGTTCAAACGTTTAGTACAAGACTTGATTCGGCAAGGTAAGGTAGAGAAGCCGAAGTCTCCAAATGTTGTGGGGAATCCTCTCCCTAACAATAAGATCCACATGGTGGAAGGTAATTTTATCAGCTTGGTAGAGATGGAAGATGCTTTTGAGAAACTGGGGCTGTCGACAGAAGAGGTATTCTCAGCTATTGTCAGAAAGGGATTGTTCGTGCCGAAACTCTCCGAGTATGCTGGTTTTGCTTTGAAAAGGGCTGTGCAGAAGCTCATCATTGAAGGGAAGGTAGAGAATCCTAGTAAGATAGTTGGTAGTGATGTTGCTATGGTAGAGAAAGACCTCACTGATCCAGTCGAGTCTGTTGTGACAGACAGTGAGGCAGTTGTGTCAGTTTGTAATTTGAGTTCAATTTATAAAGAATTTTCTTGTTATATGCTGTCTTTTGAGGAACTGTCCAGAGAAGTTGCCTCGTTAAATGATGATTATGTGGAAGAGAGTCCTAAACCTCTCTCGTTGGCTGAAATTCACGCAGAAGTATCTGACATGGAAAAGAATGGGGTTAATCTACTCACGAGGTCCGGAAAGGTGTATCAAGCAGAAGATAAAGGGGCGAAAAAAGTCTTTGGTCCGAAAACTGAAGTAGTGAATCCCGATAAAGAAGACCCTATTCTCACTCAACTGAAGCTAACTCAAGCCAATATATCCTTATGGTCCTTGCTAACGTCCTCGTATGCCCGGGATGATGTTGGAACGAGAATCTTCTTGCTGCGACTTTGGTGCCGTCTGATACAAAGCCAGAAGATGTAACACAGATGATCGGCAACATACACTTTGGGAATATCATTACATTTTCAGAGTTGGACATGCCGGAGTTTGGATCGGATCATAATGAACCACTGCACATTACTATTGAAGTCAACGGAAAAAGGTTGCCACGTATTTTCATTGATAACGGTTCTGCGGTGAACATACTGCCTTCCAGGATGATGGACGTCCTTGATCTAAGTCCCACAGATTTGAGACCTTGATTCATTCCGTGCGAGGATACGAGTCTACTAGCCGGTCGGTGTTGGGAATAATCAGTTTGCCTCTTACTTGCGGGACCACTACTATGATTCTTTGAGTTTCAAGTCATAGACATACCTTCCACCTTCACCATGCTTCTTTGGGTAGGCCATGGTTGCATCGGATGAATGGAGTCCCTTCCTCATTGCATCAATGTGTGAAATTCCGGTCGGGCGATCAAGTGACAGATCATTTACGATACGGTAACATCTCAAGGATCAAGCACTGGGAAAGCCGGTCCTACAGATTCGGCACGAAGAGGGTAGTTCAATGTTCGGCGGTTTTCGGCTAATAGCACGAGGCACGGAGTTTGCGCGGTAGACCTCACAAAGACATCGGACGAGTACGACCAGTTTGTTAGGATGATGAGGAACATGGGATTTGTACCGGGGCGGGGGCTGGGTGAACATCTCCCGAGGGACCTACACAAGCAATGGAAGCTGCGATCATCGCGGCGAGGCACGGTTTAGGCTATGTTATTACCCACGAAGATCGGGTGAAGAGAAAGAATTGAGTTCCTCAAGAGGGCAAAGCTACCTACGAGAAGCCATAGATGAGGCCATACCGCCTTTCCCTCAATAGTTACTTTGTCAAGGAGGGCGAAGAATTCTCTTGCATGGAGTTTAGCGAGCCTTGGTTTGATCACGCGGTAAGGCTGCGAAGGGTTTCGAAATCTTCGGAGATACGAGAGGTTGACCGATCGAAGGCGAAGACGGTTCTCATGGATTCACGTCAAAGAGAGGCAAGGTTGTCACGATCCGAGCCGGTACATCATCAAGGCGAAGATGGGTTGGCCGATCGGCTAGGGCAGGTATCTTTGGATGAGCCGTTGGTTGAGAACATTGCGGTTTCGAGAGGATGCGAAGAATGGGATGGTCGGGAACATTTGCGGCATTTGGGAATCTGAATATAGAAGACGATATGGTTGCGATCATTGGGGCGGAAGCGGGCGGACGATACGGATCCAAGGACGTTGGTGACACCCGTGGTTGGAAAGGCGAAGAATTGGTGCGTATTTGGCGGACCCGTAGCCACGAAGGAATACATGGTTGAAGAGACTGGGGCCGATGCCTCCTCTGTCGAGTCTCCCCTTGGTTCCCCCAAGTCCTCTACTTCTTGAGTCATCCATTTTGTTTGAGTCGATGTGTTTTCTTTTGAGTTTGAGTCTTCTTCCAAGTCGATGACCTCACGTCGAGAAGACTATGACTTAGTTGCAAATGTTGTTTTCCCTTTCGCTATGAATGAAAAACTAGATCTTTACGAGTATCCCCTCATAGCCAATCTTCTTAATGATAAATTAACTAAAAATAATGCTCAACTTAATCAAATTAACTTAGTTAATAATGACTCATTAGAAGAAGCGGACACACTAAACAATGAATATATTAAAGAAATTTCTAAGCAAGTTATCAATCAAAAGGAATGTCGAGCCCAAGCTGCCGATGAGGTGTTATCATGTATTAATTTGGGAACGGAAGAAGAGCGAGAGAGACGCGGATTGGAAGCTTCTTCGAATGGGCTGAAAGGGAAGCGTTGATTGAGGCTGCTTAAAGAATATTCGGATGTGTTCGCATGGTCATACAAGGATATGCCGGGGCTGGATAACTCGATAGTGGAGCACGAATACCACTAACACCGGACGCCAAGCACATCAGCGAAATTACGCCGCATTAAGCGAGAATGGTCTCTGCAAGTTAAAGAAGAGATAGAGAAGCTCCTCAGGGTGGGCTTTATCGAGTTATTGAGTATCAGACGTGGTTATCTAATATTGTGACGGTCGGTAAATCGAATGGCAAGGTTAGAGTTTGTGTTGACTTAGAGATCTCAACAAGGCTAGCCCGAAGGACGACTTCCCGTTGCCCAACATCGACATGCTAGTAGATGCCACTTTGCTAACTACGAGGTCAAGTCTTTTGTAGATGGTTTTGCGGGATATAATCAGATCAAGATGGCGGAGCGGACCAGGGAGAAGACGGCTTTCACTACACCATGGGGAACATGCATTACCTTTGTAATGCCATTCGGATTGAAAAATGCGGGGGCTACATACCGAGAGCGGTCACAGCATTATTCCATGACATGATCCATAAGGAGATTGAGGTGTATGTCGACGATATGATCATTCATTCCAAGGAGTCGAGACGGTCGGCATTTCATTGATTTGAGAAAGTTCTTCGACAGACTGCGTGAGCACGCAATGCGTACGAATCTGCCAAGTGTACATTTGGAGTTATTCGAGGAAAAGTCTGGGTTACATGGTCACCGAACGAGGAATTGAGGCGAGATCCAAGGAAGATTCAAGCCATCATGGAGATGAGGCCACCACGCACGAGAAAAAGAAGTTAAGGGATTCATGGGACGGTTACAATACATCGGCCGCTTCATTAATCAATTGACTACTATGTGTGAACCGATTTTGGATTGATGAAGAAGAGCGCAAGTATAGATTGGGAATTTGGAAGTGTCAAGAAGCCTTTGAGGAAATCAAGAGATACTTGGTCAATCCCCTATCCTTCGCCCCCACATTCGGAGAAACCATTGCTATTGTACCTAACGATGGCGATACGGCCGTTGGGGCTATCTTTGGCACAAGAAGCCAAGGACTCTCGGGTGGAGAACGCCGTTTATTTCGTTAGTCGAAAGTTGCGGGGAGTGAGCTAAACTACTCGGCATTGGAAAAAACCTTAGGGCTAGTTTGGGTGGTTAATAAGCTCAAGCATTACTTGTCGGCGCATCGATCTGCTAGTGTCAAAGATGGATCCAATTAAGTATTTGTTTGACAAACCTTCTCTGTCCATGAGATTAGCCAAGTGGTCGGTATTTAGGGGAATTCGATATCACCTATGTGCCGAAAGCTTGATTAAAGGGCGAGCCATGGCGGATCATTTAGCGAGTTTCCAAGCACAGAAGAACAGGGGCTTGAACCGGAATTTCCAGACGAGGGGATTTTTAGCATTGATACGGAAGAGATATGGCAACTATTCTTTGATGGAGCCGCGAACAAGAGGGGCAACGGAGTGGGAATCCTTTTGGTTGATCCCAAAGATGAGCACACCCCCATCGCCATCAAGCTGAATTTTACAACCACCAATAACGCGGCTGAATACGAGGCTTGCATAGCCGGGTTAGAAGCAGCCTTGGAGCGTGATGTGAAAGAATTGGAAGTATATGGAGATTCGGCTTTAATTATCAATCAGACGTCTAAGAAGTGGAAGACTGTTGACCCCTACTTACAACAGTATCAGACTCATATGGAAGAGCTTGTCAAGCAATTCAAGGAAGTGACATTCCATTATCTACCCGAGAGACGAAATAGATTTGCCGATGCTTTAGCTATGCGGCTTCTTTGGTCGAAATTCCTCACGGGATGTCTGTAAAACCATTCGAGTTGGTCGTAGAGAGAACCCGGCTTGCGCTACGAAGCCTCTGCTGCGAGATTCAAGGCGACATCGAGGAGAATAAGGATCCGTGGTACACACAAATCTATGAGTATCTCAAGAAGGGCGATGTGTCTTTTCTAGGAGACGTGAAAGCCAAAGCTTGCGAGCATTGAAACGATTGGCCGGACGGTTTGTTCCTACTTGGATGATATGTTGTACAAAAGACACTACGATGGTCTCCTGTTACTCGTGTAGACGCGAAACGAGCGAGAAATGATCATGGAAGAAGTACACGATGGCTTATGCGGTCCACACATGAATGCCGGAATGTTGAGACGAGAAAATCACACGGTTGGGTTATTATTGGGTCACTATGGAAGCCATTTGCATCCGGTTTGTGCGGAAATGTCCCAAATGCCAAATGTGTTCCAATTTGAACCATGTGCCCCCTCACGAGTTGTATAGCATGGTAACCCCTTGGCCATTTGCGACATGGGGGATTGATGTGATTGGCAAGATTACACCGCCGGGAAGCAATTGGCATTGTTTTGTATTAGCAGCTGTGGATTACTTCACCAAGTGGATCGAGGCAAAATCTTACAAGGTGTTGACTTCCAAAAAGGTTGCACAGTTCATTAAGGAGGACATCATGTGCAGATATGGAGTACCAAATGAGATTATCTCGGACAACGGGTCCCACTTCGGCGGAGATTGTGACAAATTACTGGCAGAGTTCAAGATTACCCGGCACAAGTCTTCCCCTTATAGGCCTCAGACCAACGGAGCAGTCGAAGCAGCTAACAAAACGATTGAGCAGATAATTAGAAAGACAGCGATTCGAGGTAGGGACTGGCCCGAGAAACTACCAATGGCACTTTGGGGATATAGAAATTTCGTTCGTACAGCTACAGGCGAAACTCCTTTTGCTCTGACATATGGGATGGAGGCAGTGCTCCCTGTTGAATTGGAAGTCCCGTCTTTGAGGATCTTATTAGAAAATCAAGTAGCAGAAGTTGAATGGCTCCGCAGCCGATATGATCAGTTGGCCACACTTGACGAGCGCAGACTCAAAGCCATGGAACACATCCGAGCCTATCAAAGACGGACAGCAAGGGCTTTCAACAAAAAGGTGCAGCCCTTAGACATTAAGGAAGGAGATTTGGTTTTGAAGCAGCAACTTCCCAATAAGTTCAATCCTCTTGGGAAGTGGGCCCCTACATGGACCGGCCCGTATGTGATCAAGAAGATATTTTCGGGTGGAGCAGTTAAAATGGCAGATTTGGATGGCAACGAATTCAAGGAGCCCACCAACCTCAGCAAGCTCAGACGCTACTATGATTAAGCTCTTCCTCCCCCTCTAAACAAAAAAAAAAAAACGCAAAAAGAAGCCCGCTAGATTGAAAACCCGCAAAGGGCGGTCTAGCAATAAAAGAAAGGGTGCGTTCAAAAGCTCGCTAGATTGAAAACCCGTAAAGGGCGGTCTAGGCAAAAGTTAGAGCAAACAAATAAAAACATTGTCCCGCTTCTATCTCCCCTTTCTAAAAATAGTAGCTTGATGAAAATGAACTACGACGACCTGAGCCCCTTGGTTCTCATTGTAAAAGGGGAACGTAGGCAGCCTTAATCGGCGCGGTCCAAAAAATAAATAAAAATCCAATCTGTTTTTACTAAAGCAATAAACTTTTTCATTCCCACAATCAATGCATGATTACACTTATTTGATGAGTCTAAGCTCGACTATACTAATGACTAAATAACTTGCAAAAGAAACTAAAAAATTAAAAGACAAAATAAATAACTAATGTGTCTGCATATGACTGTGGGTGGATACTCGGACATATAAGGTCTACTCCTTGGCACTAGGCCCCTCATCTCCGTCCTTCTTCTTCTTGGCAGCTCGTCGAGTCGGTTTCTTCTTATTCTCTCTCTTAAAATAAGGCGAATACTTCTTCTTCAATGGGGGAACCTCCTCGACCGCCTTACCCTTCAACTTCCGCTCCATCTTCTTGGGAGGATTCTCCTCCACTGTGTCTAGAGAAATCCCCAAAGCCTCCCTGTCTCTGAGAAAACGGCTCGAAGATATGTTAGGGACCAATCTCCGTCTCAAGTCATACAAAGTCTCCCTCATCGGTCCCAAGTTTTCTTCATACCATGTCAAATAAGCATGCGACAAATGAGTGCTAAGGGTCCGCTGTGCAAGATAGACTCGTGGCATCCCATGAGAACTCCATAAGCTTACCATCAAAACTGAAACACCAACATCCATTGGAAGGACTTTGGCAGAATCATCAAACTCAGAAGTTCCCCAAGTTTGAGGACGGACCTGCTCCATGCCATATTGCCGAAGTACCCGCTCTGCATAGTAAAAGGTGGTGGTCTCAAAAGCTGGTACACGAATCAGGCATTGCCCAAGCTGAAGGCTCCGAATGAAGGAGAGGCCCCAATGCTGTACTCGCCACTGAATCCTATCAGTATCCACCTCCGCCAAATACATCTTCCACTCCCGTTCTGACAAGCCGGAAAGCGGATCAATCTTCCTCCTGCAACCATGAAACCAAGGCCTAACACTCGAAGGTGGAATCTCCAGAACAAAAAGTCGATCCTCGAGCCACGTGGTCAGTAATTTGGCACTGCCCCTAGTCATAAGCGGAGCACCCCTAGCTATCTGAGATATACCATGAAGTGTCTCGCCCAAGAGAACCGGAACAACGCTCCTCCCAGAACGGGCCTGATCAACCATATCCAGACACCCACTGGTAGCTACCCCCACGTAAGGAGAAAACAGAACCTTGGAAAATAAGCAGAGGGCCAGGCAATCCAAAGCAAAATCCGAGTCGAAGTCATCACCATGAGCAAATCTCCCCGGCAAATCACAGATATCTATGTCTACACCTTCAACCAAACCTCTAGCCACAGCTGTAGGGATGCGCAGAAATTTAGCCACCCTAGTCACCAACGGAACTCGATCCTGCGGAACCGCTATCAAACTGACATCATCCCCTCCACACAGAGCAAGAAAATCCTCGTAGGTGGGTGTAATCTCGTTGTAAGAAAAGTTGAAAACGTGATTGGATTCGTCCCAAAAAGCAGCTGCAGCATGTAGGAGATTCCAATTGGGATGCATGGGCAAAAGGGACCAAATACATTTTACCCCAAAACGTTTATCAAAGGCGTGACGCACAGAGCGAGGTACCTTGGATACCCAAACAGCCAAATCACTCTCAAAATTGCTTTGTTTCTCCACCAAAACAGAAGGATGGGAATTCATTATTATGTTGATGTCCACGACAAGGGAAGAAAGCAACAGCAATAAAAGAGATAAAGAAAAGAATAGAACAGTACGAAGAAAAAGAAGAGAAAATTGTGCTTTATAACCGTCGGCTAGCAAGGTTATTTATAGGTTTTGGGTATGGGAATCCGTACAGGAAAAGGACAGTGAAGAAATCCGTGCAGGAAAAGGAGATGTAGGGCCGATCGGCCCATTACTCAGAGCCACAGCCGCCGCCTTTTCAGCATAGGGCCGATCGGACCTTTAATTTTGGGCCGATCGGACCTTTTTATTTGGGCCGATCGACTCTTTGGTCTCTCCAGAAAACGGCTCAACTTCAGCACAGCTTCAGCAGATCCCAAGACTCCACCTTTTTGTTCTTTTATTTTATTTTTATCTTTATTCTTTATTTTTTCAATTTTTACTTTATATTATTTTATTTTGTCCAATGCAGTGTACAAAAATAGATAACGTCCAAAAATAGAAATATACATAAATAGAAAGTGCTAACTCTTATATATTAAATCCTTAGACCATTACATAAAACATTCATGAGTGAGTCAGCATAAAATCTAGAGTCTGCATGCTCCTACGTTTTTCTAACAGGTACTACATAAAAATGAAAAATCCTAATGACCCCGACGGGAAGTCGAGGCACGACCGCGAGAAAACCCGGATGTCGAGCTACCATCACCCTGGGAGCGCTGTCTCCACTGCGCCGGATCCACATCTACTGATCTCCGGGATTGGCAAGAAAGTGCCGACACGGCACTCCTCAGCAGACGGGTCAATACATTGCTATGCCTCACGGACCGCACATAAGACTCCCGAGTAACCTGCAAAAATCAAGGGCGAGAGTTACATCACAGCTAAAGCATAAGTACCAGTACATGAAGAAGAAAGGTAAAAGGCATACCCCGCCAGCACCACCGGGAGGAAGCTGGGCACCCTCCACCTCATCGGCTTCTGTAGGAGCCAAGTCTACCCGCACCTCCCCGTCGGCCATATGCACATAGAAATGATCAGGAAAGGGAGGCATATCCACTATCTCGGGAGGTGCAGCACCCATCGGCTCGGGAATAACCGGATCCTGCTCCCATACCAAGAAATTTCGGCATCCGCAGCAGCCTCGCCGCACCACCTGCGGTGATCTCAGAAAAAGAGCCACAAAATCTATATAAGGCATGTCAAGGCGGAACTGATAAGCGGGGACCCCATATAGATACTCCATCCTCCTCGGCAATCGGTCCGGGTACCACATATTCTTGGGAGGGTGCTGTGGCGCATAAAGAGGAGCCCACGCATGGTGCTGTCTCGACACCCGCTCGCCCAGATACATCGCATCAGCTAGCAATCCAACTAGCAGTCGGCGGGAAGCAGTAACATCCCGAACGGCACCAACAGTCTCAGAAGCCTCAGGAGTCCAAGGAAAGAGTAAAAACTCGGTCCATCGGGACCATCAAGCACAAATTTCAAATCGATTCACGAACCGTCTTCGGATACCCCTCAATCCGATTTTCCTTCCTCCAGTACCGCAAGACGGGCACATCCCGAGTCTGGTCCCGTAGAGTGAAAGGCGCAACGCCAAAGATCTCATAAACCCAGGCCTGCAAAAGACACAACAGATAGTTACAAGGAAACGGAAAGACAAGTAACAAATAAAAGGACAATGAGAATGACAAGAGTTAGCATACCTCCAGGACAAAGTGAAAAGCATCAAAAGAAGAGGTATTAGACCTCGAGACAGTGTCAAGGGCCCGGTACAGCTCGGCCAAGCCGGCCCCTCCCCAGGAAATATCCCGCACTAAGCCCAAGTCAGACAAGGCACCCAATAAGGAGAATCGGCACACCGGGCCCGAGTTGGGAAAGAGGGCCACTGATAAGCCGTACCAAAGGAATCCCCGGACAAGAGCGTCCATCCCATACTGACCGACTCTGTACCGATCAATGGCAGTCTCAACAAGCTTATACAGCCTTTCCCGCCAACACCGAAATTTCGCTCGGGCCAACGCTAGCGCCGAACAGCTGAATCTGACGAGCCTTATCAGAATGTAAAGTCTCATCAAAGGGCAAAGCTATGTCTGTAAATCTCAACCCGGTGAGGACGGCGAAGTCTGTAGGAGTGATCGTAGTCTCACCCCAACTCAGATGGAAAGTATGTGTCGTATCCCACCAAAACTCACGACACACCTTCACCACAGCATTACACTTCCGGGTCTGACCCATCAGTGAAACCATATCAAAGAAGGGGCCCAACCCCAAGCTCCACACCATCTCGCGAGGACCACCCTCACCGGCCGGCAAAAGCGCCCACAACTCACCAACCGCCTTAAGGGAACTACGTCCCTTCATCTTCTTCATTTGCAGGTAAACACAGCACAGGTATGTGTCATTACTCGCATTTTAAAATAATAAAACACTTTGCACATGTATTAATTATTATGTTGTTAAATAAAATTGTACCTTCATCCCGACGCGGGAACGAAGACCAGTGGATCCATGAAAAGTCAGGCCCGCGTAAAAATCTGACTGGTTGTGCAACAGAAAGAACAGTCTCGAAGGCCGATAATTGCGCGAAGCTCGCCGCCTCCTAGCCTCAGCATTCCCGCCGGCGTCACTCCGGTCACTCTCCCCGGCATCAGCATCAACCTCCTCTTCATCATCATCACCACCGCGATCACCACCGCGATCACCACCGTGATCACCACCATTGCCACCATGCCCGCCGCCATCACCGCCATGGCTGCCGCCACCAGCACCACCGTGACCGCCACCGCTGCCGCCATGGCCGCCACCTTCACCACCTCCATAACCTCCATATCCACCATCAAAACCTCCACCCATTCGGCCATAACCACCCCCAACACCACCAAAACTGCGGCTGCCCCCGTCGCCGTGTCCACTAGCTCCAACTCCTCCTCCATAGCCATGAAAACCACCCATACCTCCGGTGTATGAGCCCAATGGTGAGTAATCCGGTTGATTGAGCAATTGTTCCAAAGCCGCAACGTCGGGATCCATGGCAAAGCAAAACCTTATCAAAAGCTCGGCACAAATCAAGGGAACAAAAAAGCTTCTCCGGCGAAAAGTTTCAGAAGAAGAATCGGAGAAGAAGAAGAAGGTGGGTTGGAGAAGGAGACTGCACCGTTCTTAAGGCCGATCGGCCGACTTTTTAGGCCAATAGGAGTCAAGGGCCGATCGGCCCTTCCATTTTGTGCTTCTTCCAACTGATCGAACGGCCAGGATTCCGTCCTGGCGACCCCGATCCTCGTCCAACGTCCTCAGCCAATCAGAGCATAGGGCCGATCGGCCCTTCAGCCTCTCCGCCTGACGCGTGTCTCCTCGGTCAGAGTGAGTTGACCGGTTAATTTAATAACCATTTCCTCTTCCCAAGAAACTCCCCCTTTTCAAAACAAATCCCCCCATTTTCAAAAAAAAAAAAAATCTTCCCATTTTCAAAATATGACCGTTTTCAAAAAACCCTTTTTAAAATAATTCCTCTTTTTTTAATTTATTTCATAATTCCAAACATTTTTTTGTTTAAATTAATATTTTTTCGGGGTGACTCCCGCAAAAGTCAAATACTTGGCTTTTGATTCCCACACAGTTTTTTCCCACATTGCCCCATACACTTTCTCTCGGTACGCGAATCAAGACTACACTTGATTTGTTCCATCACACACAATTTTCAAGGGAAAAATCAAGACTATACTTGAATTTCCTTTCCACACATTATCTCACAACATATCTTCACACGGAGAAATCAAGACTACACTTGATTTGTTCCATCACACACAATTTTCAAGGGAAAAATCAAGACTATACTTGAGTTTCCTTTCCACACACACAACATATTTTCCCACGGAGAAGGCAAGACTATACTTGATTCTCCTTTCCGTACATCTCTCAATATTATTCGAATCGCCCTTAGATTCGATCCTCAAAGCCTTGCCACAAATCGCATCTTTGGCTTGAGACGCTGCACGTCCGCCACTCTCGGGTACTAAACGCCCACGTTTTCTGAACTACGACTTGGCTTGATTCCTCTTGGGATACGTAGGTAGCCCGACGTGGGTCCAGCCACTCGACCTACCTGGTCATCCTTTTGCGACTCAGCTCGAGTCCAAAAACCTCACATCCACAAGGTCACTTTCCTTACCTCCTGAAATCCCTTTTTTCCAGGACGGATCCTATTCTTTTATCGTCGACCCCACTTGTCTTACAAGAAGCGTCGCCGAGGGGCTACTGTTAGTACCCGGCCCGAAAAAAGGCATTTTTAATGTCTGGCCCGGTTAATTAATGAGAAACCCTAATAATCCCTCAATCCCTTCATCCGTACCTGCGCCGTCATTGTTAGCGTGGAAGGTACGCCAGATAGAAGTGCCGATCGGCCCTTTACCCGTGGTATGGCCGATCGACCCTTTTTTATAGTGCCGATCGACCCTTCAACCCTTGTGCCGATCGACCCTTCAGTGGCCCAGCCCAAGTACCGAGGCACTATAAATAGGGGTGCCCGGCTCCCTACTTTGACACACAATTTCATACGGGAGAAACGAGACTACACTTGTTTCACCCATAGTTCTTCTTATTCCCTTCGAATCGCCAAGATTCGACCCCAAAGTCTTGCTACAATTGGTAAGACTCCTTTTAATATTTTTGTTCTTTATTATTATTGTCTTTATTATTATTGTTTGCATGCTTAGTATATTTTAATTACTTTATTTCTTGCTTATGTCATATATGCTAGATTTAGGGCTGTTTTAATATATTTAAATATGCTATAGCCGAGGATGATCTAAGGTTTCGCCCAAAGAAACCCAATGGATCTAGGAACTATTTCTTTCCTTCCACCTTAGTTATAATTATCCCATGATCAACAATCCCCCAAGGATGAACGTTGATTAGTGCACCTTCCGAGGGCCTAACTCAAAGGTTCTAGGGTGTGATCATCAATTAATTCTTTCTCTCCCCTCCTCCTTATGCATGATCCCGTTTCTTCTATCTATTCCTGTAAACACCACACACAACCAACACCCCACATTCTAGAAAGACCGATCCGTCGGGCAATAGGAGTGATAGCGTTTCTTCTTCTGTTGTAACTTGACCCCCGAACCCAATTAACTGTTTAGCCTTTTTTCAAAGCTTTGGGCTATATCAAAGTGGCGTGGCGACTCTCAAAATTTAAATTAATATTTTTAATATGGTTTAAATCGAGTGTCACTAAATGAATATCCCATTTCGATCCGACTTTATATAATTAATTATTTCAAACCTCCGAATGCGCGTTGCATCGGGACGGGGTATTCACAGTCTCCTAGTTTTACAGTTGTACTTGACACTTTTCAGTTTCTCAATTGTGGCAGTGTTGTCACAATGTACAGAGATAACAGGCATGGGCTTACTGACCATGGACAACTCAGACATAAGTCCTCAAAGCCATTCAGCTTCCAATCCAGTAGTGTCAAGGGCAAATAATTCGGCCTCAAGTGTAGACCTAGACAACAGAGTTTGTTTGGTCGACCTCCAGGCGACTGCAGCTCCGCCTAAGGTGAAAATATACCCCGTACAGCCATAACTCCCGAAGTTATAGGCAATCCAGCTTGCATCACTATATCCTTCAAGAACAGAAGGATATTTTCCGTATTGCAGCCCAAGGGAAATCGTTCCCTTCAAGTACTTGAGAACTCTATCAAGAGCTTCCCAATGTGCTTTATTTGGACATTGAGTATATCTAGCCAACCTAGTAACCGAGTAGAATATATCCGGTCTAGTACAATTGGCAAGATACATCAAACTTCCAATAATTTGAGAATATCTCAACTGAGCCATCGGTACTCCACTTTCATTCTTAGTAAGTGCAGTTGAAGGATCATATGGAGTCTTAGCTACTTTGCAATTCTTATAACCAAATTTCTCGATTATACTTTCGGCATAATGAGATTGCGATTTTGAAAGGGAAGACACCCTACGAGGTGTTGTTTGGTCGACCTCCTTCCATCACTCACTTACGAGTCTTCGGATGTCTTTGCTATGCGAAAAATCTCAATAGAGATAGGGACAAGTTTGCTAGCCGGAGTCGACGATGTGTTTTTGTTGGTTATCCCTACGGTAAAAAGGGTTGGCGATTGTATGATTTGGAAACTGGTCAGTTTTTTGATTCTCGTGACATTGTCTTCATTGAGAACCGTTTCCCCTTTTCGCACCCAGACCCTTCTAGTCTTGATCCTGCTCCAGTTGCATCGCCTGATACTGATGACATGTCTTGGTTTCCTGCTGCTGCGGACGAGGAATCAGCGCCTCGTCTTTCTCCCACTGTACTGCCACAGCAATCCGTTGCACCGCACACTCCTGATGCACCTGATGCATCGCAGCCCATTACTGCTCCACAGATTTTTGCCAATATAGAACCTCCGGTTTCCTCTACTTTCGACGAACCGCCTCCTGTGGCAGATTCACACTCATCTTCATTTGTTCTTGGGCGCGGGCAGTGCACAAAGTTTCCTTCGGTCCGATTAAAGGAACACGTAATACATACAGTCCATCTCAGTCCCTCGCCTATTCACCCATCTCCGTCTGTTTCCTCAGGTATGCCCTACCCTATAGCGCATTTTGTGAATTCTGATAAATTCTCTGTATCGCATCGCAAATTTTTGGCTGCTATTACAGCAGGAACGGAACCTTCCAGCTTCGCCGAGGCCATGCGACACCCCCATTGGCGTGACGCTATGGAACAAGAGGTTCAGGCACTAGAAAATAATGGTACCTGGACTGTTGAAAATTTGCCCCCAGGAAAGAAGGCACTTGGGAGCAAATGGGTTTATAAAATCAAACACAACGCTGATGGCTCCATTGAGCGTTATAAAGCTCAGTTGGTGATTTTTGGTAACCATCAGGTCGAAGGTTTGGACTTTACAGAGACTTTCGCACCTACAGCTAAGTTAGTTACCGTTCGCACTTTCCTTGCTGTGGCAGCCGTGAAGAATTGGGAGTTGCATCAGATGGATGTTCATAATGCATTCTTGCATGGCGATCTCGATGAGGAGGTCTATATGAAATTCCCTCCTGGTTTTGGGAAATCTGATGCTGGCACAGCTTGCCGTCTACGCAACTCTCTGTATGGTCTACGTCAGGCTTCGCGATGCTGGTTTGCAAAACTTGCTTCATCTCTCACCGATTATGGCTTCCAGCAATCTACTTCAGATTATTCCTTATTCAGTTTTGTTCAGGGTAATGTTCATCTCACGATTTTGATTTATGTTGATGATTTGGTTATTTGTGGTAACGATTCTACCGCCATTCTTCGTTTCAAGAAATACTTACAATCCTGTTTTCACATGAAGGACCTGGGTCAACTCAAGTTTTTCTTAGGCTTGGAAGTTGCGCGTAATTCCATTGGTATTTTCCTATGTCAGCGAAAATATGCACTGGATATACTTTCTGAGACAGGTCTCTTGGGTTCCAAGCCCGTTGGCACTCCCATGGAACAGAATCATCGTCTAGCTCTTGTCAACGATGATGTGATGGGTTCTCCAGAGAAATATCGCCATCTTGTTGGTCGTCTTATTTATTTGACTATCACTCGTTCAGAGTTATCCTATTTCGTCCACATTCTTGCCCAATTCATGCAGAAGCCATATCTGGCTCATTGGGAGGCAGCATTGCGTGTGGTCCGTTACTTGAAGTCCAATCCTGGACAAGGCATTCTGCTCAAATCTGATTCTGAGTTGCAATTAACGGCTTATTGCGATGCCGATTGGGCGAGTTGCCCTTTATCCCGCCGTTCATTGACAGCCTATTTCGTGTTTCTTGGAGGCTCCCCAATTTCTTGGAAAACCATGAAACCGCCCACCGTTTCTCGCTCTTCGGCTGAGGCCGAATATCGCTCCATTGCTGCGACCACTTGTGAATTAAAGTAGCTCAAAGGTCTTTTGGCATCCCTCGGTGTTGATCATCCAAAGCCGATGCGCATTCTATGTGATAGCCAATCCACGTTGCACATCGCTCACAACCCGGTCTTTCATGAGCGCACCAAACACATCGAGGCGGATTGTCATTTCATTCGTGATGCCCTTCGATCCAACACCATCGTGGACAGACTTCGTGTCTTCATCCCAGCAGTTGGCCGATATTCTCACTAAAGCTCTTGGGAGGCACCAGTTCGACCATCTTCTCGTCAAGTTGGGCACTTCGAATCTCCATGCTCCAATTTGAGGGGGGCTGTTAGCGTGTATATTTTCCTAGTATTAGTGGTTATCTATTTCTAGTATATATCTTGTTGTAAATAGAGTTTGGTGAATTTTAGGTAGTGGATTTGTGATAGAAGTCTAGCATATCTTGTGGCTAAAATTTCGGGTCTTTGTATATACATAGCTTCGGCTGAATCAAAGATGGAACAAGAAATAAATTTATCCCACCAGCGTGTTATAATTTAACAGTTTGGTTTAGTGGTTCGATCTCGAATCGTGATTTGGGGGTACAGAGCTTAAATTATTAAATTAAAACGAACCACATGGTTTGACAATTTTTTGGAGTAGTATAATTAAATAAACTTATATCCATTAAATAATTATACAATAAAAGATAATATTATTGTCATTGATTCTTGGTGGAAAGAGAAAGTGAAATGGGGAAGTAGAGATAGATTTTGTGGGATCTTGGGGTTTGGTTGGAGTAATTAAGACACTGCATGCAGATAGGGTCTACAAAATTAAATTTGACAGCAGCCCTTTAATCACAAATTTCAATATTCTCACTTCTCAGTGGCCAAAGCCTTTTCTTTTCTTTTCAGTTTATAAGGATTTGGCTTGTGAGGTTCTCACATAAGTCCAAATTTATCCTAATTTAAATTGTTTACCCTTATTTTATCAAATACTCACTCCGTCTCCCTCCCTCGATTTAAAATATTATAAAATGATAAATTTATATTATTTTTATATTTAATAATACACACATGTTATTTTTACAACAACAATTTCTTACTATTCTCTCTCATTTTTTTTTATATTTTACTTTTTATACTCACAATACCTCCTACATTCATTCTCTCTCCTTTTACTATAATATTATTTCTTAATTCTCGTGTTGTAAGAGAAAATCCTAAGTTAGATGAGACGAGAGTATGAGATTTGAACCGGCTCTTATTTTTGTATAATTTTAAAATGCTATACAAGGGGAGATAAGAAAACAACAGAGGTTTCAATTTTTCATTTTTCATATTTTTAATGAGGTGAGACAAACATGCAGATAGGAGATGATATTCTATATTAGCAAAGTACGTTATTAATTACAAGACTTAAAAAAAAAAAAAAAAAAAAGTACAATACTGGTAACTTATATATTTCAAAAAAAAAAAAAAAAAACCTAGAACTTCGATGATGATGTTTATGCGTAATGATATTTTTTAATCACTTTCAAATATTCTAATTTTTATACATATTATTATTGTTATTTATCGGTAATTCAACAGTTATGATATGATTGTAAAATTCAAGACAAGACCTATATAATTGTGGTGCGTATCAATCCTAATTGTCCCAAATAACACCTGTTTATTTTGAAATGGATGATCAGTCACCTCTATTTCGTTAGGGCACTTTGGTCATTTCACTTTTCCACAAGAGCATTGGATATAATTGATTGATCCTAATGATTGATTAATACTCCTTTCTTCTCAAAATAATAAGGAAGGCTATTTCGACAAGGTTGATTTTTAGTAGAAATATCTTCATCCCACATTATTGGAAATATTTGATATTATATTAAGCTCCTACTTCACTATCTCCGGTCATTAATGACATGAGCAAGTTTTGGGAGAAATTAGTTTCTCCATAAATTATAAAAAGTCTACTTTTTTTCTACTTGTAAGTAGTTAGTGAATATTTAGGAACAGTTTATAAAACATGACTTTCTCTAACTTAAGAAAAAACTAATTTCCACCAAAATCTTGTGTAATGACATTTATGTACTTTTGGGCAAGCACGTAAGAAGCCAATGGACCCAGGTTGTTTGTGTTTAGTAGGGCTAGTTTGTGATGGTTATATAGCGAACCGAGTCTTGTACTCGATATAGCCGTCAACAGGGCCGGTTCTGTGATAAATGGGGCCCTAGACTAAGAAGTTGGTTGGGACCCTCATTTTTTTTTTCCAGTGGTAGATGGGCGATGATATTCTAAGATCTCTATTATATGCCCCTATTTTTGCCACGTTGTTCTTTTTGTCCGAGGCCTTTTGTTATGTTTTTTCTTAAATTTTAGCATTCTTTTCTTGAAGGTCTCTCTTTTCATCATTTCCTAGATTTTAGATTTTGTTAATAAAATGATTGAGATTCTTGACTAGTGAAGATTGATAATTAGGTTGGGTTAAAATTTTTGATTTGAGATAATTTTGAGTAATTTAAAGAAATATTGTAATAAAATTATAATGATAATCACAAAGTATTCAAATAACTACTAGGCTAATATTAAGATGATAATTGAAGATAGAGAAAATTGTAAATAATTTAATATTCTAGAAGAGTACTAAAAAATTTGACCAATATAGCTGATTATGATTATATGCATCATTTAGTATTCTAGTACGAAAAAATAATGTAAGTAGGCTGCTACCAAAAATTGAACATGAACAATTTACTTCTTGACTACCTCCTAAATCACTTGGCCACTTTACTACTTATGTAAATTTTTGGGGCCCTAATATAAGTAGTAATTTTGGAGGCCCTAGGCAATGGCCTCACTTGCCTTGCACTAGGGCCGGCCCTGGCCGTCAATTTGAATCGATAAATGAGAATGAGATAGTATATTCTAATTTCGTATAAAACGAAACTATTTGGGACATTTCATTTGGAACGGGGGACGAGACAGGATGGGACGGGACGTCCCACATTTTTTCAGTTTCATTTTCATTTTCATTTTTATTTTTAACCCCACAATTCTATATAATAAATTATGAAAAAAATTGGTAAAAAACCGCTTAGTAACAGTCTTTTGAAAAATTTCAAAAAAAATATTTATTTTAAAATAAAAATAATTATTCAATTTTGGACAGAGAACTATAATCTAATAGGCCACTTATGTTGCAGATAATGAGCCTATCCTTTCTTGTTCAGGGAGATAATCAATCAAAACTAATAAAGAAATATGAGTATGCATGTCCCTTGATTATGACCCCAGTAAAAGAAAAGTGCTCCTCCTATCTTTGCATTAAATCAAATTATATTTTCACAATCTATGCTTTTAAAATAAACTAGTGTTACACCCGTGCGATGCACGGACATTACATGTTACTCTAAAGAAAAAATTTAAATAAAAATTAACTAAAAAAGAGAAATGCATTTATACATTATGAAAAACTTCCTTAAAGACTACATTGTCAGTACATAGATCAGATTGGCCAGACTTGTCATCATTACAAATCAATATTTTAAGACCAGACGGATTTTTGACTCGTGATAAAGCAACATAAAGTTGACCATGGGAAAACACAGGCTTTCTTAGTATAAGACCAACAAAAGACAATGATTGACCTTGGCTTTTGTTAATAGTCATAGCATATGAGATTAGAGCTGCAAACGGGCCGAGTTCGAGTCGGGTATGACCGAGTTCGAGTCGAGTCTACAATGAAGAAAAATCGAGTCGGGTATAAGTGGGTCGAGTCGAGTTGCACCAAGGTCTGCCGAGTTCGACTCGGGTAGTTGGAATCGGGCTCGACGAGTACCCGGGTTCGACTCGGATATGCCATGTCGAGTTGGATTAGGTCGGGTCGAGTCGGGTAATTCGAGTCGAGTCGGGTTACATAGTTTACAATCATGTACAAAACCTGCTGCATTGTTTATCAATCCAACACATGTTTGAATTCACAGCAAAAATTATAAATCCAAGGCTCAAACATCAAACTAAAATCTGTAACCTGCTGCATTGTTTATCAATCATGTACAAAACCAAAACCTGCACCTTGTTTTCTTCAATTACTTGTTTAAACCAAAAAGTAAGCTGACATTGAAATTGAGGAGCAAAGGAAAGAAGATCACGACTTGTTTCTAACATAAACATAGATTTTAACTAATACTCCGTACTAATTTCTCACTAAGAACAAACCAAATCCTCTCTAAAGCATACACCTAAAACTGTAGAAAGCTGCTAGATTTCATGTAAATTGATAAGACGGAAGGAAACATCTACTAGTTCATCACACTGCAGCTGTCTCGTTGAGGAGCATCTGGTCAAAGTGCCACACTCCTGAAATTCCAGAAGAAGAAAAATCAGTTTAAATGGACAATGACATATTTTGTAAAATGATAATCTTTCTCCACATCAAATTCAATACTCACAATAAATTCATAACAGGAAACAGTGAGTATACACTAACACTATGTTCTTACCATGTTCTGTACCATGTTATTAACATATGTTCTTAGAAATCCATTCCTCCTATTTTCATATCAGAAACTCAAATAAACAAGGGGAATGCTGTCAAATGACAGCTTGACCCTTTCCCAGACTTGTCACACCTAGCCATATTGCCTTGAGAACAGTGACCATCTCTCTAATAATCATTTCCAATCATCAAAATTCAAATATTCACCAACTAAATTATCCAAATCTAACCAAAGCTTTCAGTTTCTTCGCATGCTCAGATATCAACTTCTCCAAGCACCAAGGAAATCAAACTTAGGGCGTGACAAAGAGCCAATCAGCAGGAATGAGGAGAATGATTGGTAGGTCTTTAGTTGCCGAAAGTTTTATATTTACATCGCAGAAACTAACACACTGTTCATTCTGATATCAAACATTTCTACTTACATGTCACTTCACAGTTCTCTAATTAGAAATTCTAATAGGTGAAAAAAAAAGTGAGCTACTCCACAGAGCATCATACATACATGAGATACACATATTATCTTACTGCAGAACCTTGGTTTACACTTAACGGAACCTGATTTCATGAACGGAAGAAGTTGAGTATTAGATACTGCAAATATCAGCATTCTTAAATGCTACCAACTGCTGCTGTCTTGAAGTGAAATGATAGGAAAACATGGCAACTTATTTTAATCACAAACTGATAAACACCATTCTGTACGAAAGTGAACAAATAAGCTAAAATACCTCAAATGAGATGAGAATAATCATATTACCAATCCCAAATACACATCATTAGTTATGGATCGAGCCACTTGCTGGAAAAAAGAAAAAGACAAAAAAAAGTGATATATTACACATATGAAAATTATCAAATTACAATTAACATACAAACATAATTTAAAAATTCTATTATAACATACCTTCACCATAAGGAATGTTCAAGTCAATCTCCACTTCCTTCAATTTATGCTTATCCTTCTAGATAAGTTAACATAAGTAGAAAAAAGAAATTAAAGTGTGTAATACTAATGATAATATGTACTTATAGGTCTAAATAATCAATATGTACCTGTGACATCTTCTTAAGTCCATAGAGTTCACGCGCCCAATCAGCTCCACACAACAACATTTCCACTGTTTTAGGTTTCAAACATGCCCTATGAGGCTCAATGACTCTACCACCAGCACTAAAAGTTGATTCAGACGCAACAGTTGTGATTGGAATAGCTAACACATCAGCAGCCATCAACGACAACACCGGATACTTTCCTCGATTTGCTTTCCACCATTCTAATGCATCAAATTGATCTCCGACAACAGGAAAAACATTTTCATCCAAATATGAATCTAATTCTGATTTTGCAGGCTTAACAATGGTATCTGTTTGGCTCAAAAATTGACCATATTTGGAAATTCCCCCAAGAACAGGCTTACCCGATAAACTTGTTTGTCTACTCGAACTACTATTGCTTGATGATGACTCCATATTAGATAACCCTTTTCCATTGTTTCCCTGTTCATTGATTCCGACTTGCTCATCAACGTATTCTTGAAACAAATCCCTTAATGCTTCTTTAACAATATCCATATTTTTCTTCCCCTCTTCTCCGTAGATAATTGGAAAACAAAAGTCTAAAAGGATCAACTTGAACCTTGGGTCTAACACCGAACCTATTGACATAACCAAATTACATTCTGACCAATATTTGTCAAACTTCTCTTTCATTGGGATAGCCATATCCCTAATATACAATTTTCTGTCCACACATTTCAAATCTAGCAATTCTTTCACTCTATAAACCTCGGATAGAAATAAATTTGCAGTTGGGTATTGAGAACCCGATACGACATGTGTGACATCATTAAAGATCCCCAAGAACTCACATACATTTCTAACCTTTTCCCAATCTTCATTACTTGGAACATACTCAAACCCCTTATCCCAATTACCAAAATGACGAAACACTTCCTTAAAAATGCACGCAACTTTTAACATATTGTAAGTTGAATTCCAATGTGTTGGGACATCAAGAACAAGTTTTCAAACTGGAATTTTAAATTGAGTAGCAAATACACCAAATTGATTCCGTCGACCCTCTGAACCAGCAACATATTTAACCCCATCTCTTATATTATCAATAATAGACTCAATTGGCCTAAGTCCATCTTGCACCAAGAGATTGAGAATATATGCACAACATCGCACATGAAAAAGTCTCCCGTCAATAGGTAAATGTTTTCTAATCGTCATGTAATTTTCCCTTAGAGTTCTTAGTGCTACATCATTTGCTTTAGCATTGTCCACTGTGATTGTTCCAATTTTTTTCTCAATTCCCCATTCTATAAATGCAGTAGAAAGTGCCTCTGCAATGACAAGCCCACTATGAGGAGGAGGAACATTAAAGAAGTTAAGGACTCGCATATTTAACTTCCAATTCCCATCTATCCAATGTCCAGTTACAACCATATACCCAAGTTTTTGATTTGAAGATGTCCACATATCTGTTGTAATGTTTACTTTGCCCACACCCTTCAAAACCTCTTTCAATTTTGCTTTTTCCAATTCATAACACCTAAAGCAATCTGACTTTGCAGATGTCCGACTTATCTTCTTCCAAAAAGGAGTCGCAGTCCTCATTACTTCATTAAACATAAATGACTCGACATGTGTGAAAGGTAACTCATTTATTAGAAGATAGTGTGCTATTTTCTCTCTCATCTTTGAGTGGTCATATTGAAAAGAAGTGAGCTGTTCACTTACCTCTTCGCCCTCTCTGCCAGAATTGTCAATACTTGACATAAAAGCCAATTGTTTCTGCAACTGCTTCCCATTCTTTAATTTGCAAGACTTCAAATGCCTATTCAATGCAGATGTTGAAGATGTCTTCCCCCTTGAATACACACCTCCACAAAGCTTGCATTTAGCTTGCTTATTCCCGGTCTTAGGATCATCTGGATACAGATCCATATACTTCCAAACATCACTTGTCTTCTCTTTTTCTTTTTTCTTAAAACCTTGTGCATCTTCCGTACTCGGGTCATTAGCTTTCCTTTTACGGCCTTTGTCAACTTCGATAGTCTCATCGTCCTCATTCTCGTCAAAATCATCACCCAAATCTTCCTCTCCCAATTCCGGCACTACATTGTCGATATAAATGGTGTCTCTACGAGGCCTAGTAGACGATTGATGGAATGACATGATGATCAATCTGAAACATAAACACACAAAAAAATTTCAGTGTGCATAGTATAGTTTAATGGCAATAATAAATTTCAGTCGTACAGTGTTCCACATTCACATCTTAACAAAAAAATCAGTGTGCATAGCATTTGACTGGAAGTAATTAAACAGGTAAATTTGAGGTTAAATAGGCACTTGCCGCATCAGAAAAAACTGTAATAGGAGAAGAAGCATTATTCAGATTTCTGACTTAAGGTAAAGAAAATCGACAAATAAAAGAAGGGAAGTACCTTGAAAACAAAAAAAAAATAAAAAATTAATCCCAGTGCCTTAAAGCCTGAAATGGATTCCTCAGTTTATACTTCAGATAGATTATAAACCTCCTCAACGCTGCACAAGTTGAAAGTTTACCCCAATTAGAACAAATACAGAAGATCACTCTGCAATTAATCTTGGTTAAAACGAAATTAAGAACTTTATTTACTCAGTTGAAATGGATTCCTCAGTTGAAAGTTTACCCCAATTAGAACAAATACAGTGAGAAGATCACTCTTCAGAAGATCACTCTGAAATGGATTCCTCAGTTGAAAGTTTACCCCAATTAGAACAAGTAGGTATTCTACTACTCCCTCCGTCCCACAATAAGTTTCCTAGTTTGGGACAGACCAAAGGAAAACGAAATTAAGAACTTTATTTATTCTGGGACGGCTCCCTTCCAAACGAGTGTCCTTATTAGGGTCAAAATTACTTTCTTAAAGAAAGTAGAAACCAAAAACCCAGAGGTCGATTCCATGGAACTTACAATAAAAAAAAATGATGCATTTACATTCACACAGACACACACACACACATAAATATATTTCAATTGGTACCCAAATTGTATATCAGAAATAAAGGTAAATTAAACAAAACCCAGAATAAGAATAATAAAAAAGATTGTACCTTTCTAAAAGAAGATGTTGAATCACCTAACCTTCCTCCTCTCTGAAACCAAATTTTTCAACAAACACACAATGATATCAATATCATGGACATAACCCAGGTGATTGACGGCGACGAAGCAACTTACAAAAACAAAAGCTGATAGTGCGTTTGAGGGAGAGACTAACCAGGAACTGGAAGTGAACAACGACGACGACGAAGCAAGAGACTGAGTAGTGATCGACGGCGACGCAAGTGAAGGACGGCGAATGGTATGGTTTAGGTTAGAATTTTGATTTTGATTTTTTGGGGGAAACTGAAAGAACGCTTGGTTTACTTTACGTCGTACGCGGGTGAAACGAGGATCCATTTTTGTGACCCGCGAACGCCTCATCCGGGTACCCAAACACGTTCGACCCGACTCGACAACAGAAACGAGCCTAAATGTGTGGACGAACTCGACCCGTTTTTTTGAGGAACACCGAGTCGGGCTTACCTTATTCGGGTCGGACTCGGGTAGTATCTCGGGTAACCCGCCCGAATTAACACCCCTATATGAGATCATCAATGTGAATTGTCTTCTCTCAAATCGAAAAGGAATCCTGGTGTCTGATGGTGTTAACGACATTCTCGGAATCAAAACTTTTCGACCAATATCACCTGACGAAATTACTTCACCTTCTAAAACATGATTTCCAAGCCTGGTGATAACCAAACGCGTCCCATTACAAAGACCAATTGAAGAGTCTATATTACGAAGCAGCATCACCGGGGTTCCTACTTTCAAGTTTAATGTATGATTAGGAAGCCCAGATATACAAATACTATTTATGAACTCAGGTGTATGAAGATCACTTAAGGACTCAAAATTCTTATCAGTATGACATGCAACATCGGAACTTAAATATATCCTTGCAGCAGAATCATTCAATGACACCATATATTTATTAACAGCATTAACAACATCCAAAGTTGGTGCCAAAATTGCTCTTTCTTCAAAGTATGACAAATCGTGATGGCCATTCATAATAAACTCTGAATATATACTCTCAACCATAGCAGTAATCGGATTATTAAATTCCTCAATTAAGAACTCTCGTGGGATTTCAATGGGAATAACTCCATCATTCGGCTCATTAACTTTGCCATCTCCAATTTTAGCTATCCAATCAGCAAATTGTCTTAAATTCTCTGAGTTTAAACTTGAGTCTAATCCTTGTAACCTCATATTCTTTGTTAACCTCAATACAACACAATGCCTCCATAGATAAGACGAATTAATAGTGGCATGCACAATATCTTGTCGACTACCCTTTGGAATTACAGGAAGAATTTGCCTAAAATCACCACCAAAAACAATTGTTTTCCCACCAAAAACATATTCATTCCTCTTAGGATCAATCACTCTCATTATATCCCTCATGCTCCTATCCAAAGCCTCAAAACAATGTTTATGCATCATTGGTGCCTCATCCCAAATAATCAAATGCGACTTGATAATTAATTCTGCTAAAGGGCTACATTGACTTATATTACAAACATAATCTTCATTCAGATTAAAAGGAATGGCAAACCTCGAATGTGCAGTTCTACCACCAGGTATCAATAATGATGCAATACCACTTGAAGCTACATTCAACACAATATGTCCCTGTGAACGCAAGCGAGCGGATAGGGTTCTCCAAATATATGTCTTCCCACTACCTCCATACCCATAGACAAAAAACATCTTTCCAATTTCATCTTGACATGATTGAAGAATTATATTATAAACTTCATGTTGATCAGCATTCAAGTGATTCACAAGTTCTCGAAGCTCAACTTCTAATCTTTCTCGATCATAACTCATTTCATCATGAATTAACCGATTACTTGTCATTTGAAAGTAATCAACATTAGGATATGGGAGCATTGAGAACTCATGTAAACTTCTTCCTTGATTTCTGAGGATTTTCTCGATTTCAGCTAGCCCATAATTACGAACTTGAACTTCATTCAACGTCAAACCTAGATAGAAACATAAATAAACAAATAATTATGAGGGCAAGAAAAATTGAATCATATTTTTCTAACAATTCTAGAAATAAGTTAAAAATATAAAAAAACTAACCTGGATGATTAAGGATAGACCTTTGCTTATAAACTACATCTTCACATAAATAACTCCAACACTTATCCCAAACATTCTCAGGTCTACTCATGGACACAGAAGTAAGTAGCGTTGCAAAGAGAGTTCTGACTGAGTGAGCAGTTGAAAATTGGCTAGATTCAACAATACCTTCGATATATTCTCTATCATCATTCAACAAACCTATCTCATAGCAAGCATCACGAAAATTCTCACATTGGACACCATTCACAAAGTGAATTTCACTGTAACTCTTTGCGCCACAAACTTTGTTAAGTAGGCATCTCAGATAATAAATTTCACCACATCCTGGAGGAACAAAAAATATTCGACCTAATGAAAACCCTTTTTTCCTTGGAACCCACTCACGTATATCAGATTTCCATACAAACTTCATGGGAAATTGCGAATAAGTTAAATCTCTAGCTTCAACATATTTCTTGTTCGCTTCCATCCAACCCAAAAACATACTTTGTGCAACTGAATCTCGTTTTAAGACGGACTCTAGATTATATGAATCAGAGAAAATGACATTCTGTTCATTTTGTAGATGAAAACTCAAACTGTCCACTGGAGGATCTTTATACTGAATTTCAAAACCATATATTCTCCAAGCTGCCTCACACGAAGACACATAACGGCAATCATAATACATATTAATCTCATCCAAAATCTGATCCACACTTCCGCTAGTTGATGCTTGACAAAATGTAGCTGTGACTCTATCATTTCCTTTGTTTATGTACTTAAACAAATACTTAATTGCACGCGATTGATTACACCACTCAACATTCAAATGTGCACTGTAGGTGACCAACAAATACCTATTATGAGGAACAACGTGTCTATTATCTAAGTGGACACCATTTTTCAAAATTGTTCTCCCGTTATCTCTTCTTCTGTACACAGCATATCCATCCTCGTCAACTCGTGTGGCTTCAACAAATTTTTTTGGATAATGTTTAGAACATCGTCCATTAATCATGCATGGAGATTTAGGTCTATCTTTCCCACACGGACCATGTATCATCAAATCTTTAACTGCATTAAAATAAACTGGATCTGCACTTTCATCTGGTATTTCAGCTGATATTATAAGATCAATATCTTCAGGTGAACGAAATTTAAAGTCAGTTGCAAGAAACAACAAAATATGTGCATGAGTCAAACCCCTCTTCTGGAACTCAATTGTGCGGATAACTGAGAGAAAAAAAAAAGTTATACGCAACCATAAAAGAAAAAAAGTTACTTAAATGATGCATTTTTATCGTATTTAAAATTGTCAACATTAAACAAACCTGCTTGAACCTGGCCAAAAAATTTATTCTTTCGAATATCCCTTATCATTCCATCAAGCTTCACTTTAAATATTCGACATAAAACATCAGGACGATCCTCAGGCTTCAACCGATCATTCTCAACACATCGAACAATTTCCGGCCACTTCGGATTACAGGTTAACGTCAAAAATAGATCAGGATATCCAATCCATCTGCAAATAGCCATTGCATCTTGATAATTTTGAACCATATACCTTGCACCACCTGTAAAAGTGGATGGCAAAATGACTCTTTTACCTAGTTTTGCCGCATCACAATCACCTGTCAAAACAATTTCTTGTAATCCCCTATACATTTCTACACGCAATTGCTTTTGATGTAACCTAATAAAAGTCAAACGTGCTGACTCAATCATTGTCCAAGCATCCACAAGATATTGATGAAACAATCTCTTCGAGAACAATATAATCTTCGAATCTCCGTCCCTTTCATATAACCGGTATGCAAAGTATTCTCGAATACTGACCCTTTTTCTACCCCCCGTACCACCTCTATAATTATGGAAAGGAATATCTTCTCTATATCCATCTTCTCCATATGGGAACAATAAAGGGTATTGCAGACTTAAGTAAGAAGGATTAAGCTGATTTATACGCGTAAGGCCACCAGATCTGGACTCAATGATTATATCCCTTTCAGCAGGGGAACTGTCGAAGTCACCAACAATCAACGCAGCTACTTTAGAAGCAGAGGGCAAATTGTAAATTCTAGCATCTCCAGTACGTCTACCAACCAACTTTAATTTTACTTCATTACATTCGTCGGAGAACAATTTCTCCTTCGCCATACGAAATGATTGAACCAACACATTGTTCTCATCTAACATTTTTTTCAAGTCCTCAACAATATCATCTTGTAAATCGCTAGTAGAACCTTCCGACCTGAAGGAGAAAGAACTTTAAATTTAGAACTTTAATCGTATAATATTGTAAGCCGAAGTAAATTTAGTTAGAGAAATGATAACATTGTTTCATAATAAAAATTACCTTACTGAAGCTTTACGGTTAGCAACTTCATTTGATGTGTCGTATATGTACAACTGCGCAAACTTTGGTTGTTCCCCATTCGCCGGCAACAAACTACCAATTAAATGGTAATTTTGACCATGTAGCTTAAATATAGGAGGAGAACGACCTTGATTAACACTCCTATCAAATTTTCCACCCATTGATGTGAAGCAAAACATGTTGTTATACGACCGAATATTTTGCTTATAATGATTACTCGCTTCTGATTCACCGAACAATAAATGATCCAACTGACTTGGAGGATTCTTCACTACAGGAAGCTTAATTTTTCCTTGATTGCAACACAACCCATATTTCGGAGACCGAGATTTATAGGAGCGAGCTAATCTCTCCTCATACCAAAAAGAAGCTCCACAAAATGTACAATTATAAGTAGCATCTCCAATATCCCAATATTCTATTAGAAAATTGAAATAAAAATATAAGATAATTGTGATTTAAAAAGATAATCATATAAAAATGTTGAATATAAAATTAAGGAAAAACTGCATTTAAAATCACTAAACTCTTCAGTTTTCTCGAATTGGATCATCAAACTCTTATATTTTTTATTCAACACATCGAACTCTTTTATTTATTTTATTCACGGGCATTATCACTATCCCGGCCAGTTACTTTTTTCCGTTAAAATGGTAATGAGATATTTCCAGTGACCAATTTGAAAATTTTACAAACATATAGACCAAACTGAAAGTCCTGTAAACACAAGGACCAATTTAAAAAATTATTTTTTTTGTTTAGTAAATTTCTTTTAAATGTGACTTGTACTAATAAAAAAAGTTTTTTTTTAACTGAGATTTTAATTTAACTATGAGTTGTATTTTTTTAATGAAAATAATTTAAATATGACCGTGAATAAAAAAAATAAAATAGTTCAATGTGTTGAATAAAAAATAAAAGAGTTTGATGATCCAATCCAAGAAAACTGAAGAATTCAGGGATTTTAAATGCAGTTTTTCCTACAATTAATAAATATATGCTTACTTAGTAAAGAGGATGAATGAACATTAGTTCCTGCACCAGCAGAAACTTTAGCACGTTTACCCCGTCTAACAGAACCATCTTCAATCACACTTGAACTAACCTCTTCAATTTGCAATAATGACCCCATTGACTTTTTCTTTATAACACATCTTCTTTTCGAATTAAACCTCAATTGGGCCACTATAAATGGGGGAAACGTTTTATTAAGATTGATTTTTGTTTTAACAAAATAAATAAAATAGAAATTAGAATATTGATGTAAAATTACATATGAAAAAAAACTTAAAGGAAGGGCAAACTTCATTTTCATCAATTGTACTTTCAAGCGAGTTTCACTTTTACCATTATACTCCCTCCGTTCCAAAATGTTTATCCCATTTGACTTTTTTGTTGAACTTTGACCACAAATTTATGAGAAATTAATCATAATCATGAAATTCTAAAAGTTGTTGTTGATAATATTATTAATGGTTAATCAATAGAAATTTTTAGAATTTCATGAACATAATTAAATTGTTATATATTTGTGGTCAAAGTTCAACAAAAAAGTCAAATGGGACAAACATTTTGGGATGGAGAGAGTACTTGTTTCTATCATAAAAATCATTCTACTTTGAAAAATATACAATTTTAGCCTCAAATCACAATTTTGAGGCAAGGAATAGCCACAGATTTAGAGACGGATTTGGGGTAAAAATGACATATTTTCCAAAGTACAACAATTTTAATGAAAGAAAAAAAGTATAATAGTAAAAGTGAAACTCGCTTGAAAATGCAACAGATGAAAATGAAGTTTGCCCTTTTAAAGAAATAAACAGGTGAACTCACTATTTGAAATGTCAAGTAAAGCACGTCCTTGTGAAGATGAAGACGAATCTATCAAACTCGGTTGAACTTTATTTTCACCTGTGACTTACATTAAGTATAAATAATGTAAACATGTATACATAAGTAAAACGTAGAAATGTACAAATTTTAATTGAGGTTTAAAGAGAAAAAGAAATTAAAAAGGTAAATATAAAATTAAATAAGTATATACTTACGTAGCAAAGAAGATGAATGAACGTTAGTTTCTGCAGCATAAACCTTACCACGTTTACCCGGTCTAATAAAACTTCCTTCAAGCACATTTAATTTAAACCCTTCATTTTCCAATAATGACCCCATTGACTTTGTCTTTACAACGTATGTGGTTTCCGAAGTAAACGTCAACTCAGACACTATAAATATGGGGAAAAACATTAAACTAACATTGAATTTTGTTTTAATCAAACAATATAATAAAGAAACATGAAATATATTCTTTCTTTCTAAAAAAAATTGAATCTGAATAAAAATATAAAAGAAATAAATATCTGTAACTCACAATTTGAAATTTTATGTAAATCACGTCCTTCTGAAGAAGAAGATGAATCTTTCAAAATCAGACGGACTTCATTTCCACCTGTGACATGTTAGAGTACAAATAATGTGAACATGTATGTTTAAGAAAAACGTAGAGCAAGAGAAAATAGTTTTACTCACAACGGAATAGAACATATATAGAAATACACAGAATTATAATTTAAGTTTGATCTGTTTTTATAAATCCATTAAAACTATCAACTACTATTACATATGATTATAGAATATATTAAAATTAAATGAATTGTATCTAATTTGGTTTCAAGTAGCTATTAGAACATTAAAAATTGTCAACCTACGAACAGAAGTAGGAATTTTTTAGACAAAAATTCAAAGTGAAAGTTATTAATTATTTTTTAAAAAAAATTAAATTATAAAAGTTTTTTTCTTCGTCAGTTGAGCAATAAAAAGAGGCTCGACCAAGGGTTCATGACTTGGTGCTCAGATTAATGGATCCATTGTTCTTGTTTACACCGTCGTCACTGCAACTGATATCAAAGAAGTGTCGCAGCTCTGTTGTCCTCATAAGAATTAATGTTTGTTTTGTTAAATGTTTCATAAGCACCGGTACTTACACATATTTAATTTCATTTTTCTAATCATAAATGCATTAAGATAAACTTTTACCAAGTATAACCATTCTCCCTAACATAATTTGAGAGGTGTCAGCATTGAATTGTATCTAATTTGGTTTCAAGTAGCTATTAGAACATTAAAAATTGTCAACCTACGAACAAAAGTAGGAATTTTTTAGACAAAAATTCAAAGTGAAAGTTATTAATTATTTTTTTAAGAAAATTAAATTATAAAAAAAAATTTCTTCGTCAGTTGAGCAATAAAAAGAGGCTCGACCAAGGGTTCATGACTTGGTGCTCAGATTAATGGATCCATTGTTCTTGTTTACACCGTCGTCACTGCAACTGATATCAAAGAAGTGTCGCAACTCCGTTGTCCTCATAAGAATTCTCTAACCTTTTCCCTATTTTTCATGTAATAATTAATGTTTGTTTCGTTAAATGTTTCATAAGCACCGGTACTTACACATATTTAACTTCATTTTTCTAATCATAACTGCATTAAGATAAACTTTTACCAAGTATAACCATTCTCCCTAACATAATTTGAGAGGTGTCAGCATTCTACCACATTTGATTAAACGCAAAGATTTTCATTCTATATTAGTTTTCAATACACATGTCTAATTAACCCAACAGAAAATTACAATTTGTAACTGCACTTTTTAGCCGTTACTTTATGAAATCTTCTATGGACTCACTAAACAAATGCCATCTTTGCAATATGTAGAACATTAGAAGAGTCCAGACACAAATAAAGGGGGTGAAAATTTACTGCTGGAATCACAATAATTATAAGTTTGTAAATTAGATATGCAATTTGTCATTCAACAACATACCACGATCGTGCACGAAAGTAAAAAATTCGGAAGCATGGAATGGGGATGGATCATAAAGAGGATCAAAAGACAAAGCTTGAAGGCCAGAAACGTGAGGTACACCCTAATCCCTACATAGATTTCATTCAAGTAACTTTGAACACATAGGAAAATGAGCATAAATATCACTAAAGTATAACATAGTATAGCATGGCATAGCATAGCATAGCATAGCATTGAAATTGTTAATCCAAAAGGGGGAATAGAGATCACCCATACCTTCCCCCTTTGAACCTTCCAAATTCTTTTTCTTTCCCAGTGAAAATGATCTTCTCATCTTCATCCTTCAATCTTTTTTTCTCAATAGGATTGAAACTGTTGAATTAATTGTCTTTGAAGAAGGACGGGAAGAGGTAGACGTTTTCTTTACCCTTTCCAAAATTCGTTGGTTGACAGTAGGTATGGCTTCTCCAAACTTGAATCAGCTTATAATAAGAAAATGTCCTACTTTTTTCCTGGAAGATAACAGAAGAGAACATAAGTATGGCTTCTCCAATCAGTTTATAATACAAAAATGCCCAACTTTTTTGTGTAATAACAAAATTTCCACTGAAATTATGGGCGCCAAAATCAGACTATTCTGCTTTTATAGTATATAGAGATAGAGATTGTCCAATCATAATTTTAATCAAAGGTTATTTTTTGGTCACTAAATAAAAATACAAACATAATTAAATAGAGAAAAAAAATTGATAAAACATTTAAGTAATATTATTTTAAATAAATATTTCAAAAAAATATAAATTGTAATTACAAAAAAATGAATAAAATGGTTTACAATTATGAGCTAGTAATATTGATTACTTCTCATTATAGTATTTTTTTTTAGCAACGTCCTTACTTTGAAGGACTTTCTGTTTTTCCAAAACAGAATTATGTTAAATATGAGTAAATACTATACAGAGGTTTCAGTTAATGCCAAAACATGATTCTCACAATCTTCTCCCAAATCAAAACTTGAGAAAGGACTTTCTAGGTGAACGCAACTTGACATGTCTGTGATCCCCTAGGGATCAATGAAATCTTCTCGATCATTTCGGGTCGTTTTCCCGCAGATATTTGAGAAATACAAATTGTCAACAATTGCAAGACTTCTGCATTCTTCGTAAAGTACCTTAGAAGCTCAAGCCGATCACAAGAGCCATCCATCATGTACTGAAAGAAACGGTTGTAACTCGCGACGGAGATGCTTCGGCGACCCAGAGGCTCACCCACCAAGACTGGCGAGAGCAACTGCAGCCCCTACCCTGATAACAACGATAGCAAAAAGCCATTGTGTGTGAGTATAAACTTGAGTTCTCTCTCTGTGCATTGCTTCTCTATTTGCCTTGTGTGTGAATAAAATGCTTTACAAATTCTACCCATTACCTTCTAGCTTCCCGGCCACTCTATTTGTAGAAATCATAATTTTAGAGAAACCTTCCGCCCATCTCCATCTCACGCACAATTTTCTCTCTCTCACTTCCCTTCTTTATCAATCAACACAACAGCCAACTCAACCTCCCCATAAACTATCTTCTTCTTCTCCTTTAGGCAGCAACCATCAACCTCTGGCCATCTTCGTTCGGCGCTTTAATTTCGTTCAATGCCGGTTAGCCCTCATATTTTGGCTCGACGCGACTTCTCATTCCGTGACTTAATAGCTCCTTCCAGTGTCTTAATCGCTCGTCCTTACTGCTGTTTCCTCTTCCTTTACAACCGTCGGTGCTCTATCACCAATGCTTCTGTTGTTTTTTCTTACCGCTGCATCTTCTTCTTCTTCATTTAGAAACTTAAAGTCTTCTACTCTTACAACCGTCGGTGCTCTATCACCATAGTTTCATTTTGAATTCAAAATCAGTGGATTTGAACTAACACGTATCATATTTTGCTGCTGCCAATCGAACACGTGTTACCAACAACTAATTTGGATGACAATTTTGCCCTTCTTTTATTAAATATTTACAACAAAGGAAATGACTATTTTGCCCTTGTTTTGAGCAGCAATGCAAAGCACTTTCTTGCTTTTATATATATAGAGATAATAAATAATCTCATATAGTCACATGTCACAAAAGAAAAGAGATGGAAATTGGTAATGACATCTTTAAAGGTTTAAAGGTGTGCAAATGACAAGCTTTTGATTATTATAATGTCATGTCATGCGTAAACAAACACTTGTTTCCTAACTTCTAATGATCTCAGACACCCTTTTTATTTTATCTACACACATTTTTAGATGACTGTTAGGACCTAACTATGTAAGTCACATAGTTGTAAAAGGTTTTGACAAAGAAATATATCATATGTTATCTGACAGCCAAGATAACATATGACTCTGGACAGCGCTATATCTCAAACTGCACATCTTATATATTAACTGGACAGCAATGATTTAGCCAAGCTTCAATGATCTAACTCAAGATCAATCATATATATTAATGTATTTATTTACATATAGATCATTACATATTGCCTAAGCCCTCTAGATCAAAGACTTAGCTCTGACAGCTAAGGTTCTCAAACAGCAAAGGCTTCATCCCTCTGACAGCTATGATCTTCAGCAAACAATCAGCAGTGTTGTACTTATGTGATGATCAAGATGTGCCTTGCCAAAATCTCTCTCATCTGATGTTGCCAGCTCATCTCCATGAAGATCACATCCATGATTGCAGATTTCAGCTATGTCATTATCCAGTCAACAAAGGCTCTAAATGCAACCCCAACATGCATTTACTACCTTATCTCCTTGTCCCCTCCAACGGCTATATCCAAGCCTATAAAAGGAGTCCTCCAAGACTGAAGACACCACCCCTTACACACACAACTTTTACAACCTTACTGACCTCAGGTGTATAAACTAATTTGTAAAACCACTTAAGACTGAATTTAAGTGAGTATTGTAACTTGCTCAAGTATAGAGCATAATCCCTAATAGACTGTACTTATTAGGAAGAGGAAGTTCAAGGAACTTGCCTATCCAATCCTTTGTAAATCTTAACGGGAACTAGATTTAAGTGGATTGATCTCACTTGTCAAGATTGACAGTGAGGGTGGACGTAGGAGGAGTGAACTCTGAACCACCTTAAAATTCCTTGTGTTCATTTGGTATTATCACACAACACACACACACACACTTACACCATTCACCTGTCTTTACATTATTTCAAACACTTTTATTCCGCTGCACATTTAACACTTGCTTTTAAATCCAATTAATATCTGACAGCTAAGATTTCACCTCAGCTGTCAAAGCTTAACTGTCTAACCTTCCAATCTGATTAAAGTAAACAGGACCTTTCAATTGGTATCAGAGCATGTCTTCACACACAAAAGTCTAACAACTTGTGAAGGATCAATTACCAACCCACCATACCTCAACCAAGGAGAAATAATGATAAAGACATTCCCCACATTGATGACTGTGGATCCTTTGAAATCTATGCCTCAAAAATCAAAACCTACCTTGATGCAAACAAAGATCCGGAACCAGTATGTTCTAGAAAATGAAGTCACCTGCCCTGCCACTATAGATTCAAATGGTGGTGGAAACAAAAACAAATCCCCTGAATTCTGGACTGAATCAGATAGGCAACTGATCAGTGCTAATCTCAAAGTCAAAAACATACTCCAAAAGAGTGTAAATGATTCCCTAGCACAAGAAATTGCCAAAGAACCAACTGCAAAGTCTGCATGGGAACTTATCCATACCAAATTCCAAAAACACACCAGTGTTAGAACATAAAACCTGTACAATCTACTTAGACAACTTGACAATTTTAAGTTCTACCCTGGTGAAAAAGTAAGTGCTGCAAAACCAAGGTTTGAAGATCTGGTAAGATCCATTGCTGATCATGGAAAAACTTTTGAGAACCAAGATCTGTGTCTCAAAATATATTCCAACCTTCCCCAAGAATATGAGAAGGTAGCCCTACCAATAAGAGAAGGTGCAGAATGGATCACCATGACTGTTGAACAATACTTTGGTAAGCTTGAAGCTTATGAACTGGAAGGAATGATAAAACTTCAACCAGTTCCCTCCATCTCACAAACCCTTGCCTTAACTGCCCAAGAAACCACTCACAAACCCATCACTCAACAAGAAATTGATTCCATGGTTCTCAATTCTCTTCAGAAAATTAGCCTACCCTCAAACAACCTATCTCAAGGAGACCTTCCAAGTCTCATATACATGGCTGTCAGAAATACCTTGAGAGCACATAAAAAGTCCTTTGAGAGAACTTATAGCCCATCCACTTCTGAACAAGAGAACCCCAAAAAGAAAGTTGAATGCTTCAATTGCAAGAAACTTGACCATTATTCATCTGACTGTCCTGAACCAAGAAAACCAAAGGACAATCAGACAGCTAAGAAATTCTCCTACTCCAAGGAAATTATTCATAGCTCAAGATGTAGCTGCTAAAACTGCACAAAGAAGAAAAATGAGAGGAACAAAGAGCAAGTGCTGATTGCTGACTCATCCAAGTTCAGTGATGAGGAGTTTGATTTCAGTGATTCTGATGATGAAGGAGAAGAAGCAATGATATGCCTAATGGCAGTAGATGATGAAGATTCAGAGAATGAAGAAGACCTTGAAGCCTTAGCTGTTGCTGAAGAACTAAAGCAGGTACCACAGTTTAACTCTTTAAATAATGAAGAATTTAAACAATTAATTAGTACACTTTTAATTCAAATAAAAAGGCACCAAACTGGCTTTGCTTCATTGCTCACTGATAACCTATCCCAAAGTAGAACCATTGATAGCCTTGAAAGAGCCAATCAAGGATTAAAAGTTCAAAACCTTATGCTTGAAAAAGCTAATGAAGAACTGACAGCTAAGAATTCCAAACTTCTGGAAACCAACCAAATAAACATCAACCTTGAAAAGGAAAATGAATCCCTTAGAAAGAAGTTTGAGTCCTGGAACAGCTCAGGAAAAGCCTTGACTCTTTGTAGCTACAAACTAAGACACCCAGGTGACAAATCAGGGATTGGAGCCAATAATCCTACTATGAAAACCTATACCCCTCTCACTGATGAAAGGGCTATTGACAAGATGGTTCTAGAAAGCATGAACTATGTCAAAGCCCAAGAAAATGTCTATCCTATTCAAACCAAGGAAGACTTCAAGAAGAAAGGAAAAATGGATGAAGCTAGCTCAAGTCACAATGATGAACCAACTCAAGCTAGTCCTTCTCTCACCGATGGAACTCATATAGCTAGCAAAAGTCAATCAAAAGGTAAAGGAAAACAAGCAAACAAAGGTAAATACATTTGGCAAAAGAAAGGAATCAAGGAGCAAGTGAAGAAGAACCAGCACAAAGCCACTAAACAGCAGAGATCTCCCAGACAGCCAAGATCTCCTAGACAGCCAAGATATGGTGGACAGCAGAGGTCTCCAAGACAACAAAGATTCTATGATCATCACTCATATGCCAAACATCAAAGACCTAACTGGCCATTCTCAAATGGAAGAAACCATGCCCAACACAATACCTCTCCCAGATCATCTCATTCAAATAATTCCCCAAGCCATTCTCAGTTTCATAACCAAAACCAAGTCTTTTCACCCAACCAATTTTTTAACCAAACCCAACCTATTGCTCCTACACCCTATATGTTGCAAATCATGGGATATTATAATGCCCTAAATCAGTATTTTGGAAAGAGGGCAATGAACAAAGCTAGGGTACCAAAGAAATTCTAATCCTTTGGACCCAAAAGAATAAAGGGTACCATAAATTTATTTTTCTGTTTTGTAGGAACCTAGGAAAGGAATATGGTTCTTGGACAGTGGATGCAGCAGGCACATGACTTTCAACAAGGAATGGTTACAACAATATATCCCTAAAAATGGTCCAAATGTAACTTTTGGTGATAACTCTCAAGCCAAAGCCAAAGGATCAGGAAACCTTGTTACTAAAGACATTATTTTCACTAATGTGTCTTATGTAGATGGTCTCAAGCACAATTTGATTAGCCTTAGTCAGATTTGTGATAAGGGATATCATGTTGTATGTTCCAAAAACCACTGCACTATCAAAGATGTCAACAACAAATTAATTCTCACTGGAATCAGAAGAGGCAACCTCTACTGTCTAAACCTGGAAGTTGTGGATTCTTCAGATGCCCATTGCCTACTCTCCTTCAGTCAATCTGATATGTCATGGCTATGGCACAAAAGATTGGCTCACCTCAACCTGAAAAGCATCTCCAAACTAGCCAACTCAAACCTAGTAAAAGGCCTATCCAAAATACCCTTCAAAAAGGACAAATTGTGCAAAGCTTGTCAATGTGGAAAGCATAAGAAAACCTCCTTCACTGCCAAAACCAGATTAGATACCACAAAACCCCTTCAACTACTCCACATGGATCTTTTTGGACCAATCAGAACCAGATCTCTTGGTGGAAAGAGATACTCTCTTGTTGTAGTTGATGACTACACAAGATTTACTTGGATCATCCTTCTTGAATCCAAAAGAGATACATTGGAACAACTAGTCAAACTGTTCAATAAAATTCAAAACCAAAAGGGTTTATCCATTATCAAAATCAGATCTGATCATGGTAAGGAATTTGAAAACACAGGTGTTGAAGAATATTGTGATCAAAAAGGGATTGAGCACAACTTCTCTGCTCCTAGAACTCCACAACAAAATGGAGTTGCTGAAAGGAAAAACAGAACAATATGTGAAGCAGCAAGATCTATCTTTGTCGAAAACAACCTCCCTAAGTACTTTTGGGGAGAAGCAGTCACCACTGCTGTATATGTTCAGAATAAAACCCTTATCAACAAGTTCCACACCAAGACTCCCTATGAGCTATGGAATGGTAGAGTCCCAACAATCTCATACTTTCATGGTTTTGGAAGTAGATGTTTTATTCACAACAATGGGAAGAACAACCTTGATAAGTTTGATTTCAAAAGTGATGAAGGAATTTTCCTTGGTTACTCCAACACTAGCAAAGCTTATAGAGTTTACAACAAAAGGAGACTTGTTGTAGAAGAATCAATTCATGTTGACTTTGATGAAAACAATGATCAAAGTCACACTGAATTATGTGATTTTGATGAATCTGTTGGGAATTCAGACAATGTACCTGAGGTGTCTCCTGTCCATGACCCCTCAAACCTCAATCCTGAAGAAAACTCACCTTCCCTTCCCTATATGGTGCCCAAAAACTCTAATACTCATCCCATTGTGTCTGACAGCCAAGATTCCCAACTCAACAGCAAAGGTGAATCTGACAGCTATGATGCACCTGACTGCTTACCTTCATCTAGCCATCAAATTCCCCTTGAAATCAACCCCATCCAACCTTGTGACAACATCACTCATTCAATTCCTCAACCTGAAACCATTACCCATATCATTCCTCCAAACAAAAACATCTATATTGACCTTCCTATACATAAAATAGACATACCTCCTAACATGCCTGTTCTTGATTCTCTAATGAGTGCTTTCATCTCTCAAATTGAAACTAAAAAGATAAATGAAGATCTTCAAGATCCAGATTGGATAGAAGCAATGGAAGAAGAATTGGAGCAATTTGAAAGAAACAAAGTGTGGAAGCTTGTTCCTAAGCCAAAAAATCAAACTGTCATTGGGACAAGATGGGTTTTTAGAAATAAGATGAATGAAGAAGGTATTGTAGTAAGGAACAAAGCTAGACTGGTAGCTCAAGGGTACAGACAAGAAGAAGGTATTGATTATGATGAGACTTTTGCCCCTGTTGCAAGACTTGAAGCTATAAGGCTATTCCTTGCCTATGCTTCATTCAAGAAAATGAAGGTATTTCAGATGGATGTCAAGAGTGCATTCCTGAATGGAGTCTTAAATAAAAAAGTTTTTGTATCTCAACCCCCTGGTTTTGAGTACCCTAAATTTCCAGATCATGTATACAAATTGGACAAAGCCTTGTATGGGCTTAAGCTAGCACCTAGAGCTTGGTATGATACCCTATCTAAATACCTCCTTGGCAAAGGATTTACCAAAGGCCATATTGATTAACACTTTGTTTATCAAGAAATATGGAGATGATCAGTTGCTCATCCAAGTCTATGTTGATGACATCATTTTTGGCTCATCAAATGAGGACTTGTGCACTGAATTTGGGGATATTATGAAGAATCAGTTTGAAATGAGCATGATTGGTGAGCTCACTTTCTTCTTGGGCCTTCAAGTCAAACAAATGAAGGAAGGGATCTTCATTAACCAAGCCAAGTACACAAGGGATATGATCAAGAAGTTTGACATGCAACTGCTTCCCCAGCTAGAACCCCTTTGTCAACCACAACCAAACTCCATGCTGATTCTGATGGCCAAAGTATGAATCCAACCCTTTATAGAAGCTACATTGGATCACTCCTATATGTGACAGCTTCAAGACCTGATATCATGTTTAGTGTTTGCCTTTGTGCAAGATTTCAAGCCAATCCCAAAGAATCTCATCTCTCTGCTGTCAAGAGAATTTTGAGATATCTCAAAGGAACACCTGATTATGGTTTGTGGTATCCCACTGAATCCCCATTCTCTCTAATTGGATTCACTAACTCAGACTATGCTGGATGCAATCTAGATAGAAAATCCACAAGTGGTGGATGCCAGTTTATTGGATCAAGAATCATCTCATGGTCAAGCAAAAAGCAAACCTCAGTAGCTACCTCAACAGCTGAGGCTGAGTATATTGCTCCAGGCTTGTGTTGTTCTCAAATTCTCTATCTTAAAAGTCAACTTCAAGACTTTGGGATGGACATGTCAAATATTCCCATCTTCTGTGACAACACTAGGACTATTACCATGACAGAAATTCCAGTTCAACATTCCAAGACCAAGCACATTGAAGTTAGGCATCACTTCATTAGAGACCATGTAGAAAAGGGAAATATTAACTTGGCAAAAGTTTGCACTGAAGATAATGTCTCTGACATCCTAACAAAAGCCATGGATGAAAAGAGATTTGAAATGCTAAGAGCAATGTTAGGAATGATTAACTTGCCAAAATAAAAGATCTTTTATTGATAACAGGGAAAAACATTACCTATGGCTGCTATCAACATTGTGGGATCTGACAGCTAACCATTATCCTATCCTAAAACCTTCTTAAAACATCAAACCAAAACACACTCCTACCATACATCCAATCTTCAAAACACAAAACATCAAACACAAACACAAATTCCCTTATCAAAAGCTTTACTATCCTCCTTCTCATCACAGTTAGCTCTCCTGAATGCTTTGACAGCTAAGGATTGTCAATCTTGACTATTCCATAGATGATCTTGGAAGCAATCATCTCCACATACATTATCACTATAGATAATATCTGGAGCTTGATATGCATTCTCTTTGAAGTCCCCATACCTCTCTAGCCATACAGGGTGCCTTTCCATAAAAGGATCAATAGCTGTGGTTGAGAATTGCAAAGAAGGACACACCCTCCTTGGCCACCATTCCTCCACTGCATTATAAGGAGGATACTCACTGAGTGGTGAGATAAAGCTGAAGGTACCTGAAGAGTTTGCACTTGCATGTGCAATGATAGCTTGATCAGACTGAGGACCTTCATCTTCATCACCATTCAGAGCTGCTAGACTCAAACACTTGAGAAACTGAGAGAACAATTTCATATAAGCCTTTGAAGGAGAACTTTGCACACCTGCAAAGTTGTCTCCAGTTCCCTCAAGAACTGTTTGACTAAGAGTGAGTGAATCTGCAGTTCTGTTGTGAACTTCTTGACAGCTAAGAAATCAGGTTGACCAATTTGTGTGTCAATCTTAATCCTTTCATTCTTTGTCAAGCTTCACAAGCTCCCCAAATGTGCTGACTTTCTCTGCACCTACCTCAACCTGCCTACTTGATTCACCTTCCTTCCCTTTTCTTGACAGCTTAACCTTAGCTGTCAGATCATTTTGCCTCTCACCAACCATCTTAGCTTTACCCTTGTTCCAAGCTATCTCCCTTAACCTGTTTCTCTCACCCTCCAACAGTGCTAGTCTCTCCTCCTCCCAAAACTTCTTTCTAATCTCTCTCTTTCTCAACTCTTCTTCCTTATGTGGATCATCATTTGGCAATTGATCCACTTTATGTTCCAAACCATTATCCGTTTGGATTCTATATGACAGAAATTCTCTCTCAAACCTTTCCTCTCTAGTCTCTTCCACCCTTGGACTTTGAAAGACAAGTTTCTTTGCTGTTTTAGCCATTTTACTTGGACTAAACATTGAAACCAATCTTCCCATTTGCTATACTAATGAAATGAATTTAGTAAGTTTCATCATCTGAACCATTTCCTTTTATAGACAAATTTAGGTTTCGTCAAATTAGTGGCAATAATCATTCAAAATAGGCTTGGCTGGTCATCAAGTCTGACAGCCATGAATTTAGTTCTTGCCAAATCGAGGAAGTTTTGGAACTTGCCACTAACACATATCTATTAACTTCTCTGATTTATTCCCTCTGAAATTTCGTCTTTGTGTACGGAAATAACTCCCATGTTTTATGGGAAGTTATTGCTCAAGTAATGAGTGGGGGACAAATAACACTGTTCATGAACAGTCACTCCCTTAAATGCTCTTTTTTAACCGTTGCACTAACCCACGTCTTAGCCGTTAAGCCTCTCAAATCTCCTCCTCATTAACATATTAACATTGCGAAATCAATCCCTCTTCAATCAAACATTCTTCACCCTTCAAATCTCCCTCTCTAAATCACTATACCTTTGCAAACCCTAAACCTCTGTTCTTTCAAAATGTCTTACCCTGAAGCACATGGGTACTTTATCAAACCTGACTTCTACAACCATGAAGTTAGAGCTCTTATTAAAGAACTTCTTGAGTCCAACAACCTCTGCAAAATGATGGAAGCTCAACCCCCCATCTATGAGAATCTATGTAGAGAAATGTACATGGCTGGACAGAGACTTGATGATGGATCAATAAGGATCAACATTGAAGGAACTGAGATTCTTGTTTCTCCCAAATTGGTTTCTGAAGTCTACAACATTCCTATAAGAAATGGAACAAGGAGCAACATTTGGGACAGAAAGGACTGTGCATTAGACATGTTCTACAAGAGATTCTTCAATAAACCCACTGCAACTACCTTGTAGAACAGAACAAACCCATCAAAAAGGGAACCCTTGATTTGTTTAAATCAACCCTGATGGATGTTGTTATCAAGGGATTTGAAGGAAAGCAATCATCTTTGGACCAAATCAGTCCAAATGAGTGGAAGCAAGGCTTGAGCTTGATAGCTAAGGATGTCAATTGGAGTGTTGCCCTACTACACAATTTTCAACTAGCTACCTCACCCACTCCTTGGAAATTTAAGAAGCAAACCCCAAGAATGAATAATTTCAGATTCATGAGTGGAATCCTACACCATTTAATCCCGAAGTTGAACCCTCCCCTTAGAAAGGTTTGGCTTAAATCCTCCCCTCTTATGCAAACCAGAAATTTTAACTCAAGTACATTCAGACTCAAAGGGAAGAAAAAGGTAGAATTTGGGGACAGCTCTGAAAATCTTGAGGCAGCAACTCTAAGACTGAAAGAGAAAGATGCAAATGACATGAGAATGTGGAAGTCATTGGTTCACATGATCAATGACAAGAGATAAAAAAGGAAGCATGACACATGTGTAATAATAAGAGAAAGAGCTCAAGAGACCACTCCTAGCAAAATCAAGAGGAAAAAAAGCCAATCAAAGATGAAGAGAACTGGAAAAGGAAAGAAACTTAGCAAAGGAAAGAAAGTACAAGAAGAGGTAGAGCAAACTGTTGAGCAAGAAATGGCTCAAATGACTGACAAAGGAAAGAAGATTGATGAAGAACAAGCTGACAGTGAAGAAACACAATCAGATCCCATCTTCAAAGCTATTGATGAGTATGCTGGTGAAGAGGAAGAAAGTGATGATGATGAGCATGATGAGAACATGAGAAGAACTATTGCTGAGTCTCTGATGGAAGTGAGAACAGCCAAGGTTGGACAGTCATCTGGGACAGCTATGGTAGCCTCCTCTCTGACAGCTAAAGTTTCTTCAGTTGCTGAAACCCCATCTAAGGTAATCTCTACCCCCTCTCTTACTCTCAATACCTTCTCTAGGAAGAGAATATCAGATAAAGATGAACCCCTATCCAAAAAGTTGAAACCAAACACACCTCAACCCTCCTCATCTAAAGACCAATCCAGTTCGCCACATGATTCTGTAGCTCAAGGCATCCTCAATCTCAACCCTTCCAACATTAGTCCAAATGAGCCTAGTGTTGAAAAAGAAAGGGGGAATAGCCCTAGCTCTGAAAAAGATGAGCCTCAGTTAAGGGGGAATAGCAGTCCTCATTCTCCCATTCTGACAGCTATCCCTTTCTCTGGTCATTCCTCACCCATTTCAAGCCCCTCAGATCCTTCTCCCATTTTTGATAACATCCTTAAAGCCTCTGAAGGACTAAATTTAGAAGGAAGACCTGAGTATCTGCCTGCTGTTCTTCATTACTTAAGATCCATGTTAAATGAGGAAGATGTTCAAAAAGCCCTGGATTTAATCAAAACCAGAGACATGGCTAAGAAAGCTAGCATGCCTGAACCTGAACCTCAATCCAAACCTGTTGAGCCTGTTCAAACCCAAGAAACACCTGATCCTACCCATATTTCTGAAACACAAGCTGAACCTGAAACACAAGATTTTTCTGATCCTAACTCTGATTCTGAAGCCCAACCCAAACCTGTTGAAGCCACTGAAACCCAAGAATCACATGACTCTACTCTTGAGTCTTAAATCCTTCCAACATATGAACCTTGGATTTTGGATTGTGATATTGACTTTTCCTTCCCCTCTATCATGGCTGCCCACCAAAGATTGAAGGAGATTACCCACTTTCCTGAGATTGCCAATCCCAGCTTAATCCCCAATCCTTGGCTGTTAAGCAAAAATTCCATTATGATTCATACAAGGAATAGGTGTGGCCTCATTATGTTTGCCCATGAGGAATGGAAGAAGTACAGAATAGCTCTCCCAAACTCTTTCTTTCATAAAGCCCCCAAACTACCAAACTTCATGGACATTTCAACCATCATTGATTGGGAAATTTTGTTCTCCCAGCTTCTCTCTTCCAATATCAATGAATGCATCTATATGCCTTCATCCCTGGTTTATGCCCTTTGCATTGAGCTTGCCAAAGAGATGTACTGGAGGATTTGCCTCAATAAATCCTTAATCATGACTGTCATTGCAAAGCCTAGCCTAACATCTATATTTCCTCCTACTTCTTCAGTATCTCCTTCTTTCATCCCCCTAAACACCAGATCCCTCCAAGCCAAACTTCTTCCAACCTTTAACCCTTCAACCTATGTGCCTCCATACCATGTGACCATCTCAGATATACAGAGATTTACTAGGTTAATGATAACCAAAATGAGACACATGTTGGAAGTCTCAACTGTTTCCAAGTCTGAAAGGAAGGCATCCAAAGGAAAGGGTATTGAATCTGATGAAGAAGTTGTTAACCTGGGAAAGAGAGCCTCTGGTGCTGCTCCCAATGTGATTGTGTCAAGTGATGATGAAGATGATGCTCCTGTGATGAAACAGGCATCGGTTTTCAACCTCTCTGTTCTCACTTTGTCTCAACAAATCCACCTCTACACATCGGCTCAACAACCCATCTCTCTACAAACAAATCCCTTCTTCTCTAACCTATTTGCAGGAACTAGAGGTCAAAGCTCAAAACCAAAGAAGGCTCCCAAATGGGAGTAATTCTGAGATTGAGAGATGATGAAGAGCCTCTATCCAAAGTCGTTCTCAAGGAGAGGCAAGACCAAACCTTCACCTATGATGATGAGATGAGCTGGGAATGGAACATTGAGATCTATTACGAGAGGTGTTGATGAGAAGATGAAAAGGTGTTCTTTGCGAGAAAGAGCTGAGATCCTTGAAGCCAGAAGAGAAAGAGATGAATTTTCTGATTAGGAAATTTTTCTTTTTTGTGGATAAGTCTTTTTAAACCCTACCTTTATTTCCTGCTTTAAAAACAATGTTTATTTTGGATAATATGTTTTGTTTTAAAGCTCTTATGATTGAATCAAGAAGATTGATTTTCATCTTCATTGGTATATTCAATTCATGAGTATCTTGCAGGTTATATCTTTATTAGATATATTACTTTGCCAAAAAGGGGGAAATTGTTAGGACCTAACTATGTAAGCCACATAGTTATAAAAGGTTTTGACAAAGAAATATATCATATGTTATCTGACAGCCAAGATAACATATGACTCTGGACAGCTAAGCCTATATCTCAAACTGCACATCTTATATATCAACTGGACAGCAATGATTTAACCAAGCTTCAATGATCTAACTCAAGACCAATCATATATATTAATGTATTTATTTACATATGGATCATTACATATTGCCTAAACCCTCTAGATCAAAGACTTAGCTCTGACAGCTAAGGTTCTCAAACAGCAAAGGCTTCATCCCTCTGACAGCTATGATCTTCAGCAAACAATCAGCAGTGTTGTACTTATGTGATGATCAAGATGTGCCTTGCCCAAATCTCTCTCATCTGATGTTGCCAGCTCATCTCCATGAAGATCACATCCATGGTTGCAGATTCCAGCTATGTCATTATCCAGTCAACAAAGGCTCTAAATGCAACTCCAACATGCATTTACTACCTTGTCTCCTTGTCCCCTCCAACGGCTATATCCAAGCCTATAAAAGGAGTCCTCCAAGACTGAAGACACCACCCCTTACACACACAACTTGTACAACCTTACCTTCAATCCTTCTCAACCTGCAACCAACAATCAAAACATCTTTGAGACACTTGTAACTGACCTCAGGTGTATAAACTAATTTGTAAAACCACTTAAGACTGACTTTAAGTGGGTATTGTAACTTGCTCAAGTATAGAGCATAATCCCTAATAGACTGTACTTATTAGGAAGAGGAAGTTCAAGGAACTTGCCTATCCAATCTTTTGTAAATCTTAACGGGAACTAGATTTAAGTGGATTGATCTCACTTGTCAAGATTGACAGTGAGGGTGGGCGTAGGTGAAATTACCCGGATCCGAGAGGCAGCGCATTCGCGCCCCGGCATCTGGCATCTTTCGCGTTGGAGCGATTGTGTCTCGCCGTTTTTGTTTTTGTAGAGTCGCCACGCCGTTTTTATTAAGCCCAAAACATTGAAAAAGGGCATCAGTTTAAAGATAATTTTAAACTGTTTTTGTGTGATGAGATTTTGAGTTCGAAGGTCAGATGACTCCCCGGGAAGAGAATATTAGAATATTAGAGCTCACCCGAGTAGCCTCGTAAAACGAGTCTTTCGGATACCCCTAATATCCTTTAAATGTTGTGTGTGTGTGTGTGCTTTTAAAAATGCATGCTGTATCGGATGTCTACATTGTATGCTATGTATGGAAATGTATTGAAATAGTATAGGAAGGAAGCCTTACCAATGTTGGTTCGTGTCTGTCTTCCGCTGGGGAATAGTGTTTGAGGTCGGAGTAGCGTTCCGGTACGGATCGGGATTGCTTCGGGAGGGACCGGTTGTCCGCGGACAGAGTTTCGGCGTGAGTTGAGGTTGTAGGCTGCGTTCGGGCAGAGGTTCGGCGTTGTAAGTACCCCAATCTGGATCACCCCCTTTCAAACACACGGGAAACACCGCAGACTCATCCACGCAGTCTCAGACACCTCCCTCTTCTCTCTTCCTCCCTTAGCCTTCTGGCTCCCCTCTAAGTCCTCTTGAGGCACTCCCGGCCCCTTTCGGATCCTTCCGAGGCCTTCCGAGCTCCCTTGTGGTGCTCCGAAGCCTCCCCGAGCGCTCCCGAGACGCTCCCGCGCTGCCCCGAGGCACTCTCGAGGTACTCTGAGGCCCCTCGTGGTACTCCGAGGCCTTGCACGGTCTTTCCACGGTGTCCGGCTCTTTCCGAGTCAAACCGACGATCCCAAACCACGCCGAAACTCTGCCCGAGTGACTCCTGCCACCACAACGCACGCCGAACCTCTGCCCGAGTGATCCCAACGATCCCCACGCACGCCGAACCTCTGCCCGAACGCAGCCTACAACCTCAACTCACGCCGAAACTCTGTCCGCGGACAACCGGTCCCTCCGAAGCAATCCCGATCCATACGGAACGCTACTCCGACCTCAAACACCATTCCCCAGCGGAAGACAGACACGAATCAACATTGGTAAGGCTTCCTTCCTATACTATTTCAATACATTTCCATACATAGCATACAATGTAGACATCCGATACTGACATGCATTTTTAAAAGCACACACACACACACACACAACATTTAAAGGATATTAGGGGTATCCGAAAGACTCGTTTACGAGGCTACTCGGGTGAGCTCTAATATTCTAATATTCTCTTCGGGGAGTCATCGACCTCCGAACTCAAAATCTCATCACACAAAAACAGGTTTAAAATTATCTTTAAGCGATGCCCTTTTCAATGTTTTGGGCTTAATAAAAACGGCGTGGCGACTCTACAAATGCGAAAACAAACGGCGAGACACCTCCAACGCGAAAGATGCCGGATGCCGGGGCCGCGAGGCTGCTCGGATCCGGGCTATTTCGAGTTGGCGACTCCATTTGAGGGAATTTTGTTTTAAAAACTTTTAAACAAAACAAAAGATTTTTAAAAACAATGATGAGGGTCAAACTTTCATTTTACCCCTTTCTTTAGCTGTTGTGTGTGTGTGCACGTGCTTCGTTTTTATTTTACAAAAAAAAAAAATACAAAAAAATGCATCAATATACATCTGTGCATACATTTAAAATTCTTCAAAAACTTCTGTTTTACTCGGAAAAGAATTTTAGAGACCGCACACTACGCGCACCGCTTGCCTCGGTTACACCGCACGCTACGCGCCTCGCCTCGAGATACTCTGCACACTACAACCCTTAACCGGAGTGGTCTCGGTTGCGATCCGTTTGGTCTTCCTAGGCCTCTTGGGCGCGCACGGGATCATTCCAAACATCCCATCCTAGCCAAGCGTCAACCACACGTTTGAGTCTTGAGTCACACTCTGTCCCGGACTCGGTTGGTTTTACCCGGTCCGTGTCATACGGCACTGGATACATATACCATGCCGGCCATTTTACGAGTCAAGGCTCGGAACTCAAGATCCCTTGCGCAAGCAAAGTGATGAAAGGTCATGCTAAAATCTTGACCTGATCTTGATTTCGAAGCTACACCCAGAACGATGTTCCGTCCCGGATATACATCCATGCTCGCATGACACCATGTCATCACGCCTTTGATACGTCGGCCATGACGATATGACCCGGCCAACGCCCAACGTCACGGATCCCTTGCGCAAGCAAGCAAAGAGAGGTCATGCCGAACTCTTGACTTGATCTTGACTCGGTGGCGGCTCGGTTCGCTATTCACATGGCTAACGCATCAAAACGAACATGACAGGCTCGGTCCTTAGGTTCGATTTTTCTTTTAGGCCGGTGGAAACCGCTTGCACTATAGGACCCTCGCACAGGCTGTCCACCTGGGATGTCGAAATACGGGTGCAAAACGAGGGGCTTATAGCGCGCGAGATGGTCTCAGTGACCCGGGATCTAGCATAGTTGCGAAAAGAAGAGCAATCTTTTCCAACCTACCTAGGATTCTGAGAAAACATGTTTTAAGTAAATTAAAACAACAAAAAAAAAAATCAGAAAATAAAAGAAACGGAAACCGCATGCCACGTGAGCTTTCCCCCTTTTATCCCGATTAGGCCACTCCTGTGTCTAAACCTTGCCCATCACCCCCTCCAGCTAACAGAGAGTGGTCGAAAGTACCGGAACCCGTCTCCGGTGTCTAAACGGCAAGGTCCTACCCACCTCTGTCACCGGGACAATCCGTCAATTCCCATGGCCAAGTCGGTGGATAACAAGGATGAGAACGGGACCTTACCCCCAAGAAATTTCCCAACATTGGAAGAAGTTTGGCGGGTCCTCATGGCTATTGAGAAACGTCAAGGTGAGCAACAAGCTGGATCGAAGGTGCCATGCACCACTTCGGAACCTTAGCTACCCAACTACACGGGGCTTCCCAAGCCATGGCGCTCCTACGGCCTCTAACATCTCTCATTGTCTCCCGAGAAGTCAACTGTTACCCTCATACGAGCCATGCGGTTATGACGTAAGGCCACAAGACCTTCCGGAGGAAAGCTGCCCATCCGGCCTCACGAGGTCCCGGTACCACCGCCGAACAACGAACACATCTGGTGGGACGTGCGATTGCGGTGCTTGTCTGGAAATGGAATTCCAGGATGCAATGAATGAGGGCCGTCCTCGACGAAAGAAGAAGCTATCTTCTCAACAAAAGCGAAAAAGAGGTATGAATCTGGTGATCCCACGGTCGGAACCCTTGGAGAACCCTCGGGAAAGTTTGACTACTATGTCATCTACTCCGACCAAATCTCCCCGGCCTAGTTACGCACGGGGCCACGGCAATGTTTGCTCCATGATCGGTTTGGGACGAGCTTCGCACCGCCACCGAAGACCCGAAGGTCCAGATAATCCAACCCCTGTCTTGGGAGGATCTCAAAGCCACTATTGATGCTTCAGTAAAAGCCATGACAGTGAACGAATTGAAATGCGCGATGCGGCCTTACGCCAATCGAGGCTCCTCCCACTCCCGAAACGGGAGAGACAAGCAAAACCATAAGTCCAGAGGTGAATGTTCGACACGTTCGGTCAAATCCCAGTGAATCCTCCACGGACAGACAAAAGGCCCGGCCCATACCCGAGCCACGAACCGAAAAGGGGCCCTACGCCAAAGAAGGCCGAAACCTTGGACCCAAAGGTTGAAGATCCTGTCTTGACACAGCTCAAGCGCACTCAGGCTAACATCTCACTCTAGTCCTTACTCACTTCATCTTACCCGCACAAGCTCAAGTTGGAAGAAAGCACGGCCCGAGACTATGGTTCCCATCACGGTGACACACGATGAAGCGGTTCGGATGATTGGCAACGTCAATTACAGCAATATCATCACCTTCGCGAGCTCGATCTTCCAAAATTTGGGGGCGACCACAACGAGCCTCTCTACATAACGGTTCAGGCGGACGAGCGCCGTCTCCCTCGGGTGTTGGTAGATGGGGGATCATCCATGAACGTCCTTCCAGCCAAAATGATGGATTTGCTAGGGATCAAAGCAACTGATCTAAAACCCTCGACTCAGGCAATCAAGGCATACGACTCAACATCCCGCCCAGTCTTGGGAATAGCCACCTTGAACTTGTGGTTCGGAAAACAAATGGTCCCGACAGACTTCCAAGTCATCGACATCCCGATCACCTTCACTGCCATTTTGGGACGCCCTTGGCTACATCAGATCAATGGGGTGGCATCCACTCTCCATCAGTGCGTAAAGTTCATCCAAGGAACAGATCTGACCATCATCTACGGCGACAGCATAGTCACTGAAAGGACCGACACCAACGGCGTCCCGGTTTTAGAGATTAAACACGATGATGACGGCATGATGCTCACAGGGTTCACCATCGAGAGCCCAAAGGCCCAGGTGTGCCACATAGATTTGCCTTTGATTTGGGACAAGATTCCTCCCCCGATGAAAATGATGAAACACATGAACTACATCCCGGGGCTCGGTTTGGGAAAACGCCATCAGGGCACTCAACAGATCATCAATGTCAAAGAACAGAATACCCTGCACGGCCTGGGATACTCTCCTACTCCCGAACACATTGCGGAGGACAAGCGAGCTGCGCGAAAACGCTCCACAGATAACAAAAGAGGCTTGCACGCAATCTCCGATCTTCGTCCTTACAGCTTCGACATGACCAAGTACTTCACAAGGAAGGCCGGCAACTTGGAAGAAGATCCAGAAAAGGAAGCAGGCGATCGGCGCCAAACAAAGGCGGCCGACAACCATGGACAAGCTCCAGCGAGAACACGGCAAGATTCGGAGGCCTCAAGCCAAATCTGTCCAGAAGAGCATTCCTCGACACACCGCCCTGCGGGATCCACAACCACCACTATTCACAATGAATTTTGGTTCAAAACTCCCTCTTTGGCGGAAGAACTCGAAAAACTCTCTGTCAACACTCCACGCCTTCAACAAACGGGACGAGTACGCATTCGAGCTAGTAATGCCCAAGACAAAAGCAAGAGACTCATGACGATGCTTGGGACGAACCATGCTACACACTGCTCTTCAAAGAAGAAATCGAGATGCCGGATCTAATCGATTTTGTTTCGATAACTTTGTGATAGCAATGATCGGGAACGGTGACATAAAGCCTTTCAAGCCCCATCTCCTATCAAGCTCATGGCCACTCAATAAGCTGGGCCACCTTCTGGGACCTACTTGCCCGGCCAAAAGGACATGATCGAACAACTTGGTCGACCCCTCGAGTCCTAGAGTCTAGTGTCAAAACTCATCCCGAGTCCATTAGCTTTGAATTTGAGTCTCTCGAGTCATATGATGGCCTCACGCCGGAAGATTACGAACTCATTGCCAATAATGTATTCCCGTATGCTCTTAATGAATGCTTCGATCTTTTCGAGTATCCTCTCATTGCATCTTTAACAGCGATAAATTAACTAACACACAAACAGTTAATAACGATTCACTTGATAAAGAAGCGGACACATTAAACGAACAATACATTAAGCACATCTTTAAGCATGTTGTCAAACGAGAGAAAAACCGGGCCCAAGCCGCCGAGAAGGTTTTAATCACAACGATTTGCAAGATTCTTGAAGAGCGAAAGAGACGCAAGTCCGACGCCATTTCAGCAGACAAACCAGATCTTCCCACACCTCAAGAGCGGGAAACCACCTTCATGAACAAGGAAGACCCACACACGAAGGGATCAAAACCAAGAGCATCATGGCCCTAAAACGCCTCGCCTCTCACTTCGTCATCCTCGGGGACATGTTATACAAGAAACGCTACCATGGGCCGCTCCTACGTTGCGTCGGCCAAGAAGAAGCGAGACAAGTTCATGAGCAGAAGTCCACAATGGGGCTTGCGGTCCCCACATGAACGCCGCAGCCCCGATGCAAATCATTCTCGGGATGGGCTACTACTGGATCTCCATGGAGCGGTGCATCCACTTTGTCAGGAAAGGCTGCGACAAGTGCCAGCGGTTCTCCAACCTCAATCATCTACCGCCCCACGATCTCTGCTTGCATGACTACACCTTGGCCGCTTTGCCACTTGGGGAATTGACGTCATCGGGAAAATCGCTCCGCCGGGCGGCAACGGTCACGAGTTCATCCTAGTAGCTATCGACTACTTCACCAAATGGGTCGAAGCCAAGTCCTACAAGGTACTCGCCTCCAGGGAAGGTCGCACATTTCCTCAAAGAAAACATCATCTGCCGATACGGCATCCCAAATGAGGTCATATCGGACAACGGCTCACACTTCGAAGGGGTCGACGACTAGCTGGCTGAATTCAAGATCACACGTCACAAATCTTCTCCCTACCGGCCACAAACAAACGGCGCCGTGGAAGCGGCAAACAAAACCCTCGAACGGATCATCCGAAAAATGACCACCCGGGGATGAGATTGGCCCGAGAAGCTGCACCTTGCACTTTGGGGCTACCGCACATCGGTCGAACGACCACGGGAGAAACCCCATTTGCCCACGACGTACGGGATGGAAGCAGTCCTTCCGTCGAGCTAGAAATTCCCTCACTCCGAGTCTTGCTTTGGAAAATGACATCAACGAAGTCGAATGGCTCGAAGCCGACATGACGAATTGGCTCTGCTAGATGAGCGACGACTAAAGGCCATGGAACACGTCAGGAGCCTATCAAAGCGGGATGGCTAGAGCTTTCGACAAGAAAGTCAAATCCCGAGACATCGGGGAAGGTGACCTTGTACTCGAAAGAAAAGCCTCCCACTCGAACCAACCCACTGGGAAAATGGGAACCCACATGGATCGGCCCTTTCGTGGTTCAAAAGATCTTCTCCGGAGGCGCCATGAAGGCGACGGACCTAGACGGCAATCCCTTCATGAATCCAGTCAACGGAAGCAAACTTCGCGAGATACTTCGCACGAAGAAGAACAAGCGTGCATCTCTTGGCACTCCATGTAGTGTCGAACTACGCAGAACTGAGCCCTCTAGTCAGGAGACGTAGGCAACCTTAATTGGTCCGGTCTAAAAATACACAAAAAAGTCAAAAGTTTGAATGTCAATCAAGACCTCCATCAAGCTCCGCACTTTTCAAGAACACGCCCAGCGAGTCACCTTGACCAAGTCAAACGACGGCGGCAACATCAAAGGACATCCGAGGGTCACTCGGCATCAAACGACCGACTCGTGCTCGCTGTCTCAAGCCAGGGGCTTGTCTTCGCCCTCACGCGCTTCAAAAAAACAAAAAAAAAGAGAGAGCTCGAGCAAGGGCTCACAAAAAAGAGCTCGAGCAAGGGCTCACAAAAAAAAAACAATAAATAAAAGAAGCTCAAGCAAAAGCTGCAAAAAAGAGGTCAAGAGCCCGACGCCAACAAGAGGCAAGGAAGCTGCGAAAAGACCGTCAAAACGACTTGTCAAGGGAGCATTCAACCTCTTAGCCAAGCACAAAGCCTCAGCAAAGGGGATTGCCGTCCGGGGCCCAGATCGCTTCGAGCCCGCGAATGCAACGAGAAAAGTCCAAAGATGGACGCCGACAAAATGCACAACGGAAGCAAAGGCAAACAAGAGATCTTGCGTCTCGACAAAGCTTTAAAAGTAAATCACAAATCACTAACGGTTTACAACATTTCTTGATGAGTTCAAGCACGGTCTACTCTCAAGTTCACAACATGCTAAAAAACTGACTTAATACATTTAACTAATAATGTGTTTGCAATGCAATGAATGGATACCTAGGAGGTCATTCCGCGCCATCTGCGCTTGTCCCCTCACCATTCTTTCCTTTCTTCCCTCGTCCCAGCGAGTCTTCTTTCGCTCACGTAAACCAACTCTGCGTCTCTCGGTCCAGAGATCACGGGGTCCTCCCCGTAGAGTCAAATAATCCAGTAGCTCTCGGGGCTTCATTCGCCCGTGCTTCGGCTCGGATCTCCTCCCTGCGAGTGCAAGAGAACCTCTCCCTGTCGGTCGGTCAACTCTAGTCTCGTAGTCAAACAAAGCGTCTCCCGTCACATCGAAAGGGTCGGACCAGGCTTCGGCACTCCTAAGGCAATAGCTTCTGGCTTAGCGGGTCCCAGGAATCGCTGCACGCCTTTGCTCTCAAGACCACTTGGGACTGCCGCCGCTGCTCATACCGGGCCGGATGCGAGTCGTCAATACAACGCTCCGACGTCTAAGGAGTACCACGGGAGGGAAAGCGGAATGCTTCCATACCCTCGGAAAATACAAGAAGGCACTGGAAGAGCTGCCATACAAAGAGGAACTACCTCCGCGTAGCAAGGTCATCCTGACCAACAAAGGCTCTGCTTCATCCCAAACTGCAGGAAACAAGCGACGGAATATAGAAGGAGGACCAAGACAAACCTGGAACTCGACAACGTAGGACCCTTCTGCAAGATCCTCCTGGTCTCGATCCTCCAGTGCGGAACCCACCGGCGATTTGATGCGTACCAAGGCTGTGCCATCCATCTCTCCCGGGCGGGTGATCCATATCTAACACAAGAGGTCGGCGAGCAAACGACCACGGGCTAAACGACGTCGGAGCCTCGGGACATGGCACAAGTCTCTCTCGTAGCCACAAGGTGAGCAAGCGGGGCTTCCCCCTCTCATGAACCGATCCCCGGTCGCCGGGCAGTCGATACCATGAAGAGTCTCCCCCGGCACCAACGGGACAATATCCTCTCCCGGCTCTGCAGTGCCCTACCACATCTAGCAAAGCGCCATCACAAATGCCAAAGGCCGGCCCGGGAAAAGTGTCGCCATCACGCACAAGGCAAATACATCCCAAGAGACGTCACTCTCATCATCAACCATGAACCGCTCCGGCGGCTCGGAAATGTCGATATAACCCGAGATCAAGGATCATGCCTCGCACTTCTTCCAACGAAGGACGAAGAAAGTCTGCAAGCTGCACGCTCACCGCAGCACCACCAACCAAAGGAAGCGAGATGGCCTCCACCTCCGGTCCTCCAATCAAAGCCCGAAAATCCTCAAAGTGGGCACCATTTCATTGTAGGAGAAACGGTACACGTGCCTCCTAACGTCCCGAACTTCGCGGCGGCGCAACAAATCCCAATCGGGAACCAACTCCTTAAAAGACCAAACCGAGCAAAGACGAAACCTTACCTCGAAAGCCCGTCTCGATGCCTCATACGGCGCCGCATCCACGTTTTCAAGCTGCTCAAGGAAGTGTGCTTGCCTCTCTGCGAAAGCCTCGGCAAAATTCTAGGGACGTACGAAGAATCCATGGCAAAAATGGAGGTTCCTAGAGAAAATGGGGAAGAAAGCTCGAAAATGGCTGCAAATGGGGAAATGAGGAAGAACCGAGACCTTTGTAAAGCATTTATGTCCTTCCCAAAAGCAAGGTTGGTCCGTACGGACCCTCTTTGCATGCTAAGTATGTCCGTACGGACCTCCTTGCAAACAGAGCCCATTTCCTCGGCAAGCGGTACAAAGCCACTTGTCCTCTGACAAAACCTTGCTCCAAAGCGCCCAAACAATGGCCAAGCCATTCGACAAACAAACACTACCCACAAACACACTCTCAGCTCACGTGGCATGTACAAAAAATAAAAAATAATAATAGCAACAATTTCTAGGACAAATCCAGGAATCACAAAAAATGACATTGCATCTTAAAATAAAAATCTGTTTGCCATGCAAATACATGTGTTTTATTACGAGTACCCATAAATGTCTGTTGCTAAACAAAAAAAAAAGGGGGATATGAAAGAGGGAAAGCGAATGAATACTAATCGAGAATCCTCGGCATCATCATCCTCACCGAGGTCCTCCAAAGAAAAAGTCGGGCATCCCGGCGAACTCGCCCGTCACATCCTCGTCGTCTGGAATACCGAGGCACCCGCCGGGAGGCTCCCGAAAAGTACTCGGAAGGATCAAATCCGGCGAAAGGATCAAAGAAAGAAGGCTCGAGGAACCCTCACCACAATGCGCCATGCGGAGGCATGAGCTGATAAAAGGGCCGCTCCCTCGAAGGCCCTGCGGCTCGAAGACGTCCGGCATCCATGCTATGCCGCCCCCTCAAGGCCCCTCCTGCTGCGGCTCCGGCTCGGCTCTAGGCGGAGGAACGTCCACTGAGAATGCCTCGAAGGCATAGGCTCGTGCGGCGGCACCGACGCGAAGACCGACAGGGACACCTTCGACGCCATCTTCTTAGCGAAGGAGCGCATCGCCACGTAACGGCGAGTCGGCATATCGTAGGCTCTCCCGGGACTGCACCAACAAGAAGCGAGGAACGCTCATCAAATACGGTTATACTCAACAACAAAGAGAAAAATGCGGAAAAGATGCCAAGATGGAAAAGAGTCGGCCTGCACACTCACGATCTGTCGGGATCCGCTCCCGGTATGCGGCGGGAGCACCTGCTCGAGGCAGTGCAGACACCCTCCTCCTCGATCCGTCCCCGCGGACGTACGTGAAATCCGGCCCCGGCATCGGAACCTGCGGGGAAGCTGCGGGCCAGCCTCTCTCTCCGTGCCGGGTTACTGCGGCGTCCTCGGCTTCCTCCTCACGAGGCCCCATACTCCTCTCCATACACAAATGAACTCCTCGGCCGACACCGCCAAGGTACCTCTCGAAGTCAAGCACATCCATATCCCGGGAGTCAAGCATCCCAAAGGGAGGGTCCCTCGGAGCCACGGGAAGCACACCGAGGCCATCGCCGGAAGACCCGCTCCCAGGATACATGACATCACAAGTCAAGCCCCGCAAAGGCATCTTCCGCCGCGCCGTCACCTCGGAGCCCCTCAAACTCATCCCCCTCATACCGAGTCCACGGGAACAAGACAAACCCCTCACGGCTATCTCTCTCCAGGACGCTCCTGCACATCCCGTGGCGATGGTGAGCTTCCCAGAGTGGGTCCTCCTCTTCCTCGCCGTACGAGCCCGGCCTAGCATAGCGAGTGCGCGGCAACGACCCAGGGATCCCTATCCCACGGGAAGCACCGGAAAACCTCATAAAACCACACCGTGACAAAAACGAGAGAAGGCTCAGTGCAAAAGACAATGGAGAAATGACAAACTGCTAAATCAAAAAAAAAACAGCAATGAACTCACACCTCAGAAAGCAAAGTCAAAGCGGGCCATGAGCGGGCGCCCCGGCTAAACCGGTCCAAGGAGAAGTAGAGCTCGGCCCAGCCCGCTCGCCCCAAGCAATATCACGAGACCTATCCGGGTCAATCAAGCTCTCCAACAAAGCGAAGGGAGGCTGCGGTCGCGTGGTTCGAGAACGAGTCTCGGACGGTGCATACCACAAGAAGGAGAGCGCCAGCGCTCCGGTTGTCCACCTGGCAGTACCCCGGATGTAGGCCCCAATCTTGCCGTGATCCTCGTCTCACGTCGCTAGACGGCATCCCCGTGCCCTGCGAGGACGAGGCTCAAAGCCCAGCAACTCGGTCAACACATCATCAGCTATCATGGCTCTCCACCTCACAGGCTCCCCTTTGAAGGAAAGCCCGGTGATCGCAGCAAAGTCGGTAGGCGTCACTGTCACCTCGCCCGGCTCGGAGTGGAAGGTGTGGGTGGTATCCCACCAATACTCGAGATAAACCCGGGAAGACACTCTTGTTCTTCCTGTGTCGAGGTGCTCCCGGCCCGGAGTTCTCAACGAACACACCCGAGGCCGAAGCATAAACCGGACCTCAGGGGACTCGGCCTACCGTCCACGGAAATATCGAGCATCCGGCGGCACTTAGCTTCAACAACGGCCTCGAGCGATCACAGGAGTCTTCATCCTCTTGGCCTTCCGGCCATAAGCCCGCAGATCCTGCGGAGTAAACACAGCAAAGGTACGTCAATCACAGTACTTAATATAAAGGCACATATAACCCGTCACAAAACACGGCACATATTGCACATAATTTTCACATACATTATACATATAATTTTTCCATGTAACCCGTCACAAAACACGGCACACAATGCACATATTTCCCACATATAATGCACATATTGCACATAATTTTCACATAGATCATGCATATAATTTTTCTCATGCGAGTCCGTCACAAAAACACGGCACACACTTTACATGCACATTTTCTCAAAAGAAAAAAAAGGGGGATTAAACCACTACACAGACACATTACTCAAGAAAATCAAGTCTGAAAACATGGCACATATTGCACATAATTTTCATACATTATACATATAATTTTCCATGTAACCCGTCACAAAACACGGCACCTGATGCACATAATTTTCACATATATCATGCATATAATTTTCCCATACGATCCGTCACAAAAACACGGCACACACTTGTACACATTTTCTCGAAAGAAAAAAAAGGGGGGATTAAACCCTACACGACACATTTTCAAAAGAAAATCCGTCCCAACACAGCACATATTGCACATATTTTCCCCACAGAGTCCGTCACCCAAAAACACGGCACGACACATATGCATAACAAAAAAAAAATAAAAATCCGTCCCTACACGGCACACACTTTCACATATAACCCGTCACAAAACACGGCACGTGTCACATTTTTTTCACAAAAATTATCACTACACGATAATTTTTCTCACAATGTACATACATGAATAGCATTAGGTACAAAACACCAAAGCATGCAATTCACTAGATAGGCACTTTATTTTCACAAATAAGAGCTGATCTACACATTTCTGCACAAAATACACATACCCACAATTTTTACATGTCCATTTTCAACAATTCATCAAGAATTTCACAAAAAGACATAAAATAATAAAAAAAAAAATTCAAAAAAAAAAATGCGAAAAACTAAAACCTAGTTCTAGCATTCAAAAAATTCGAGCAGGGAATCAAAACGGAACAGATTTCTTACCTCCCCGACGTTCATGGAGCGACGATTGTGCACCTCCGGATTCGGATACAAAACATCCGGGTTCTTCGAAGATGGAACGAACGAAATCCAATTCCTTTGAAGCTCCATCCGTTGCTCGACCACCTCTTGACTGCGTTGACGACGACTCCTTCGAGATCCTTCAGCCATGGCAAGCAATTCAAGCAAAAAATTGTTGATTTTGGTTAACAATGGAGGATTTTCTCTCTTTCTCTCTCTCTGGTTCACGCACGGAAGAAGAAGGAATGGGGAAGGGCTCGGCATTTAAACACAGGTCAAAACACAGGGGCTGTAAAAAACCAAGATGGTCCGTACGGACCTCTTTGCAACAGGTTGGTCCGTACGGACCTCTTTGCAAGGTGGCCAAATTACTTTCACCGCCCTTATAATCTTTGCCCCACAGCGTCCCGAGGCCTTTTCCAGAAAATCCAAGTACAGAATGGTCCCTAACCCTTCAATTCAACCACCGGCCGTCAGCATAAGACCGGACCTCGCCCACTTCAACGGCAATTCAACCACCGGCCATCAACGTAAGACCGGTCCTCGCCCACTTCAACGGCAATTCAACCATCGGCCATCAAACGTAAGACCGATCCTCGCCCACTTCAACGGCAATTCAATCACCGGCCATCAGCGTAAGACCGGTCCTCGCCCACTCAGGGCCGGCAGCAATCGACCACCGCCCGCATTTCAGCGGCAATTCGAAAGGAGCCAACACCTCCCAAAGCCCACGAATCCCAAGGCACGAGACGCCTCCCCCGACGCTCGACGGCAATTCAACCAACGCCTTGGCTCACGCGGCAATTCGGGAAGGAGCCAACACCTCCCGGCCCACGAATATCAAGGCGCGAGACGCCTCCCAAACGCTCAACGACAACTCCAACCGTGGCTCCTCGAAGGAGGTCAGGTCATCTTCTCGGCGAAAGGGCCCTTCTGAGGTCATGCATCCCCGGCAATTCAAGCCCGGCGGTCGGTGTAAGCCGAACCTCGCCCCACCAACGCGAACGCAAGAACCAGAGCCATCAAAGTAAGCCGAGGCTCCTCCCTGACAAGTCGAAAGGAAGTCGTACAAGAGGCGCATATCCCGACACAATATCATCCTTGCCCGCTCAGCGGCCAAAACGGGCACGAAGGAGCCAACACCTCAGTCTGAGTCCCCGAGGCACGAAGCGCCTCCAAAATGCCAAATGCAAACAAGCGCAGGCAAATCCTTGCCCGCTCACGCGACGAAACGGGCGCAAGAAGGAGCCCCGACACCTCTCGAGTACAAGTCCCGAGGCACGAAGCGCCTCCAAAATGCGCCAAATGGGAAGCAATCACCGGCCGTCATCCTTGCCCGCTTCAACGGCGCGGCGCAAGCGGCGGTCATCGTAAGTCCAATCTTCTACTCGATGTGCCAAAAACACAAAGGCATCTCGCCTCTCGAAGCCTGAGCGGCCTACGCCTCCTGAAATGCGGCTAGAAGACGATTCAAAGTCCTCGCGCATTACATCAAAATGCGGCTAGAAGACGATTCAAAGTCCTCGCGCATTACATCAAGCTTGCGGCTAGAAGACGATTCAAAGTCCTCGCGCATTACATCAGCTGCGGCTAGAAGACGATTGAAAGTCCTCGCGCATTAAGCATTACATCAAGCTGCTAGAAGACGATTCAAAGTCTCGCGCATTACATCCGGCCGCCGCCGAAGACGATTGAAGTCCTCGCGCATCACGCCGCCGCCGGCTAGAAGACGATTCAAAGTCCTCCCGGCGTGGCACCAACCGCCGCGGAAGACGATTCAAAGTCCTCAGGCGTGGCACCAACCGCCGCGCCCGGATGACGATTCAAAGTCCTCCCGGCGTGGCACCAACCGCCGCCGGATGACGATTCAAAGTCCTCCCGGCGTGGCACGGCCGCCGCCGAGACTTGACGATTCAAAGTCCTCCGGCGTGGCACCAGCCGCAATCGGATGACGATTCAAAGTCCTCGTGGCTCCAACCTGTCGGAAGACGATTGAGGTCCTGCGCTCTGCTTCGGCCGGAAGGCTTTAAACACGCTCGGTCGGAGGAGCCGGTATAAACCTCAGCGTCACTACCTCCCGGCCGGAAGGCTTTAAACAGCTCGGTCGGAGGCCAGTATAAACCTCCCGAAATGATTATCTCGGCCGGCCGAGGAAGGCCTTAAACCACCCGATTCGGAAAATCGTAAAATTTCCAGCATCCCCGGGACACCACCACGTCCACTCACGAATTTGACCTCGGCAGTCACCCCATCTTAGGACACCACCACGTCCTATCTTACCACGAGCCTCGTGCGGTCCACCGTGGCACTTCGGGGCAGCACACCACGCCCGCACACAATTCACAGCGACCTCACCGAACTACGACCGGTGCTTGATTCCCGCTTCTGAGGATACGTAGGAATCCTATCACGAGGAGGTCCAGACCACTGTCGACCTATGCCGGTCACGAGGACACCGCCACACGTCACCCACGCTGACCTCGGCGGTCACGCACAACACTTCGGGGGCACCACCACGCCCGCATTCACAAAGCAGCTGCTCACCCCACACCCGAACTACGACCAGGGCTTGATTCCCGCCGGGGATACGTAGGGAATCCTATCCACGGGAGTCCAGCCTATTGACCTAAACGGTCACCACGAAAAGGACACGCACACGTCCTCCGCATTGACCACCAGCTGGTCACTTCCTCTCCCGGCCACGCGATCCAGCATTAGGACCCTTATCTTACTCGGCGACCCACTTCTTTCATAAGTGCACGTCGTCCCGGAGATAGGCTTGTAAGTAAGGCCCCAATCGGATCACCCCCACTGTTTTCTGAACACCACGGGAAACACCGCATGCAGACTCATCAGCGGTCTCGAGACACCTCCCTCTTCCTCTCTTCCTCCCTTAGCCTTGGCTCCCCCTCTAAGTCCTCTTGAGGCACTCCAGAGCCCCTTTCGGATCCTTAGGAGGCCTTCCGAGCTCCACTTGTGGTGCTCCGAAGCCCCCTCCAAAGCGGCTCCCCGCGAGACGGCCTCCCGCGGCCGCCACGAGAGGCAGCTCTCGAGGTACTGCGAGGCCCCTGCTGCGTGGTACTCCGAGGCCTTGCACAGTCTTTTCCACGGTGTCCCGGCTCTTTCCGCACTAGAGTCAAACCGACGATCCCAGACCACGGCCCCGAAATCCCTGCTGCCGGGAAGACTCCGCCACCACAACGCACGCCCGAACTCTGCAGAGTGATCCCAGACCGATCCCCACGCCTTGCACAGCCCGAACCTACGCCCGAGGCACACAGCCTACAGCAACCTCAACTCACGCCCCGAGCTGCGTCATGCGAGAGGCTTCAGACGGTCCCCCTCTCCGAAGCAATCCCGATCCGTCACAGGAACGCTTACTCAGACCTCGAAACACCATTCCCAGGCGGAAGACGCAGACGGACGAATCAACATGGTAAGGCTTCCTTCCTATACTATTTCAATACATTTCCATACATAGCATACAATGTAGACATCCGTCTGACATGCATTTTTAAAAAGCACACACACACCACAGCACTTTACAACATGACTTATTTAAAGTTGATATTAGTGGGGTATCAGAAAGACACTCGTTTTACGAGGCTACTCTTTCAGGAGTGAAGCTCTAATATTCTAATATTCTCTTCCGGGAGTCATCCAGACCTCACGAACTCAAAAAAAAAATCTCATCACACTGAAAAGCAGGTATTTTTTAAAATTATCTTTAAGGCCGATGCCCTTTGTCAATGTTTTCGGGGCTTAATAAAAAAACGGCGTGGCGACTTTACGGAAAATGCGAAAACAAACGGCCCGAGACACCTCCAACGCCCGAAAGATGCCAGGAATCTTGCCGGGGCCGCGAGGCCTCGCTCGGATCCGGGCTATTTCGGGCGTGCGTGGGGATAATCCCGAGATCACTCGGGCGAGAGGTTCTAAGCGTGCGTTGTGGTGGCAAGTGAAGTCACTCCTGGACAGAAGGATTTCGAGGCGTGGTTTGGGATCGTCGGTTTGAAGCTCGCGCAAAGAGCTGCAGGACACCGTGGAAAGACTCGAGGCAAGGCCTCGGAGTACCACGAGGGGCCTCAGAGTACCTCGAGAGTGCCTCGGGCGAGCGCGGGAGCATCTCGGGAGCGCTCGGGGAGGCTTCGGAGCACCACAAGTGGAGGCTCGGAAGGCCAGGAAGGATCCGAAAGGCCGGGAGTGCCTCGAGAGGATCTCTGTAGGGGAGCCGAGGAAGGCTAAGGGAGGAAGAGAGAAGAGGGAGGTGTAGCTGAAAATGAGAGGAGGGGGGAGCCCTCTATTTATAGTGAAGGAAATTTTGGAGCAAAGAGGAATCCGATGACGCGACCTTCTTGGTTATCCGAGGAATTTTGGATTTCCTCGATTTGAGGGAATGCACGATGATGGTGAATATTACGGAATGATGATGTCCCCTGATGCAAGAAGGTCAGGTACGGGACCCCGACTCAAGGCATGCACGAAGAGGGTCCGTCTACGGACCAACCATGCATTTTGGTAATCATTTCTTCCGGGATTTGAGGGAATATTGTGGACTTTAAGGGGATTCGGTAATTATGACAGCAAAGAGGTCCCGCACGGATCAATATTGCTTTCCCAGTTTCTGAAAATTCCCAAAAGGTCCTTTTGTCCCTTGCACCCATCCGGGGGAAAGGCTCCTCCCCTTTGGTTTGGTTGAGGGGTTTCGAGAGGGTTTCTTGAGAGGGTTTTGAGAGGGTTTTGGAGTGCCCAGAGGTCTCCGAGACTGCGTTGATGAGTACGCGGGGTTTCCACGTGTGTTTGAAAGGGGGTGATCCAGATTGGGGTACTTACGAAGCTTCCTCACCGACGACGTCAGCGATGAAAGAAGTGGGGTTCGCCCAGGTAAGATAAGTGGTCCTAATGCTGGATCGGCGTGCTTTGGGGAGAGGAAGTAATCGTGAGGGTCAATGTGAAGGACGTGGTGGTCAATCACTTTGGCCTGTGACCGTTTAGGTCAATAGGGTTGGACCACAAGTGATAGGGATTCACTACGGTATCCCTCAGGCGAGAATCAAGCACAGCCGTAGCCCGAGTGAGGTGAGTGCTTTGTGAATGCGGGCGTGGTGGTGCCACTGAAGTGTCATGTGACCGCCGAGGTCGATGGTAAGGACGTTGGTGGTGTCCCTGGAGTGACCGTATAGGTCGATGGGAAGGACGTGGTGGTGTCTCAGGTGACCGTATAGGTCGATGCGGTTTGGACTCTGTAATAGGATTCCTACGTGATCCACGGCGGGGAATCGAAGCACAGTCGTAGTTCGGAGGTCGTGAATTTGTGGAGTGCATGTGGGCGTGGTGGGCATGCTACAAAATGTGTCGTAATGACCCAGAAAGCTGAGGAGGTCGGTGATAAGGACGGGGTGGTGTCCTAAGATGTGGTGACCAATGAGGTCAATTGTGAGACGTGAGTGGTGTCTGGGATGGAAATTTTACGATTTTCCTAATCGGGTGGTTTAAGGCCTTAGGGCCTATGAGATAGAGTGAGGACTTGAATCGTGATGCTTCTCGATTTGCGGTTGGTGCCACGGCTGGAGGACTTTGAATCGTCTTACGGATTTGCGGTTGGGTGCCACGGCGGGAGGACTTTGAATCGTCTTCGCGGCGGTTGGTGCAGCACGTTTGGAGGACTTTGAATCGTCTTACGGCGGCGGTTGGTGCCACGGCCCCGGAGGACTTTGAATCGTCTTCGGCGGCGAGTTTTGATGTAATGCGCGAGGACTTTAGGAATCTAGTCTTCTAGCCGCAGATTTGATGTAATGCGCGAGGACTTTGAATCGTCTTCTAGCCGCATTAGCTGATGTAATGCGCGAGGACTTTGAATCGTCTTCTAGCCGCGAGCTTAATGTAATGCGCGAGGACTTTGAATCGAATCTTCTAGTCCGCGGTTTGATGTAATGCGCGAGGACTTTGAATCGGCTCTTCTAGCCAGCGATTGATGTAATGCGAGGACTTTGAATCGTCTTCTAGCCGTACGGTTTTGATGTAATGCGCGAGGACTTTGGAATCGTCTTCTAGCCGCATTTGTGGAGGCGTGGCTGCGCCTTGTGCTTCGAGAGGCGTAGATGCCTTTGCGTTTTTGCATGTTGAGTAGAAGGTTGGACTTACGATGATCACTGTCGGTGCTTGCGCTGCCAGATTGAAGTGGGAGCAAGGATACACGGCCGGCGTGATGTAGCTTCCCCATTTGGCATTTTGGAGGCGCTTCGTGCCTTGGGACTTGTACTCGGAGGGTGTTGGGCTCTCCTTCTTGTGCTTGTTTTGCCGTTGAGATGGGCAAAAGGATGATGGCGGTCGGGTTTGAGATATGCGATCTTGTATGACTTCCCTTTCGGACTTGTTGGGGGAGGAGCTCGAGGCTTACTTTGATGGCCGGTGCTTTAGCATTTGCCGTTGAAGTGGGCGAAGTTCGGGCTTACATCGGATCGCCGGTGCTTGAATTGTTGGGGATGCGTGACCTTGTAGGGGCCCTTTTACGTTGGGGAAGATGACTTCCGGACCTCTTTTGAGGAGGCCGATGGTTGAGTTGTCGTTGAAGCGTTTGGAGGCGTCTTGCGCCTTGATATTCGGCTTTGGGAGGTGTTGGCTCCTTCTTGAATTGCCGTCGGGGCGTTTTGGAGGCGTCTCGTGCCTTGGGATTCGTCTTTGGGAGGTGTTGGCTCCTTCTTGAATTGCCGTTGAGCGGGGCGGTAGTTGGAGTACCGGTGGCTTCAATTGCCGTTGAAGTGGGCGGGAGAGGACAGGTCTTACGTGTGACCCGCCGAGGGATTGAATTGCCGTTGAAGTGGCGAGGACCGGTCTCTTACGGCGACGGCCGGTGGTTGGCTTGCCGTTGAAGTGGGCGAGGACCTGGTCTTACTGTGACGGCAAGGGATTGAATCAAGGGATTGAAGTGGCGAGGGATTCCATTGCGGCTTGGATTTAACGGATTTGCCTTAGGAAAAAGCCGAGGACTAGCAAAGATTATAAGGGCGGGGAAAGTAATTTGGCCACCCCTTGCAAAGAGGTCCGTACGGACCAACCTGGTTGCAAAGAGGTCCGTACGGACCACTTTGGTTTTTTACAGTTCCCAGGTTTTGACCGGGTTAAATAACCGAGGCCCCCTCCCCATTCCTTCTTCTTCCAGGCGTAAACCAGGCGAGAGAGAGAGAGGAAAAAACCTCTATTGTTAACCAAAATTCCCCATTTTTTGCTTGAATTGCTTGCCATGGCGGAAGGATCTCGAAGGAGTGG